>JAUNZM010000440.1:1800000-2280474 GCA_033459285.1 Clamator glandarius | reverse complement strand
ATCACTGCTTGTGAGCATGTGTTTCAGCTCTATATTTCTAAGGAGAAACAAAAGTCCAATAGAGAAAGAGAGGAAAAAAAAAAGCTTAAAACCAGCTTTCTTCTTGGGGCTTAGTTACCTTCTAGCTCTTGTGTCCTGCTCTTGTCACAGTGACAGCAGGATGAAAAAAAGTTCATCGACATCTATTACTATTCTGCATCAGATATGGTTTGAAGTCTTGCAGTCATTTTAATCAGCACATCTAGAAAGTGAAATACATCAGGATGATCTTACTTGCTAGCTTGAGCAGTCTGAGTGTCTACTGAGGTGTTTCTGTCCACTGTACATGCACATTTGCTGTTTTGCCCTTCCCTTTCTTTGCAGTGCTGGTCAGAAGGCTGAAGTAGAGGCTTCCTCCTCTGCCTTTGGTGGCACTTCTCCCATCCTACCATGCTCACTTAAGAGATGTGGCATCCTAAAGCTTGTTCCTCTCTATAACCAATCTTACAAATTTCAGCCAAGCATGCCAATGTCCTATCTCCCTTTCTTGGTGGCTTTATATTCCTTGTTCTTTTGAAAACAGCAGCTGAATATGGTAACCATGTCATGACTTGTAACCTTCAGCTTGGAGGCCAAAGCTTGGAAGACCTGCCCATCCTCTTTCCTGTTCTGCCCAGCTCTGTCAAATTGGAGCAGAGCACACTACGGGGGTAGAGGTCAAGAAACTTTCTCCACTGTTAGTGGCCTGGTTAGTACTGTCCAGTACTAAGAAACAAGGCAATGATGTTTAAACACCCATGTCTCCCATGCCAATCCTTTTTGAGGCAATCTAAAAAATGGGTCTTTTCAATCCTATGTTTATTCCTTTCAACTCAAGGATGTAGCCGCACCAGAAGACACACATGAGCTAGGCACACAACCAGTACCATACTATTTCTCTGCTTCCGCCAAAAGTAATTCTTCGACTCTCTTGTCCTCTTTCATACTGTATCACTGTACCCCAGAAATACATCTGACTGGCTGTCCATCCACAGATATCATCCAACAGAGTATAAGCTACAGAAAAAGTGATAATATGACATTTCAATCTAGCCGAATAAGCAATTAAAAGTTGGAAGTTGGACACAGCTCTAATAAGCAAAGCACACTGCCCATTGCAAACAAGGCTGAGCAGGAGCTGTGTCCTTGGAGGCAGTGGTTTTCTCTCAGGCCTGGTATGGGTAATAAGGATGCATAAACACTTCTGAGAAATATATCTTTCAGTCCCACATGTTACTATGTAGAAAGATACCACCATTGTGCAACTATGAATAAGGAGGTGATTAAAGGAAGAAGACTGGGGCCAAGGTGAACTGCTGCATTCTGAGTCACCACCCCAATCAGTTAGAAAAGAAAGGCAGAACTTTCTATCTGCATAAACACCTTGGCTGTGAAGTTTCATTTCTTTGACCCTTCTTTCTGACTTGCTGAATCTTGTTCCAGACATGACAATTTCTCAGCCATACTTTCTTGGAATCCAGTATAATTATTCATGATACCAAGCGCATCTGGAATAAATATTTCTGATGTTGTGTTTGTAATAATTAAATATATTCTCTTCACTGTTCCTATCAGGGACTGACGTGTAGAACATTTAGAGATTTAAATTTACAATTAATTTAAATTCAGGTGCTTCAAGATCAAAAGTCTTAAGGAACTGGAAATACATGTTTGAATTACATAGCAAATGCTGTCTTGCTACTTCTCTGAAACTACAGTTATGAGAAGTGTGTACATATGGGGTGGAATTCGTAGCATCCTGGAGATACAATGACAATAGAAATTAAATTAAATTGAATCTCAAAATAAATAATTCGGGAACTGGGCATTATTTTATTTGGAAAAGAACCAACCAGGCACAAAAAACTATCCAAACTTCCACTCCAAAAAAACCCCATCAATAGCCACAGCAAATACAAAAAAACCCCCTCTCCTATTTTCTTAAAAAGGGTGGAGATCCTAAATTGAATGCTTTGTCCATCTGCCAATTTGGACCCATTTTTTAGATAAGGGCACTGAAGTAAGGGCACAGAAGAACATGTCAGATTTATAGTGCTTTGGGAACACACACAGTAGACTTTTCATTACCCAGGCCCCAAAGGAGATATACTTTGTTTCAGAAATTGTGTGCAATAAATCCTTCTGCTTGGTTATTAGTTAATTAACATTCTCTTTAGAATACTGTGCAGTGACTCTGAGGTGCGTTGTTGCAATAGAAGTCCAAGTTTTTTGTGTTGAACTGTCAAGGCATTGGTAGCCCTACAAACTTATGAACATACTTTCACACTGAAATTAGAAAATACTAGTTGGGAAAGGTCAGCAAAAGCCCTGCACCTTGCTTCTGTGCTGCAGAATGTACAGATGGTGGGGCAAAGGATAAGATATTTCTTATTTTGGGAAGGTATATGAGCAGGCAGTGTTAGAAACATCCAGGTATAGGAAGAATGGTTGTTTTTTCTGATTTAGTAGTATTTCTACTGACTATCAAAGCAGGTTTGTAAATCAATTCACATCTGTGCCTCCTACTCTTTTCTTCCACTTTTTCCCTCCACTTTTAATCATTTCCATATGGAAAACTGCCATGCATTTCTGTAGACTGTGAAGGGTCCCACTTATGGGGCTTTTCATGGCTTGAACAGAGGTCTTGCCCATGGGCACTGCATTAGGAAAGCAATAAATCCTTCATCATATACTGTACACAAGAAAAGCCATACTAATCAGCTTTGGACTGTATTTGTGGAACTATTAGGACATTTAATCTGGGTAGAAGGTGATGGTTCTGGGCATTGCAGTTCCGATGAGCTTCTCAGAGAAGTTTTAACACACTAGATTCAGCATATTACACTTGAAGTCTTCATCTGTGTTCCTGTGATAACCATCTATTGATAAAAAAAATTTGCGTATCTCAACCCCATCACAGGGTTATTCAATCACATTGTCTGCATCTGGATAGAGTGAAACCCCATGGATCTACTGCAAAAGAAATCCATTCCCTTGAATCTATCCCCCAGAGAGATGTCTTTCATATATGTGTTAGCACTAGGCATTGGAGAATGCTGGGGGAAGGAAGGAAAGAAGGAAGGAAGGAAGGAAGGAAGGAAGGAAGGAAGGAAGGAAGGAAGGAAGGAAGGAAGGAAGGAAGGAAGGAAGGAAGGAAGGAAGGAAGGAAGGAAGGAAGGAAGGAAGGAAGGAAGGAAGGAAGGAAGGAAGGAAGGAAGGAAGGAAGGAAGGAAGGAAGGAAGGAAGGAAGGAAGGAAGGAAGGAAGGAAGGAAGGAGAGAGGTAGAGGGGGAGGGAAGAAAGGAAGGACAGATGGACAGACCCATCAGCCTTCTGACTTGCTGACACTGCGAGGTCTTAGCAAGTCCACAGGGCACTGCACACCATCTTGGCCTATAAATACCTTAATATCTCACAGAGATTTGTTGCGTGTCCAAGCCCTAGTCTATGTCTTCTCAATGAGGCTCGGGCGTACTGTAGGGTCTGGAAGTATACTGGGATCCCTCCCAAGGACAAGCTGAAACCTAGGTGAACAAACAAGAATGTTTACATGCCACTAGGCTTCTCAAATTGAGTGAAGAGCACACAAGTCATGCTCTGTTGGCTCTTTCTGTACCGTTAGCTGTAGCTACTATGACAGAACAAAACCAGAGCAGTCATGGGTAATCTTCAGGTGAAGAAATCATGATTTTGCCATGGACTTAACCCTTCCCATGTGAAGAATAGTTCTCATCCTTGTCATTACATCAGTCGAGAATCACTTCAGGGATCAGATGTGATCAGGACACAATTAGTCAACAAGGGAATCCTGTACCCAAGCAGTAGTTTAATTACAGGCTGGATTTAAAAAGAAAGATGTAATGAACTATAAAGGTCATGCTCAATGATATTTCTCCAAAAGCTGATTCCACAAATGTTTTGGGAATCCTGTGTTACTAAATCACTTCTGATTTGTAACCTTCTACCCTGAATATAGTATATACATTTGACAAATTTAGACTAAAAGGTGGTTTATATTTTACAAGAAGATATGCCAGGGCAGGCAAAAATTGGATTTTGGAAGTTATTGTGAGATACATCCTTGCATGGTTTAAAAAACACCAGGTGATAAGTGGATGATAGATGTCTACCACTGCACATTGATCACTGCAATCCAGCTTTGGGAAAGGGTCTCGCTGCCTTCACTTCATTTCCTGCAGCTCTCTTTCTCTTCTGCAATAAGAGCCATCTGCAGTGATAAAACAGCAAGAATTTTTCTTTCCAGAAATATAATTTATGGCTGCTAGTGGTGTTCTTTCAGTAGCAAACCTTTTGTTTGATTCATGTTGGAAAGAAAGAAATTGAGAGCTTCCTGTGCTACTAGACACATCTTTGAAAGAGGGAAGGGAAGGGAAGGGAAGGGAAGGGAAGGGAAGGGAAGGGAAGGGAAGGGAAGGGAAGGGAAGGGAAGGGAAGGGAAGGGAAGGGAAGGGAAGGGAAGGGAAGGGAAGGGAAGGGAAGGGAAGGGAAGGGAAGGGAAGGGAAGGGAAGGGAAGGGAAGGGAAGGGAAGGGAAGGGAAGGGAAGGGAAGGGAAGGGAAGGGAAGGGAAGGGAAGGGAAGGGAAGGGAAGGGAAGGGAAGGGAAGGGAAGGGAAGGGAAGGGAAGGGAAGGGAAGGGAAGGGAAGGGAAGGGAAGGGAAGGGAAGGGAAGGGAAGGGAAGGGAAGGGAAGGGAAGGGAAGGGAAGGGAAGGGAAGGGAAGGGAAGGGAAGGGAAGGGAAGGGAAGGGAAGGGAAGGGAAGGGAAGGGAAGGGAAGGGAAGGGAAGGGAAGGGAAGGGAAGGGAAGGGAAGGGAAGGGAAGGGAAGGGAAGGGAAGGGAAGGGAAGGGAAGGGAAGGGAAGGGAAGGGAAGGGAAGGGAAGGGAAGGGAAGGGAAGGGAAGGGAAGGGAAGGGAAGGGAAGGGAAGGGAAGGGAAGGGAAGGGAAGGGAAGGGAAGGGAAGGGAAGGGAAGGGAAGGGAGGGGAGGGGGAAGGGAGGGGAGGGGAGGGGAAGGGAAGGGAAGGGAAGGGAAGGGAAGGGAAGGGAAGGGAAGGGAAGGGAAGGGAAGGGAAGGGAAGGGAAGGGAAGGGAAGGGAAGGGAAGGGAAGGGAAGGGAAGGGAAGGGAAGGGAAGGGAAGGGAAGGGAAGGGAAGGGAAGGGAAGGGAAGGGAAGGGAAGGGAAGGGAAGGGAAGGGAAGGGAAGGGAAGGGAAGGGAAGGGAAGGGAAGGGAAGGGAAGGGAAGGGAAGGGAAGGGAAGGGAAGGGAAGGGAAGGGAAGGGAAGGGAAGGGAAGGGAAGGGAAGGGAAGGGAAGGGAAGGGAAGGGAAGGGAAGGGAAGGGAAGGGAAGGGAAGGGAAGGGAAGGGAAGGGAAGGGAAGGGAAGGGAAGGGAAGGGAAGGGAAGGGAAGGGAAGGGAAGGGAAGGGAAGGGAAGGGAAGGGAAGGGAAGGGAAGGGAAGGGAAGGGAAGGGAAGGGAAGGGAAGGGAAGGGAAGGGAAGGGAAGGGAAGGGAAGGGAAGGGAAGGGAAGGGAAGGGAAGGGAAGGGAAGGGAAGGGAAGGGAAGGGAAGGGAAGGGAAGGGAAGGGAAGGGAAGGGAAGGAAGGGAAGGGAAGGGAAGGGAAGGGAAGGGAAGGGAAGGGAAGGGAAGGGAAGGGAAGGGAAGGGAAGGGAAGGGAAGGGAAGGGAAGGGAAGGGAAGGGAAGGGAAGGGAAGGGAAGGGAAGGGAAGGGAAGGGAAGGGAAGGGAAGGGAAGGGAAGGGAAGGGAAGGGGCTTCTGTCTTTGAGGAAGATATATTAGGGAGTAGTCTGTCCAAATAAGAGCTGAGAGACCTTATTGGCACAATATGAAGAACATATCCTCTCTCACTGGATATGTACAGTCCTTCAGTCCTTCAGCTGCCCATTCTGCATTAAATTCATTTTCAGAAGAGCCATATGGCAGAAGTCATGTATTCTCCTTCAGTATCAAATACTGCTTTTCCTTTAGTCCTTGAGGCATATAGTTTGGATTTACTTTCCATATGTGACTGAAACCACCTAAATGTCATCTGCCACTTCAGTGTGAAGCCTTCAAGCACACCAGTATCACTGGACAGGGGACGGAGGAAGCACATGCTTCTTCCATAGAAGACTCTCATACTATGCCTTGCAGTGCAGCTTTGCAATACGTTTGGAGGTGAGGTGGAGATGATCCAGAAAGGTCATGACAAGATCCATCTATAGCTCAGAGAGAACACCTGTGAAGAAGGTCTGAGTAACCCGGTCCCTGCACTGATAATAAGACAGTTGCTCTGCCTTCACCATCCTGAATGTGCATTAGCAACGGCAAAGGCTCACAAGGGCCCAGCCAAATCCAGTAGATATGTTCAGCCATATCAACTGACTTGTTCAGGCAAAGCCTAAGCCACCTCCAATACCTAGTGGAAATAGGGGAAGGGAAGAGCCTAAAATGGATCTTGGTTTGATAAAGCAACTAAATACCAAAAAAACAAACCTTGAGGGTTTGGTCAGGCCAAAAGCAGAGGGGTTTTCTCCATACAGTTGTCAAGTCCTGGTCCTTTTTTCACATCCACAGGAGCAAAAGAATTGCCAATATATATGATCTGCACCCTGAACCACATCAGGACACATAGCTCATAACACATGCCTCCAGCACCTGAACCGAGCAGATCTGCGGGAAGGTGATGTTTAAGCCTCTGTCTAAGGAGCCATAGCAGCAGTGTTTCATTTTCTTCAGCTGTAATCCAATTTCCACACAGAGAATAATCCACTCTGCCTTCAGACAGGAATTTTATTCATCAAGGGGGAGAGAGAGAAGCAGATTATCACCTTATCAAATGAGGCAACCTATTGCTCCCTAAATAATCCCTCATCCATGTATTGCTCTAGCTGTTGGCTGCAAGCAGAGGATGACATTTTACCACTGCTGCTATCCTGTAATGAATGTCTGTATTCCCCCCTCCACTCTCATGCCTTTGTCATGTATTTACCAGACGTCCTTTTAATCCTATTGTCAGGAATCAGCTTGATCACAGACTTCTAAAATGGATTTTGCTCCTCAGCCAATAGAATTCAGGAAATTGTATCATCTAGTTTTATTCAAGACAATAAGCATAATTTGGTTTATGTATCAGCTAAGAGACTCTGAAAAACCCTGGAAGTGTGAGGTTACAAATGAAATCAGTGATCACAACTTACAGGATTATTTTATTATCTAGGGTTGACTTGTGCACCTGATGTCCTCATGGTGCAAATGGTGACACCATCAAATTGCTATGTGTCCTGGAGATTATCCACTGCTGTTGTATTGACATCGAAACGGACACCAATCAATTACTTATACTACAACACATGAACTCCTATTTATATACCCTCCCTCTGCATAACAGGATAGTCACTAGGATTTGTAGAGTGATCCAGGATCTTCTCCTTCAAAGAATGACAATGGTTTACACTGCCAAGAATCTCCAAGAAGCCTTGCTACAATTGCTATAGCAATTAAGACAAGGGACCATACTGTAGAGAGTTTTCTTCTTGAAAAAAAATGTAGGTACATTTCTGGGGTCTATTTTAAGTTGTCCAGGGAGAATTATACCTAGGCTAGTTCAAGCCTTGTCTCTAGTGACCTGGTAATATACCATTGTTTTAAAACCTATTCTATGTGGCTACCTGAAAGGGGGTTGTGGAGAGGGGGGAGCTGACCTTTTCTCCCAAGTGACAGAGGACAGGACAAGAGGGAATGGCCACAAGCTCTGCCAGGGGAGGTTCAGGCTTGACAAGAGGAAAAAATTGTTTACTGAAAGGGTCATTGGGGACTGGAACAAGTTGCCCAGGGAGGTGGTTGAATCACCTTCCCTGGAGGTATTTGAAACATGGTTGAATGAGGTGCTGAGGGACGTGGTTTAGTGGTTGATAGGAATGGTTAGACTTGATGATCCTGTGGGTCTTTTCCAACCTCATGATTCTGTGATTCTGTGATTCCTTCCCCTCTATGTAAAACAACATGAGTGCAAGAAAAAGGTTACTAAACTTTAATATAAAGAGAGTAGCAATCACCTGCTTCTCATACCATGCCAACAGGAGGACCATGCAGTTTGTAGCATGTATTAGTAAAACTACACCACGGCTGTGATAGCTTAGTCCTGTCCTGATCTGGTGTTGGTATGAGCAGGATAGCAAATCAACCTAAATAACAACTGAGAAACTTCCTTCTCAGCCCATGTGCCTTTTCTCACATAGAAATCTCGTCCATGCAGAGTCAGCAGGGCCCAAAACAGCAGTGGAAGCAACTCTGGCAAGAACTGCAAATGGAAGATTACATTTAATTGAACGACATTTTGCTTTGTAAAGATCACACAGATGGAGAGGCCTGTTATTAAGGAAAGCTAAAGGTCATGCACTGCTTAGGCAGAAGTGAAATTTGTCCATCCTACTAACTTTAAAAATAAACTGTTAAGAATGTAATAAAATTTGACTTAGGACTGAAGGAATTTTAGTTATTCTGAAATGCTTATGCATGAGCCCTGTGGGACACATGTACATAACCAAGGAAACAAGGAATTTCTGTAGGGATTAAAAGCATGGGGAATTTCTGTAGGGATTTAAAGTATGGGCAGGATGACTGTATGTCTGCAAGACAGAATACACATTGCTGACCCAAGTCAATCTGTTAACTAGGGCAGTGATTTTATTGCCCCTGATTTAAGACCTCTACTCACCAGTGCAACACCAATGTTTGTAGCCTCAGAACAGTGAGTGCATATGATCTAATCACTGAAACTGGTATGGATCATAGGGCCTCTTCCGTAGACTTCATAGGGATTAAGAAAAAAAATAGCTAACTTATAATTATTTATTTTTCTAATTAAGCTCTCTGGTAGATAAAATTTTGGATAATGAAACTACTCAGTCTTCCACACTCAAAGGGAAATCTACATCCCCATATCTACATCAGTTTCAATTAGTCTTAACAAGGAAGGTGAACCCTTTCAAAAAAACTTAGCCAGGAGCACTGGTTTGTCTGTAGTGGATAATGACCATGAAAAAAGTCAGAGCTCACAAAACTGAAGCAGCTCTTTTCCTGCAAGGAATATTTACAAAAACACTGCAGGTAGCAAGCATCATTCTCACCATGCATGCACAGAGTGACTGTACGGGTGTCTCCATTTCACATGCCTCCTCACCTTGTTTGCCTCACTCAGAGCCTCAGGCCAATTGCCAAAGGCATAAATGGCACAGGATTTGGTAGGAGACGTTCCTGAGCCATCAGCACAGGTGTCACATGAGTGCCACCTACCTCCTTGCAGGTCCTATGGGAGATGAAAGAGTAGGAGATCTTAAAATAACTCTCACTGTCATGATAAAATACCAAGCAGTCATCTCGTGAGGTACAATGCTTCCTTGAAGGTTATCAATTTAATGTGATATTTTGAAAAGACAACCTGTTACAGAAAAATGTCAAATATATTGTATCATCAAAACAAATTTCCACCATAACGGAGGCATACTGTTCCCAGTTGTTTGAGGAAAGAATAGTGTAATACAAAAATAAATACTCTAAGGCCTTTAAATACGTCTGAATGAAATGAGGCCTCATCCTACAATACTCCAACCAAATGTCAAATAATTTGCATTCCCTATGGACTCCAATGGAAGCTGAGGGCCTCAATTGGTTTGAGGAGCTTAAGGTACATAAGGAGGAAAGTCTTCAGTGTGAGGACTGATATGTGCTCATTGTGGGGGCTTTGGTCATCAAATAATGTAATTTTATTTCTCAGATGCAGAACAACTTTTCCTACATTGGCAGGATTTATCTTCATAAGGATTTGAAACCCAGGAAGCAAATGCCAGCAAGATAAACTAGGAAGTACTGTCTTTCAATGCAGCTTGAACACATCACTGTAAGTAGCAGGGATATTTTGCATGTTATAGAACTGCCTAAGACCTTGAATACACTTCCCTTTCATTGCACTATATTTTGTCTTGAGCTGTACAATTCACAAGGAGTCACTTCACTGTGCTTCAAAGCAGAATCATACAAATCAGAGTGTTTCAGAAGCAGTTCTGATGTGAAACGATGTTTGAGATCTGTGCAGTAGAAAAGATGGTATCCCAAAGCATTTGAAAACACTTACAAGCTACCCAAAGAATATACATGGAGAAGTCAAATAATACACACAGTTTTGATATAGCAGCAAAACTCCTCAGAAGTCTTCCTATGCAGAGTTCTAGTTCACAAAGCTCAGACTGCTTCATTGAAAACATCTGCTGTCTGAGAAGAGCCGTGCAGTAACCCAAAGCAGGTGTCTGAACGCAGTGGGTCTTCTCTGCTTCCCTGTGACCCTGAACAAACAAAGCTCCCTTTCACTGCAGTTGATCTCTGCTATGAACCTGACAAGAACATCAGTCTGGTGGAGAACAAAAGATTGGACAGCTTCCAGGTTCAGAAATAATGATTTTAATCCAGGGTAGAGCCAAACACATTAAAAGTAAACCCAAAGAAATTACATCCAACAGAAAATTCTGATCATCAGATGGCTGCATTTATCAACTTCTCAGGATCATAACCCAGACTCTAGCATGTATTGTAACAACACTAGTCATCATCTGCCAAACAGTTAGCACAGTTTGCTGTTTTATAGGGACTTCCATTTTGCAACACAGATTAGATCTTTTTAGGAGCTCTCAGACTTCTAAACTAGCAAATTCAGAACTGAATCCAGGTTTATTCAAGGCTGAAATTCCCTTATCTGATAGAATTGGGGGTTGGGGGGGAGGGAGGAGTCTGTATCTGACTGGTTTAATACAAATTATTCCCAAGATTTCTTTTTGCCAATTAGGACTGCCTCCCAAGGAACTGTGTCAGACAGTACAAAGTCTGTCCTTTGGAAATCTGAGGTGGCAGTTCTGCTGACTCCCCTCCACCTCCTCTGTACTCCAAGAATTGAGAATTCTATTATTTTGTGACTGATGTGCCCCAGGTGTTCTCCAGCCATCTCGTTTCCCACAAGGCCTTCTCTGTTCACAAACAACAAGTCCATCAGGGCACCTTCCCTGGTTGGCTCACTCACCACTTATGTGAGGAAGTTGTATTCTGCACACTCCAGGAACTTCCTATTCTTTTTCCTTTCTGTTGTATTATACCTCCAGCAGACATCTGGAAAGTTGAAGTCCCTACAAGAACCAGGATTGGCAATAATGACACTTCTCCCAGGTGCTAGTAGTATCTCATCAGTCTCTTCTTCCTGGCTGGGTGGCCTATAGCAGACTCCTACCTTGATATCTACTTTATTGGGCACTCTGATCATTTTTACCCATAGACACTCAACCCTATCATTGCCATAACTGAGCTAAAGGCAATCAAAACACTCTCTAATATAGAGGGCTACTTCACTGCCTCTCCTTCCTTGGCTATGCCACCTGAAGCATTTATAGCCAGCCACAGCAGCACTGCAGTTATGCAAATCATCCCATCAAGTTTCCATTATGGCAATTAAATCACAGTTTTCTTGCGATATAGTGGCTTCTAATTCCTCCTGTTTGTTGTCTATGCTGTGTGCATTGGTATAGATGAACTTCAACTGAGCTGTTGATCCCACCACTCTCCTGAGGGGAATTGTCATAGTTCCTAAGTGACTACCGGTTGTCATTTCAAACCCATCAATAACTTTTGCATCTTTGTTAACTCTTGGAGTACTATCTTCTGAGGCAGCAGACCAAAGGGCCACACTAGCACATCATCCCTCTGACGCAGGATTGCTGTTCCCAGGCTTTTTTTCTGCCAAACAGGCATTGTTTTTTCTCCCCATCCTTCACATCTAGCTTAAAGCTCTTCCCTTGCATCCTGTAATGTGTCCCATCATATCCTAGGCAGAGATCCTTCTCTGACATGTGAGGGGACCTGCTCCTGTTTCCCCTGGCTGCCACTTCCACCCCATGAGGCTGAGGTTCCCCTAGGGCAGGGGCTTGTGTCTCTGACTGGGATATCATAGCTCCCCTACTTGCCCTTGTGCCTCTGGGTTACATTTGAGTGTAAACATGAGCCTATAATCACACAACCTAATACAGTTCTTCTAGAATATTTCAGTTAGATGAATGGAGGTGCTTAAGAACAAACCCCCAGAACTGTCCTACTGCTTTCTGGGCTCTGCATTTGTGTTGCAGCCTTGCTGTACAGCTTTGAGTACGACACTTAGTAGGTGTATACTATGGGCATCATATACTGGGTGAGTGGAGAAGGGTGATGATGTTGTATATGCTTGCAAAATGCATTAGTGAAATAAACTTTTTCAATAGTTTTGAGATATTACCAAAGACTTGGTTGAGAAACTGTTTAAAGAAGGGAACAGAAAGGGCTATGTTCTGCCAGAGCATGTTAGAAATAAAAAGGAAAGAGAGAGACAGGATTGTCCCGGGAGAAGTATACTGTCTGGGGACTTGAGATATCTGGGTTCAGTTAAAGATTACTTAGAAATCTTAGTCATGTGAAAATGATCTGTGGTCTCTGCATCATGGAATAAGCCTCCAAGGGGGCATGGGAAAGTGTTAGGTCAGAATTCTAAACCCACACTAATATATGCTACCACACACCCTTTATCCCACACTGCAAAATTTTCCATACTAGCCCTGATGGCTTGAGGGACTGTAGTCTGTCCATCTTCCTCAGTCTGGGCATTAAAACCCTGGTATTGATGCTTCTTTCATCTTCTCCCCTGAGCCCAAGGGAAAGGGCTACTACATTTGCTGAATTTATCAGTGTGTACAAAGCATATTTATATGACAGCAAATCTATATAACTTTCCTGTCTCCATCTACTCTGTTGTTCAGTTAGCAAGAAAAGGAAGCCTATAAGGTCCTTGCAAAAGGGCATAGTAGTTGTCACTTTCCCATGGTTCAGCATGGATCCTTTGCCTTGCATGAAGCCAGCCACCACAGCAGCATATTCCCTGGGAATCTTTTTTCCCCAAAAAAAAGATAAAAAAAAAAAAAAAAAGATCTGGACTCTAATAACTGATTGGGTTGTTTTACTTCAGTAGCTCATTTGTAACATTTAAACATAAACCTGCTTGCATCCTATATTCCATGTTTTCTGTAATCCATAAGGATGTATAAACCAGGCAAGTTAAACTAATGGAAGATAAAGACCAAGCACAGCTCATAACATTTATAACAGAGAGAGGAAGAATCTTGGTCTATCTGTGCTTTGCAGTCATGTGACAGTGGCAAAATACTCCTGTGAAGGCAGGCTTTGAGCAATTTGATGGTGTGTTTATTGGGGGTAGGATATAAAATGATGGTAGTCCCAAAACAGCAATCAAAGACTATGTGATAAATCTAGATGAGAAACAGGACTAGCAGATCTCAAATTAGTCACTGAAGACACTTCTTTTCCAAGGAGATCCACAAATTCCTAGAAAACTTCTTGATTTTCCTAGTTGTTGATAGCTTTTGGTTTTGCATACTTTAGTATAGACTTTAGAACGATAAGGATTAGTGTCATAAATTGAGTACAACCAAGGAAGATTAAGCAGTTTATAGAACTGAATTTCACTAGAAAACATCATTTTGAAATAACCATGGAAATGTACTATTTGCAGCAATCCTTCATTAACTGTGATCTTGCATGGCACCTTTGAGTGCTACTGAAGAACTCCGAGTAACCCTGACAGGATGAGAGTTTGGAAACCATAGAAGGCCCCAGGCCTTGTTACTGTACTAAGGACTTTAATCAATCATCAGATCCCAAGCAATCTCAAACCATTAAAAATTTTGTCTTGAATTTTGGTATCACTCCCAAGCCTATTGGAAAAATTTGGAAGACTTGAAAGCCCTAGGTTGATGTGGATTTTCATACCTTCTATGCTGTCTGAGGTAGGTGGAGGAATCTGGAGATTAAGAAACAAGCTGTCAATGCCAGGAGCTCTGGAAAAAAAAACCAAACCAAAAGGTGTCCTTCTATAAGTGACATTAATTCTTTCCACGTTTCCTGACTTGAGGGCTAAGCCCTTTGGGAACACAGAAGCCCAACATCCCAAGGCAGTCTGAGGGGATAAGTTGCCTGAGGGTCACAAAGGAACCTGACTGAAACTTATTCCCTAGTCAGATCTGACTGACGGACCACTGAAAAGCTTCTCTTTCAAACACACCACCCAGCAGAGCTTTTGAAATTAAAATTTGGTAATAGCAAAGTAATTTTAAATTCAGTTTCAGCCAACAGTATTTTTGAACTCCTTTGCATTTTACTTACATTGAAAGAGTCATTCATGATATCATGACTGGGGAATGATTAATTGCAAATTCCAAGTAGGCTGGAGTTGATTAACCTGAGCATTACCCTGATAATTATATTTATTATGTAGCATAACATTCCTGAACCATTATGCTGGATTGCTAAATCCATTCTATGCATAGATTGGAGATATCTGAAACAGTCTATTTTAATTAAAATTTAGTAGTCATATCTTTACAATTTTTCTAGCATCACTTTATAGGACAAGATGCTGGCAGGACAGTAAATGTTGGGTTGTGGAGAGAAAAGCAACAGATGTGACCCACCAGGCTGCTGATCCCTTTTTCTGCTCCTTGTTATCTTGCTTGTGTCTCTCAGCTCAGCAAAGGAGTCCTGCATAGAAGGGATGAAGCAAAATTCTACTGATAGCCTAATCTCTTCTTATGCAATGAAGAGAACTCGGAGACAGCTTTTTTAAAGCCATTTTCTTTAGTATGAATTCTGTATACAAACATCCTGAAAAAAATCACCCTAAGTATTATTCAAGTTGGTGTGAGAAATGAGTCTTAGTGAACCCAAGTACTAACTTTGGCTTGTTGCAGTGTATAAGGGGACACTATAGTCTCTAAGTGCCAAAATAATTTAAAATTAAACAACACTCCAGTCCACAAACCTCAGATCTGCTCACAGTGTCTTCATTACTTCTGGATTCCCCATTCCACTAATTTTCATGAATGATTTTCTACATTCACCACACAGCAGCAACATTTGCAAGCAGGACAGGAGGAAGCACATTGGCAAAAGAGGTGACACAACGCTATAAATGCGGACTTGGAAGCTGCTGTCATTTAGGATCATATTAAAATGTGGAGGCTAAATGGATTTGGACAGCCAGGCCTTTCCCTAAAGCCTTAATGACTCGTGTAAAATTTAAAATTGGTGCAAGCATCATTTTCTTTTTTCCCACTTTAGAATAAAGCACTCTGTGTGTGCATGCAAGTGAGATGGTCTGTGCCACACCTGGTCTGAGGCTGTCCTTGGTGGCTTGTGTTGCCAGATGCCAGCAACTGAGAGGACTGGGATCAAGATGGGATGTCTTGAACCCAGCTGTCGGACAGATGCAAACTGTAAATATATTTGTGTGGGTATATACATATATCCCCACTAAATGACCATCATCCTGCTCAGACAGAGAGAGGAGCAGGATGAAGCCATTGGTGTTGTCTGTGTTCACCTGAGTGCTCTGTGTCTGTCTGTGAGCTGTGTGGCCAGCCATGTATGTGTGAATACTTAGGGTGTGTAGGTGTGCTCTGTGTCTGCCTGCAGGGAACATATGCTCAGCCTGTCTGCTGCCAGTATCTGCAGCATGGAGATACCTCACATTCGTCTCCCTCCGACTGCTGGATCCGACTGCTGGATCCAACCTTCTCTAACAGCAACCATCACCACTGACATGACACCTCTAGGTAGAGCAACCTGACCCATCTCTCGCAACCCAATGCCACTGTCCCAGCAGAAAAGGACAAGGAAAGAAGGAAAGTGAAAACACAGCTACAAAAGCCAGGCTGTGGTAGCAGCTGCACCCATCAGCCATGAGCCCATCTGACCTGTGGGTTTTATAGCCCCTCTTCTCTTCCTTTCCCCTCCACCTGCATACTAGAAAGCTCCTGGCTTTGTAAAGGAAAATGTGTAATTACTCTTCAAATCTAGCCAACACTTTTCTCCCTCCTTCCTACCTTTTTAAACCTAATCTGTGATCAAATCCACCCACTAAAGTCTTTCCAGGGATAAACTTTCACACAAATTCAGAAGCAATTTTCTAGTCCTGTCATTGGTGAGAATAAAAAATTAATGCAGCTTGTTCCGTGTAGAAGCATCAGTCATGTATTGTGTGTAAACCAGATTCACAGGGTCATAGAAATTAGGGATTGGAAATCCCAGGGGTGAGAGCTGTTCCAGCTAAGGAGCTGTGCAAAATTGTTCTCTGCATCACATTAAAGCGAGGAATGGCTCTGGGCATTCCTGAACTGTCATGACTTCCTTTTATTCTTGTCACATTCTTCTTGAAACATAGTTGTGCATATTGCCTTTTCCAGAGAAAGTAGTTTATTAGTTTTAATGAGCAAGCAACATGCATATTGTTGAGGAACAAGCTCAAATTAAAACATTGTTATTACATAATCAAGCATGGCTCTCTCACAGTAATGTTTGAAGATCCACATCCTGATTTTTTGGTTAAAACCTGCAGTGAGCCAGCTTAAGATCCATCAGTATTTCCTGTCTGAAAATCTGACCCAGGTTAGATACATTTGATTTAATTCTTGGGCTATTATATGCTCTTTCATTATGAATCTAGCCTTAATGTCAATCAAATGGTATTGGAAAATCTCCAGATGGCTTCAGCTGAGTAGGACTGGGCCTGTTCAGACCATCGGCTTAAGGTCAGTGTCTGCTCTCAGGTATAAATCCAGCAGAATGTCACAGAAATCAATTGAGATATAGCTGATTTATAGAGATGACATTGGCAGCAGCAATCGACTTGCTCTAAAAATCTGTCTGCGGCCTCAGCTCAGCCCAGAGCTTCTGGGTTACTCACAGCAGGTGATGAAATCAATGCACAACAGGATTTGCTGTCTAGTCAACTTCTGGCTCTCATTTGAGTATTTTTTGGTTTAATTTTCTAACAAAACAGCTGTTTGATGCACTGGTTCTGGGGTGGAACATCATGATGTGATTGAAAAGTGTTGTATTTGCTATAAAATTATTGCTATATATTTGCCTAGCCTTGTGCAACTGGCCAGCAGTAGGAAGAAAGTGTCCTCCTTCAGTGTGCCCTCCCACTGGAGGGTGAGCCAAAACACCTCTGTGCTTCTGCACAAAAAACACCACTTGCCCTGTGGCATGGCTTTGTTGTTCTTACCCTCCCACATCCTCATGTGATCTCTGCAGAGACACTGGCAGTGCCTTCAGATGCTCCCTCTGTTGCACAGTGTCTCCTTGCAGACTTCCCAACTTGGGTGTGACTTTGCTGTTCACCTTGTGTCCTGGATTCATGTCCCTTTGTGGAATCATAGACTCATCAGGTTGGAAAAGACCCACTGGATCACTGAGTCCAACCATTCCAATCAATCATAGAATAACCAGGTTGGAAGAGACCCACTGGATCATCGAGTCCAACCATTCCTATCAAACACTAAAACATGCCCCTCAGCGCCCCATCCACCCGTGCTTTAAACACCTCCAGGGAAGGTGAATCAACCACCTCCCTGGGCAGCCTGTTCCAGTGCCCAATGACCCTTCCAGTGAAAATTTTTTTCCTGATGTCCAGCCTCTTGTCCTGTCCCCTGTCACTTGGGAAAAGAGGCCATTACCCTCCTTTCAAGTAGTTGTAGAGAGCAATGAGGTCTCCCCTCAGCCTCCTCTTCTCAAGGCTAAACAACCCCAGCTCTCTCAGCCACTCCTCATAAGGCCTGTTCTCCAGCCCCTTCACCAGCTTCATTGCTCTTCTCTGGACTCACTCCAGAGCCTCAATGGCCTTCTTGTGGTGAGGGGCCTTGAACACAGTATTCAAGGTGTGGTCTCACCAGTGCCGAGTACAGAGGGAGAATAACCTCCCTGGACCTGCTGGTCACGCCGTTTCTGATACAGGCCAAGATGCCATTGGCCTTCTTGGCCACCTGGGCACACTGCTGGCTCATGTTCAGTCGGCTGTCAACCAACAACCCCGGGTCTTCTCCTCTGGGCAGCTTTCTAGACAGACTTCTCCTAGTCTGTAGCTCTGCTTAGGGTTGTTGTGCCCCAAGTGCAGGACCCGGCATTTGGCCGTGTTAAACCTCATGCCGTTGGTCTCAGCCCAGCAGTCCAGCCTGTTCAGATCCCTTTGCAGAGCCTCCCGACCCTCCAGCAGATCGACACTTCCATCCAGAATCACTAAACCAGGCACCTCAGCACCTCATCCACCCATGCCTTAAACATCTCCAGGGAAGGTGACTCAACCATCTCCCTGCGCAGCCTGTTCCAGTGCCCAGTGATCCTTTCCGTGATTTTTTTTTTCCTAATGTCCAGCTTAAACCTCCCCTGGTGGAGCCTGAGGCTATTAATTATAAGTTCAGCAAAGGAGCAGTCCCATGTAGGACTTTACAGGGTTACAAAGCAGCAGCTGCAACAAATCTTTTACTGCCACTCCAAGTAGTGGAGTGTTCTCCGTGAGAAATGAGAAAGAAACATATTCATTAGCAGGGACTTGCCAATGATGTGGTTTCTCCATCAAAACCTGTGGCTCGAATTATCACTGTCTGTGCTGTCAGAGGGATTGTTGGAAAATGGGTAGCTTTGAAGGGAAAAGAAATCAGACTTGTGGCCAGAGCATTTCTTAAAATAAAATCTAAACCCCCCATTTCCTTACATTGCACATAAGCAAAGAGAACATGATCAGAAGATCCTTAATCTGCAGGTACGGAGTGCAGCTGGTCCATGTGAATCACAGGTCAGGGATGCCGCAAACTTATCTCCATGTCCTCTTCAGCAAAATCCCCCCAAAATGCTCTCCCCAGCCTGCAGTTATTCAAAAGTAGCTCTACTTTCCAATGAGCTGGTACTCAGACCACCTTCCATTTTTTATCATCATCCTCCCAGTGGAGTTCTGCAGAAGTTGAAGGCCACAGGCAGCTTGGAGTCATCATTCAGATGATGTTCCTGAGTCACTGTCAAAATATCAGGGATGGAGATGCTTCTGGAGCAACTGTGAGCATGACAGTCTGTGCTCTGTCCTGCTTCTGGTCGGATTCATTGCCGGGAGGACAGTTAACAAGCACAGCCACACACTACCAGACACCAGCGTGTTTTAGCAGTGCTTGCTTGATCCCTTCCCAGTAAGATTACCTTTAAGTCAGCTCAGACAAATCAGAATTTTGTACCTTTAATGAGTACGCTTCTTTGATATTTTAAAGGAAAGAGGATGGGCTTCTGGCAACAGCAGCAAAATGAGGAATCCAGCCCATCTTAGCTAGTTTTTCATTTCCCCCATAAAGAAAAATTCATCCTGTCTTTATTAATGTGTAAAAGATGCTAAGAAAACCTCACCAGTGAGAAAGACAATATTAAAACCTCCTGAATTCTTCTATCACAACCACAGTTTTGAAAATCTTCCCGGTACTGTATTCGCTTTTTCATTCTTTTTGATGGTCCTATATGGCTCAGTGCAGTGCAGTGCAGATATAGCCAAGCCATATCTGAACACATCAGCTCAGATATTGAAAGCAGGCTAAGCATGATAATAAAGTCTTCCAACCAGGCAATTAGCCCTCCTGAAAAGCAGGATAAACCAGACAGGAAAGCCTGCCTATCTCATTCAGAACTGTTGCAGTTTCTTTACATGTTATTGCACTGCTTTGTGTAGATACTCTTTGACTTACAATTTCATTTATTTTGCTGAAATTAATGCAACAGCATGCTGTTACTATGGTGATGTGGGCTATTTAACTATCTTAGGCTACATTCATACTCATGTGTGAGCTGGTTCTTGTGTTGCCTGAAGTTTGCTGGCTCCTGACTACAACCAGACTGCAAGGCAACATGTGAGGATGGCTGGATGACCAAGGTATGTGAATATAGCTTAAAGAGAGATATTTGCTCTTCAGTAGCTATGGACTTGTTTGAGTGTCTCTACGCACCTATACCATCCAGGTACCTGTAGGGGACAAGCTTTTTTTATGAAGAAAGCAGTGACACAACTTATCTCCCAGCCTAATTACTCGTGCTACTTTCATTTTGCCAGGATCCTGCCTTAAAAACAGGAGCTAAGTTTACTTCCAAGTTATCCCCTTGACTTCAAAGTAGAATTCACCCAGTGACAAGATCCTCAAAGTCTCTGAAGTGCCTCGAATGCTGGAACATCCTCTGTCTCCAGGGCTTCAGGGAATTTAACAGATACATAATACATGGTTCCTCCGCATAATGGGCACGATTTGTAACTACTATAACCAAGCAGAGAACTTCCAAGAGCTTAAATGATTTGTCTGTGTCTAGGAAAAGGGTAACCTTAATCAAACCCATTATTTGCTGTGAGTTACCCACTCAGCTGTTGATGGTGTCTGGTTTTATCGTACCGCTTGTTTATAATCTCTGGAGCCTCGGATACCTTCACCCCTGGTGAAGGGGCTGGAGAACAAGCCTTATGAGCAATGGCTGAGAGAGCTGGGGTTGTTTATCCTGGAGAAGAGGAGGCTGAGGGGAGACCTCATTGCTCTCTACAGCTACCTGAAAGGAGGTTGTAGAGAGGAGGGAGCTGGCCTCTTCTCTCAAGTGACAGGGGACAGGACGAGAGGGAATGGCCTCAAGCTCCACCAGGGGAGGTTTAGGCTGGACATTAGGAAAAAAATTTTCACAGGAAGGGTCATTGGGCACTGGAACAGGCTGCCCGGGGAGGTGGTTGATTCACCTTGCCTGGAGGTGTTTAAGGCACGGGTGGATGGTGTGCTGAAGGGCATGGTTTAGTGTTTGATAGGAATGGTTGGACTTGATGATCTGATGGGTCTCTTCCAACCTGGTTATTCTATGATTATTCTATGACTATTCTATGACTGTCATGGCGATTTTAACTCACTCAACCTTTTCTTCAGAAACAAATCTTAGCATGCACTGATGGCTCGGTCAGCAGATTTGCTTTTCTGGTGCAGCTCACCGTGGCACCCAAGGTTGTGCTGTAGAATATTATCAAAAAGAACAGAGTTGCTCTGATCTACAATAACAGGGATGGTCTCCTTGTTATGGTGCCACAGAGATGTTTACTCTGTTCAGAGGGCAGAGAGCATCTGTAGAGCTTTCCACTGACATGAATGTGCCGCTTCACAGTAGGTTATTTACAAAAGCACCATCACCTAAACTGCTCTATCTGCAGCTGCATGGTGCCCATTGAGCGATTGGTGTTGTAAAAAAAAGTAAAAAAGGCAAACGCATAGCTCTGGCTAACAGTGGTGTTTATGGACAGAGCAGGAGAAAGGGAAGTGCAGGGAAGGGAAGGGCAGGGAAGAGAAGGGGAAAGGAAATGGAAGGGTAAAATGGGAAGGGAAGGGGAAGGAGAAAAGGGAGGGAAGAGGAGGGAGACTAGGAGGATCAATGTAAGTTGGATGTGTAAGATTTTGGGGATTTTAAATATCAAACTTTCTTTCTGCATTTGTAGGTGTTAGGTAACTTTGAAAACCACAGCTTAGAATTGTGGATTATCTGAGGACTTTTTCTATGGATGTTCTCCTAATTCCCAGTGAGACTGGAGCTCTTCAAGTGCTCTCCAACACCTGGTGCAGAGAGTAGAGGGGAATGTGGACTCCAGAGACAATTCTCCACGGAGACCTATGAGGGTGAGAAAATGCTCGTCTATGATTATAGGGAGGAAAATCAATGATTGATTTGAACTGTTTCAAAGATCTTTCCTGGAGATGAAATGGGTGAGAAAGTGGAAAGCCTGGAAAGAGGCTTAAATACGTCAAATTCTCTAGCAACATCGAGCCAACAACTTTAGGATAAATTCAAAGATTGTTTTAACCAGCCTAAAGAAGCACAGTGATCATGTAACAACAAGTCCACTGGGACATGCATTGATGTATCTGAGTTTTTGGCTCTGTCACACCTCTGCATTTTGAAGTGAACTGTCTCTCATGAAACCTCCCCTTGGACACGATGGAACAGACACAGCTGGTTAACATGCTGTGCTCCCTAACACAGACTTTCCTCTTATCCTTCTCTGTTTTGTTTTTCCTTCAGAAAATAATTAATCTTAATGCAATTTGAGCTGAAGGAATCTGGCAACTGTTACTGTGCATTGTAAGCCTGCTGCAGTCCCAGCACAGCACAGCCCTATCCAACCCACGGCAGCAAAAAAAAAAAAAAAGCTAAGCTCCACTAAGAGGTGATTATTTTGAAAAGCTTATTGGACCATGCATTTTGCAGGACAAGTATCACCTGCCATTAAAAATGGAAAGGAAATTTCTCTTTTCTCTAGCACACAGCAATTATTTTTGTCTCAATGAAGTGTAATACAGGTAATTGTCCAGTTCATGGTGTATTTGCTTGCTCCCAACATTGCGGATCAGGAGATACTGCTGTATTTAACTGTTTAGACAAAGAAAGAGAAAAAAAAATGTTCCCCACAATAAATAAGATGTGAAAGTCTGGATGTTCAGGCAAAAAACCCCACACTGTGTAACCACATAATGTCTTTCCCTTTATGTACACATTGTCTTGGTCTGAGTTATACAACATCGATAGAGCAAGTTATGTAGCTATGATGCCTCACGTACACTGACCTGTCCAACCTACCTACATCAGCAAAGAACCAAAATGAGGTGTTTGTTTTTCAAAATACTTTAAAGCCATGAAATCTTCAAGTTAAATGCCAATGCTTATTTCTGAGGAGCAGGAACTAGGCTACAGCTAGAAGGCAAAGTATTTAAAACACAGATCCAAGCAGTCGCAAAGCTTTCTCAAGCCTGATAGGACTGTGATGCTTGAGAAACCAAGAAGGTCAGAGGAGCCCTGAGTTAAGGAAAGCTTACCTTGCAGCAAACATTATATAGGGCAGAAAGAACAGTACCAGTGTCAGTAAGGCTGCCCAGGGAGGTGTTTGAGTCACCTTCCCTGGCGGTGTTTAAGGCATGGGTAGACGAGATGCTAAGGGGCATGGTTTGGTGTTTGATAGGATGATCCGGTGGGTCTCTTCCAACCTGGTTATTCTATGATTCTATGACTCTGTGATAAGGCTAGCAGGAGTCATCATGGTCATCTCTGCTGAACTTCTGCATAAGGTACCTCAGTGTTTCCTCAATGTTTCCCAATTAAAGCCTATGGTTAATGGCTGAGCATGAGTGTTTTTTTGGATGGCACAGTGAACTAGGACATCCTAAAATCTCCAAATCAGTACTGAAATAAATCAACATTCATATTACAATAAATGTTGGAAAGTTTTTATTTGCCTTCTGCTTTCTGAACCTTCAAGGCACATTCAGTATATATTCCTGTTAAAAGTAGAAATAGTATATATTAATAAAAATGCAATTAATATACATTCACATTATATATAAATATCATTGCAAATATATAAAAATTTAAATGCATAAATTTTAAGATAACTCATCAAAGCCAGAAATATATTTTTTCTAAATGATGAGAATTTCCTTTACATTGTTTTTTGCTGGTATAGTGTTAATTTTCTTCTTCATAGCAGCTCATATGGTGCTTTGTAATGTATTTGTGCTGGAAATAGCATTGATAAAACAGGGATGTTTTCATTATTGCTGAGCAGCACTTACATAGAGTCAAGACCTTGTCTGTTTCTCACACCATCCCACCAGCGAGCGGGCTAGGGGTGCACAAGGAGTTGGAGAGGGGACACAGCTGGGGTAACTGATCCCAACTGACCAGAGGATACTCCACACCATACAATGTCATGCTCAGAAATACAAACTGGGAAGAAAAGGAAGAAGGCGAGACAGTCAGAGTTACAGTGTTTGTCTTCCCAAGTAACGGTTATGTATGATGGAGCCCAGCTTTCCTGGAGGTGGCTGAACACCTTCCTCCAGACAAGAAGTACTGAAGAAGTTCATATTTTGCTTTGCTTATGTGTGTGGCTTTTGCTTTACCTATTAAGCTGTCTTTATCTGAATCCATGAGTTTTCTCACTTTTACACTTCCAGTTCTGTCCCCTATCCCTCTTTGATGGGGTGAGCTGCCTACCAGGGTTAAACCCCAACACCCCCAAATAACCTCTTTCCAGAAATGGCAGATTTCAGCAAAACAATCATAAGAAGCCCAAGATAGACAGCAGTTCTTTGCACTGCGTTAGCTCAAACAGTGGCAGGGATTTATTTTCCCTTTTAATTTTTGTTATAGATGAAGTTATAGCACAGACCCATTCTAAAACTGCCACACAAATATTGCATGTTACATCAGTAATTAGAATGCTGAGTATTCAAAAATTCAGCTTTCTAGAGCTAAGCATAGAAAAGTAAAAACTATTTCCAAAAGTCTGGTCATAAATGGTGTATGTAATGACATCTAGAAATGCAGTGTCAGAGTTAAAATTTTAATTCCATAGTCTTTAATTTGCAGAAATATGCTCAGCCTTTATATATGCTACCTTGGGAGATGAAGATCCATCTGAAGAAGTCTATAAATTTGAAAAATAACTCTCATTAAAACTAATGTGATTTATGTAAGCACATTAAGGAGAAAATACCCTGAACAGTTGGTTTAAGTGCTTAAACTTCCTAAACTTAATATTTCCATATGGTTATATTGTAATTTTAGATTTTTAGCATCTTTGTACCCTTCTTTTTTAAATTTGATAAACAAATCAAGGTACCAGCAAAAAGAAATTAAAGAACAAATATGCCTGCCATGAGTATTTGATTATTCCCACATGAACCAGTGATTCTTTCTACAAATTCCCCTAATCCACTAGAAAACATTATTCCAACTGTCACAGAGTTGTTTGTGTGATGTTGTGAATAGATGATTATAAAAATCTTCTGATATAAATAGCAGAAAAACAAGGGAAGAAATGAACACCCTACATTTATGTCTTTTTTTATATGCAGGATTATATTAGCTAAGTAAAGATTAGTTTCCAAATGTTAGACATGCTTTGAATTCTTATTGAATTATTCCAAGTCTCTAAAATTTACACATTTATCCCACAAGATTTTCACTTTTGCCTACTCTTTACTATCCCTGCAGTGAACCACCACTAAAAACACTTGTTTTATCTGCAGCTCTCAAACTGGCTTATGTGCCAGGTTTTTTAACTAAGGGTACCAAATATTTTGAAAATTATTATTTAAACAAGCACAAACAATTGCATGAACCTTCTCATATCAATGGAAGCCCACATGATATTGATTTAATTTAGCCATTGACACAGGTTGCCCAGAGAAGTAATGAATGCCCCATCCCTGGAGAAGTTAGAGACTAAAATGGATGAGGCTATGAGCAACTTGATCTACTGGAAAATGTTCCTGCCCATGGCACAGGCCTTGGAACTGGAAGATTTTTAAGGTCCCTTCCAATCCAAACCATTCTATAATTCTATGACTCTGTGAATTTAAGTTAATCCTTACCAACTAAAATTAAGTGGATACCAATCACTTTCAGAGTAATGTGAAGGGAACTGCAAAAGGGTTTTGTCATCTCACCTCACTGACCACAACACTATGCAGCAAAATTAACAAGAAAAAAAGAGTTGTTTGGAGGAATCTCTTCTCTACCATGATTCATTCGTTATTCCCAAAAAAGAAGACTATGGTATGAGCATGTGAAAAAGCAATATCATAAACAGCCTTCAATATCTATATTGCATCAGGTTATAGGTAAAAGTGAGGTTGATGTGAGATGACACATCAACTGCAGGCTGAAACTTGGTTCTCTAAGGTGGTCTGTACATCTGTGGGCCACAAATACAGGTAAAAAAACATCCCAACAGTTAACCAAATGTACTGTCCATTTCCTTGAAAGTGTCTAAATCTAAAGCTACTAAATCTGATGGAATGAAGAAGACGAGATGAAGACAGAATGGGTAAGACAGAGAGGAGAGAGGGACAGATGAGGACAGGGCAAGCCTGAGCTATTCCTACAGTTTGTGATAGAAGATCTCCAAAGGAAACAGAAGGACTCTGACAAGAAAACTCTTTCTCATTTCTACACGTACAAGTTCCTATTCAGCCATGCCTGTTGCTCAAAATCTCCATATAAATATACTATAGTGATCGTATTTATCTCACAAGAACATTACAACCAGCCATGCTTAAAACAGGGATAATGTGTTGGGCAAGAGAAAAGATTTCCATTACACTTCTTTTCTTCAGACCTAATAAACCACTATGGAGTGATGGCTAGCCACTAACACTTAAATATTAAATGAAACTGTTCAAATACATGAATCCTTTGTCGTTTGTTGCAGAGGTTGTGTAATACATGGCATGCCTCCTTCAAGTAGCAGAGAAAAAAAGTCATCAAGAATAGATTCACTGCTTTCTGCTTTATAACTTGACAGATGTAAGTATTTATTTAAAAATAAAACAGCTGGCAGCTGTCTAGCTGGGCTAGAGGCTGAGCCTGGTATGATTAGATACAGCTGAGTAGTTAATGCTAGAAAACCAAGCTGGACCAAAGGAGTTGAAATCTGTGATATTGCAGGGATTTTTAGTATCAGAAAAATGGAAAACAGATCTGGAACCAAAATACTGAGATTAATAGTTACCTAATCTGGTCTTCTTCCAGGAGGACCACAATTACTAAGCCATTTTCTCATCAGTGCCATATGTATCTCATTCAAAAGGTGCAATCAATAGAGAGCACAGCCTATGGACAACATGCATATTGAAATCCAGCTATATCTCCTTAACTTGAACTTGAGTGCACAGCCCCAGTGTGCAATCCCAGAACTAATGAATAAGGCCTTCTCATTAAAGGCATGTATCTGCCCGAGATGTAAAGTCTCATCAGTGTGATGTGCAGAGGGGAAAGCCAAGGAATTGATTCCAAGCTGGGAAAATTACTTAGCCAGAGTCAGAATCATCTTGCACAAATAGAGAGGTCTGTAACACAGGCAGTAACATGAGGTAGTCAACACAGGCTTCCTTGATTGTTGTTAGAGAGAAATAGGAATAATGCAAGTGATATTATCTGGTTTGTTTTAAACATTCACTTTAGGATGAGATGAACTTCACACTGGAAAGGCTCATTTTTCTGTGCTGACTCCAAACGGATGGTGACTAGTGCAATATAGCCATCTGTTGTGTCTAAGTTCACATCTGGTCAGATATATCTCACATGAGAGTTTGAAAAACTCAATCTACTTAATTCACCAGAAGCAGATCACAGTGCTAACTTGATTACAGCATGGACAATCTTCAAACAAAGACACTTCTGTTTCCAACAGGCATTGTTATCCAACAGAGGGAAACAAGAATTAACAGCTGTGAGCTAAAGACAAGATACATGAAAAAAAAATAAAATTAGGGGGTTTGTACAATGACTGAGACAAACCATTGTCAAACTGCAGCAAAAGAGGTGGCTTCTTGGGAGCCTCTGTCTTCTTTCTGAAACACCTCTTCAGACCAATGCTCCTTGTTCCACATTATAAGGGTTAACTGAATAAGCTCACGTGTTGCTTGAGAAATCAGATCAAATTACTTGTTCAGATCTTCTGGTCGATCTCTGTCTTAAATGTATTTTAAAGACTGCATTCTTTTCTCTGAGACCTAAAAGTCTATACTTTCCTCCGTTCTGTAGGGGAAAGAAAACAAGACAGTAATCAAGAAAGAAAATACAGCAGGTTATTTGTTTGCTAAAAAAGAAAAGCTAATCCTTTTCGACTGCAAATACATTCTACATGGTCACGGAAATGATCGCAAGGATTTGGTCTGCACAGATAGGAACTATTTTGCAAGAAAAATGGGACACATTTTCTGAGCTGTCCCTGGAAACAACAGTTGTTCAGTATTATATGTCCTCTGAGTGACAAATGGAGATTAGGGGGATTGAGTTTTCTCAGCCCCTTCAGGTCATACCAGTTTTCATAACATTCTAGTTTCTGAGATAAAGAGAAATATTTACCCTACACTTTGCATTTCAGGCTCAGTTCAGGCCTTAGAGAATTCAGTAGAACATCTTCTGCTGCCTAATGTGAACCTCTGCCAATCAACTCTTCTGACTCCTTCATGGAGCAGAGTTAATGCACCATGAGGGGAGTTGACGCTGCACTCTGTTCTTTTCTCTTTATACATATTGTTACCCGATTTGTTCCTTTTCCTTCGTCTATAAGAAGAAACAGTTTTGAATGAAGCTGCATCTCTTCTCAGTGCCCATAGACAGAAGAATAGCCCATAAGGATGCTATCTGTGTTCCTAATGGAACCGCTCTTTGAGAAGAAGTGGCTGGACTAGAAGATATTTGCAGTAGGAAGTATTTTATCTTTGTAGTAAATAGGCCCTTGATCCTTCATGGGGACTGCTAGGAATGATGACAGTGCAAATGATAACAGGAAAGATGAGGAGGGGCTCTTTATCAGGGAGTGCAGTGATGGGATGAGGGGTAACAGTTTTAAGTTGAAAGATAAAAATTTTAGATTAGGTACTACAAGGAAGTTTTTTTACTGTGAAGATGGTGAGGCACTGGAACAGGTCGCCCACAGAACCTGTGGATGCTCCAGTCCTGGAGCTGTTCAAGGACAGGTTGGATAAGGCTATGAGCAACCTAAGCTAGTGGCAGGTGTCCCTATCCATGGCAGGGGGCTTGGAGCTGGATGATCTTTAAGGTCCCTTCCAACCAAAACCATTCATCTATGATACAGATGTCCAATGATGACAATACATACACTGTAATACAGCACAGAGAAGGGAAGTGGGGCAACAAAGAAATGGCATTTTGTATGTGTTAGGATGGTATTTCTGAAGTAAAAATTGGCAGGGAATATCACTGGGAAGATCTATGAAGACACCATGGTGAAAAAAGGAATGTAACAGTCCAGAGTTAGACAACTACATATTTTCAGTTCCTACCCTACAATCTATGTTCCCAAGATGTGTACTTCACATAGGGTTAATACTTGGATGGAACTTTTAGTGATGTGAATGGTAGAAGAGGAGAGGCATAACAAGTGTCTTACAAAATAAAAGCTGAAAGTAGATTTCCAGATGATACAAATTATCATAGATCTATGGAAGGTGCAAAAAAGCTGATTTATATTAGCTGAGGTTGGAGCCCTTATGTCTGAAGTTATTGATAGATCAGGTTTCAATGCTCAGGCACACTGTGTGGGAAAATTCTAAACCAGGGAAAAATGTCCTTTTGAAGAAATATTAATAATAGAAGACTGAGACAATTGCAAAGGCATAGCAACCTTGTATGAATTCGTGAAGCTTACTTTGAAACACATCTTTTTTTAATTAATAGTGATGCAACTCGAATGTTAGACTGTATCGCAGCAGGTTCTCCCTTCTGCCCTCTATACTTTGATCAAAACTTATTTTGATCTTTCAAACTGCTTAAAGTACAAGGTAAGTAAGGAAAAAGACTAAAAGTACATTTGATGACACAAACTAGTAGTAACAGAGGAAACTGAAGTGAAACACTGTACTGGAAACACTACTGTGCTGTACAGGCTAGCTTCTTTTTTTTTTAATAAAAAGCCTTCCTCTGTCCAGAAATGAACCTTTAGAAACCACATTTATAATAATTTATCTGTGGGAAACTTTACGGTTGCATAGGATATGATTGATTGTGTGACCATATGATAGAAAACCAGATCTCAACAGTTCCCATGACAAACAGCTCCCTATTTTCAGGCTTCTTCGGACTGGTCATAAGGTCAGAGCTCTCACAGGAGTAACCCCTTTGCCTATCAGAGAGGTTAGGAACAGGTCCTGAATAGTGGCTTTTGCTTGGACCAGCAGCATCTCTGCTAGCGTGCTTAATCTCTTTGTTTCTTACTCTATTTAGTGCAATGTAACTGGTGCCACCTGGTAGTGATGTATATGTTTGAGCATACACAGCATCAAGCTATATTTCCTAACATAAGTAGTTGTAGGTCTAATTCAATAAGGTAGGTTATTTTCTCACTACCTTACAACAAGAAAGCCATATAAAATATTTTCCAAGAATTAATGTAAATATCAGAGAATTTGTTCTCCCTTCTCCACTAGAGGCTTTCTGGTATCATTTTGTCTTTTTGTTTGATAGCAACATTATTTTAATTTACAGCCTGAATGCATCCACATGCAGCTAATACTCATTCAATGTTTAGCTGCTGTACATTAGCCCCTTCCCTGACATTTAATTCCCAAACAATCAACAGCAGATTTCCCCTCAGCTTCATTTGGCAAGGATGAGCAAACCTCTTTTGCCCGTTTCATGGCTTCATTCTGCTGGCAGCTTATAGTCATCTTGTACACCGTAATCTTTCCCCTACTTCATTGGAAGCAAGTAAAAAACTCTCATCTCAAAGTAGATGGCTCTATTAATTTCTAAGCATGATGTTTACCTCACTTACCTTGGACTAGAGTGCACCTTGACAATTCCCTCAAATCTGGTGACTGCTTTCCAGCCATGAAGCAGGTGACCCCCAGCCTAGGTAACTCTTTCCACACAGCCAAGAACTCTGCTTCAGCTGGCTGCCTTCTCTTCCTGAGTGGTGGGCTTATCTTTTAGCTTGACTTGGATGACAAGATACCCTACTATCTCTGTGATAGCATGGAGATGTGTTATGCAGCATGTTAAGCTACAAGGTCCCCCACACAAAAACCCATGAGAATAGCTCTATAATTTGAAAACAAGAGAAAAAGATATGATTATAGAACATGTTGTAACCTGTCACAGTGAGACAAGGCTCAACTCCATTGCTTCACTCAGTACAAGCGGACGCATGTTCAACTATAGAAGTTTTCTTACCCTCGGTCAGAAAATGTCAGTGTACAAGAATTGTCAGAGAGTTAACATCAAACTTCTTGAAGAAATCCATTATGGAAACTTTACAATTACTGACTGAGGCTTATGGTGAAGAATGCATGTCTTGTGCATGTGTTTTGAAATGGCACAAATGATTTTTGGAGGGAAGAGAAAGATGATCATCCAGGCTGTTCACACACACAGCAGGTACTGATGACAACATTGAAAAAGTGCAAGAAGCGATTTGAAAAGACAGAAGGTTGGATGTTAGAGCAGTAGCTGAGAAAGTCCATTTGGACAGGGAAACTGTTCAAAGAGCTCTACCAGAAGAAATGTACATGAAAAATGTTTGTGGAAAAATGATTCCAAAGATGCTTTTAGATGAACAAAAAGAACATCATGGAAAATTGTGTTTGGATCTTTTGCAACACATTGTGGATGAACCAGATTTGCTGAATTTGGTAATTACTTTTGATGAAACTTGGATATTGACATATGATCCAGAAATCATGTGACAATCAGTGCAGTAGAAGTCAGCAATATCTCCAAGACCAAAACAAGTACGTGTGAGTCTTTTGAAGTTCAAGGCCATGTTGATTGTTTTCTTCAAAATTGAGGAGTGGATTCCAGTGGCTAGACAGTAAATCAGCAGCATTACATTGAAGTTTTGAAACTGCACAAGTACGTGAGAAGGAAATGACCAGAACTGTGGAGAAACAGGTGCATTTCACATCGAGACCAGGTGCCACCCCACAATGCTTCGTCTGTTAAGCAGGTTTTAGTTAATAAAAACATCACTGTGCTTGAGCACCCACATTATTTTCCAGACCTAGCTCCATGTGACTTCTACCTCTTCCTCATAGTGCTCAAAGGAACACATTTTTTGTTGGTAGAAGTTGTAAAAGCAAAAATGATGGAGATCCTCAACAGGAAATGACCTGCAGAACTGCTTTGAACATGGGCAGCATCATATGCAGCTGTGTCAACTCAATAGGGAACTATTTTGAAGGTGATTGTAATTGATTTTCTTAATTTGTTAAATAGAGCTACCATTAAAGTCCTGTCATTTTTGCATCAGACCTTGAACACTGAACATGTACTCTGCTCCATGGCTGGGGCAAAAACACGTTTCTGCACCCATGGCTGTATGCAGAGCCTTGTAGATCAGTTGAGCTGCTGCAGAGGTGAAGGTGAGCACCTCAACATCAGAAAAAGTGGTATATCCAATAAAATGGTAGGAGATTGAGAAAAGTGCAAAGGCTCCCATATCTTCTTAAAAAGCTATTTTGAATCGACTTTTACATATAGCTCTCTGTATAATTGTTCATACTCAGCACACGTGGACTTTGGACCACCAGTATTGTTCAGCCCTTAGCTTCCAAGAAAACATCATTTTATCTGCTTCATCAAAGACAAAGTGAACACAACATTAATCTTTTCCTGACAATCACTTCTTGTCACAAACAAACTTAAAAATTAATCTTGTTCAATCTCCCTTTGGTAAAGACACGTTTGCTTTTTATCCCATTTTTTATTTATCTCCAAATCTTAAATTATTTTTTCCTTCTAAATTTATTCTAAGAAATCACACTATATTAAGCTTAGATTAATTATTCTCTGTTTTTCTAAATCACTTATTTTTCTGTTTCTCAGATGTAGGTCATGTTCTGAACATAGCACCTATTTGCTCTACAGAAAAAGCATTTTCAAGTCTTTGAAATGTTTTGTCCAACACTCATCTCTAATCATTAAAGCAATGTCTTAGTTTACCCAACTTTACTCTTCTGCAGCCAGAGAACTATTTGTAGTCTTGCTTGTTTACCTTGCCACGCAACTTAAGTGGAAAACAGTCATCACCAATTACTCAAAAGCCATTTCTGATGAGAAGCTCTTCTCTAATCACTGCTTTGTTAACTGCAGATCTAAAACAGCATTACAGGTGACTCAGTGCTGCTTTAGTGAAGAATTCTGCTAGTTTTTGCACAAAGAAATAATGTGACCTAAGTATTTTTCAATCTACATGTGGGAAATTTATTTCTAGACCTTTTCTTTCTGTTTTTTTTTCTTTTTTTTTACTAGTAATATATCAGATACTCTGTTCTACTCCAAGCTATGGGTCAACGGCAGATCTTCAACACTACCTTAGCACAACTGCTCACCATTCCTTCATGGAAGGATTCTGCCTATACCATTTATCTCTGCGTAGACCATTCCAACAGCTGGAAGGAACTGCAAAATGTTATTTTAACCTATATATCTGGCAAGAACAAACCTTTTCTATCCTATCTATCTTATCATATTGCTTTTCTACCATTCAGCATAAATGCTTTTCCATACTAAATTAAGCAATGTGACTAACATCTGCCAGGTGCGGTCCATTGTTTTACTCATAACTTTCCCAGAGGATGACTTCCACATGAAATTATTGTTTTGTTTTGTTAGTGTGTTTAACTTAATGTAGCATGTACAGCCCTCGATACATGTGCCATGTCCTTTGAGGAAAAACATTTGTCTTGAAAACTGCACAGTGGCACAGCTTGCATGCTTCTGTGACATTTAAGAGAGATGAAACGGTTAGCTGGTGTTGCTTAGACAAGCACATAAGCCTGACTTTGAAAGGGTTCTTCTGTGCTACTGTATTTATTTTATTTGAGTCTCACAAAAATGCATTCTTGTCAAAATGTTTCTTACACAGGCTTCGCTTGCCATTCCTGTGGGCAGGAAACTCAAACACAAGCCTAATAGATACTTCAGCCTAATTAACAGCTTTTATTTCCTGAGTCTAAGTCTAAATTCACCTCCCAGTTTATTCCTGACTAACCTGGAAGACAGCTGATATGAAATAAAGCAAAATGATGCTAAAAACTTCACAATCAGTTAATGCACATATTTTCAAGTTGTGATTTGGGAAAAGCTGAATATTTTTAGATGAAACAGTTGGGAATAGATGGTACTCAAGGAACTATGGGATCAAGGTGCTTGAGGGTAAGTCAGATAAATTTTACTGTTATGACATTCTGTAGGTGATGCGTGAACTGCCAAGAAGGGACATTAAACATACTACATGCACACAAAACACCTACGAAGTATACCATGTCTATTACTCTTGGCCATATAGTTACTTACTTTTATCCTCATTTTATGTGCTTATGCCATTTGTTTGTTCTGCAGTAAATTATTGATGGCCAAGTAATGTTTCTATATTAATTTAACTTCCTGTGTCCTGACAGACATCTACAGCTTTATCTATTTTAATATCCTCACAGTGTTTTATTCTTATTCAGTGCTTATTATTCCTCTCAGGCTTTATATTGTCCTTATAGCAAAAATTGCATTTATCTAAGAGTACAAAAGCAAACAAGTATTTAATAGCTCAGATTGTTTATTATGTGAGCTTGTGTGAGCTCCAGATTTGCTGAATATTTCTGCAAATGGAGCTTTTGGTGTTTGCTGTGTGTTTTTATGTGCTGAAATGTTTTTCTTTCTCTAGTCTTTATTGAGAGTAGGTTGTGCCATATCACAACCTTCAGCCTCAGCCAACACTCTCATATACAGCACTGAGTCCTAGAAGGTAAAAACATGTCTCTGTGTAACAGTTTGGCCTCAAAAGAAATTCTGCTTTGATGTCAAAGTTCTCTCAGATGTGGTCTTGCACCTAGATGCTGTGAAGCAGATGCTGAGAGCACCAGCCATATGTCAGTACAACTGAGTTCTTGTAGCTCCTTGCCATTTGAACTCCAAGAGCAAGCAGAGGAGGATGTTGCATGCTTTTTTTGTTTCTTTTCTCTTTGCTTTTAATGCATTTCAGTGCCAGAGTCTGATTCTGTGAAGTGTGAAGCCTGAGGATGTGAACTACAAGCCTGTTTTAAAACTTTGAGCTCTTACCAGTTGCCTTTAGTAGGGTTTGGATCAGGGGACACTATAACAGTTCCGTGACATCTGCCAGAAGTGTGGGATGCTATTTGCAAAAAAAAATAAAGCCAGGAAGACCAAGCTGGACAAGATAAAACTATCTATTATTAACAGCAAAGTCACACAGCATTATAAAGTTTGTTCTCACTGTGTATAATGCACTACTGTAACAAATTATGTAAAAGAAGGGCAATGACTCTTAGACATTCAAATACAGAACATCTTTTAGAACATCTTTTATCTCTTCAATGAAGATAAGACATACACAAACAATCTGTTTCTCTTACCAGTCAGAATAAAGAAGCTGTGTAAAGTCCATTTGTGGTCAATATACTTATTTCCACATTAATAAAGTTTCATTGGAAGCATTTCATCTCTTTCATGTTTAGTTGTGCCAGTCAATAGGTTTGCCTCCATACAATATGTAATAAATGTGAATGATTATTTACAAAAAAAAATATGTAGACTTACCAGTAAATCCCTTTGCCTTGTGAAGGGATCCACCTGCACAGAGTTTGTTCCTGGCCTGGGGACATAACTTGCAAGGTCAGTAATCACTCCTGCTGTGTTAATTGTGACTGCAACTATCTAACAACATTTTGGCCTGTGCAAAGAACAGTCCTCTTTGACAGAACTAGTGGGGGAAGCTTGGGATGGGGCATTAGTCGGCCTCACCCCTGGATTCTTGCCTCTTTCCTTCCACTGGGAGCATAGTGCAGTGGTAGCAATTAGCACATCTTTTAGAACATGCCAGCCATTTCCGAACGACAATTTATTTACACAAGCAAGGAGAAATAGCTTCTTGGCAACCATGCACACACCAAATGTTGACTTTCTATTTTAACTTTCTCTTGGCCTAGACACAATGGCAAGTGGCTTTTATGAAAAATACCAGATTACCTACTGCAGGAAGACCAAATGAGGGGAGAAGAAACAAAAGCCCAAATCTATGCTTTCCCAGTGCAGTGCCTAACCTTATGAAATACTTGCTGAACTACTGCAATTTTGTGCCCATTTTTAAAAAGGGTAGAAAAGATGACCCTGGGAAATACTGACCCATTAGCCTCACCTCTGTGCATGGGAAGATCATGAAACAGATCTTTCTAGAAACTATGCTAAAGCACATGGAAGATGGGGAGGTGATTAGTGGCAGCCAGCACGGCTTCACCAAGGGCAAGTCCTGCCTGACCAATCTAGTGGCTTTCTGTGATGGGGTGACTACGTGAATGGACGTGGGAATGGAAAGGATGCTGTCCCCCACAACGTCCTTCTCTATAAACTGGAGAGACATAGATTTGATGAGCAGATTGTTTGGTGGATAGGCAAGTGGTTGGGGGCTCGTATTCAGAGAACAGTGGTCAATGGCTCAAAGTCCAAATGAAGATCCGTGACAAATGTTGTCTCTTTCGGGTCTATACTGGGCCTAGTACTGTTTAATATTTTCATCAATGAAATAGACAGCGAGATTGAGTGCATCCTTAGCAACCTTGCAGATGACACCAAGCTGAGTGGTGCAGTTGCCACACTGGAAGAATTGGATGTCATCCAGAGGGACCTGGGCAGGCTAGAGAACTGTATTTGTGTGAACCTCATGAGGATCAACAGGGTCAAGTGCAAGGTCCTGCACCTGGGTCAGGGCAACCCGTGGTTTCAATACAGGATGGGGTATAATGTGATTGAGAGCAGCCCTGCAGAGACAGACTTGGTGTACTGATTGATGAGAAGTTCAACATGATCCAGCAAGGTGCACATGCAGCTCACAAGGCCAACAATATCCTGCCTGGGCTCCATCAAAAGAAGTGCAGCCAGCAGGGTGAAGGAGGTGATCCTCCCCCTCTGCTTCACTCTCGTTAGACCCCACCTAGAGTATTTTGTTCAGTTCTAGAATCCCCAGCATAAGAAGGATATGGAACTGGTTGGTTGGAACAGGTCCAGAGTAGGGCTATGAAGATGATCAGAGGGCGGGAGCACCTCTGCTATCAGGACAGGCTGAGACAGATGGGGTTGTTCTGCATGGAGAAGAGAAGGCTTTGGGAAAACCTTATATACCCACCTTCCAGTATCTGAAGGTAGCGTACAAGAAAGATTGGGAGAGGCTTGTTACAAGGGCATGTAGTGATAGAACGAAGGGGAATGGCTTTAGATTGAAAGAGGGAAAATTTAGGCTAGACATTAGGAAGAAATTCTTCACAATGAGGGTGGTGAGACAGTGACACAGGTTGCCCAGGACAGTTGTGGATGTCCCATGCCTGGAAGTGTTCAAAGCCAAGCTAGATGGGGCCCTGAGCAGCCCGGTCTAGTTATAGGTTGGAACTGGATGATCTTTAAGGTCCTTCCAACCCAAACCATTCTATGATTCTATTCTATTTGAAATTGGTTTGGAGCCCAAAAAGCTTTTAAAATAATCAAAATTATTTCTTTTTAATTGAAAATCTGGAGTAACTATAAAATAGAAATGAAAAGTCAGTCAGTTCAGAAAACAAGGAACAGTGTGCAAATCAGTCCATAAGGTTCAACCCCAGGGTGATTTTGAGCAGAGATGCTCCTTCCTTTTGCTTTTGTAAGGACTTAGACAAGAAATGAAATCTATGAACGGTGAATCATTGGTTATTTATCAGCAATTAGTATTGTCTATTAAAATTCCCAAGAGCGACTAAGTGGGTATTCCTAGCACTATATTTTTTAAGATGTTAAAAGAAAACTGGCAAAAAAATACTGCAGCCAACTTTCAAAAAATAGCCATAAACCAACATGTCATGAGCAGTCTCACACCTCCTTCTCTAATGGCATCTGGGCCCTGTCCTTGTGCAGCTTCAGGTAAAAAAAATATAGCTCCTTTGTCTATACCTTGGGATGAGGCTTTCTGAGACCTGAGAGCCATGGTTTTGCCCACATCTGTTTTGCCAGTGTGTGTAAGAGGAAAAAGCAGTGAAATTGCTTCATTTCTCCGCTTTTCTGATCAGTGCCAGTGATAATAATTTGCTTGTTATGGCTTGTAGACTCCAGTATGCCACTGTGTTGATGCATAGCAGGGCTCAAATCTGAGTCTTAAATAAAAAAGGGTTTTGGTTCCAGCACAGCATGTTTGTAGAATATCTACTGACAAGACAAAAAAAAATTGTTCTGCATGGCCTGTAAAACATATGTTAAAAATTCTGCATCATAGACCAGCTTTAAATTATTCATTTTTAATCCTTTCAGCCTTGAAGGGCATTTAAACATTGACTATAGAGAAACAATCCTGCCACTGAGGGAAGAGCTATAAAATAAAGTACTCACTACTTAAGAATATAGAGAAAAATGTTTTACCTAGACACAGTTTCTGCATTTTAAAATATGAATAAACGGCTAGATCCCCACTTGGTGAAAACTGATACGGCTCCTTTGATGTCTGGGTAGCTATCCCCCAACAGCAGCTCAAACTATTTCATATTCACTGAGCTATTGAGGAAATACTGTCTGTGAAACAAATCCTGGATTCTTTCCCAAAAACATCTAAATGACACTTACTAGGAAATGCTACACTAAGAAAGGGAGCAAATCGAATCCTCCAGGTTGGACCCTGCTGTAATTACTGGAGTGTTGTTGGAGAGCCTTTGCTATCTGCATATTCATTGGGGTGCATCGGAGAAGTTGAGAGCATCCAAAGGAATTAATTAAGTGTAACACTGATATAACAAGGAGAAATAGGTTACACGCGTGCTGTTTCAGGATGATTTGATCTTTTTCTCAGTTCCTGGCTCAGCTAAGCACTGGCAGGTACCTGAGGAACCATGCTCCAACTGTATCATAGTGTCATGCTTCCTCAAGGCACCTCTGGGGCAAGCACCCTCCTGTTCTGCCTTACGCTAGAGAAGGGACTTTTCTGACCCAAACCTGCCACTGTAGAATTCTCTTACATATCTTCTCCTTGCAACTTGTAATCAAAAACGGTGTGGTTGCTCAGAGGGGTGCACCATGTCTTGTCCCTTGCGTACTCCAGAGAAATTATGCAGAGATAGGACTGAGAATGCAAGAAAAATTCGTGCTATTCCCTGCTCCCTTTCTTCAACCACGGAATCACAAAATCACAGAATCGCAGAATGGTTTGGGTTGGGAGGGACCTTAAGGATCATTTAGTTCCAACCTCTCTGCCATGGGCAGGGACACTTTCTCATTAGCTCAAGCTGCTTCAAGCTTCATCCAACCTGGCCTTGAACACCTCCAGGGATGGGGCATCCACAGCTTCTATGGGTAACCTGTTCTACTGTCATCTTGATTAACTACCATTAATTAGGATACTCTTGAATGTAAGGTTTTTTCCTTGATACATCCTGAAAACACGCTAGTAAAACTTTAGATACTGTATTATGAGAAATCACTTGCTTTACTAGAATCAGTCTTTTTCCTCTGTTAGGCTCAGGGACAAACCAGGTGTGATGCAACAGGTAATGAAATGCAGAGTGCCTCAGACTCTTCTTTCCCAAGGCGCTATTGCTTTTTAGGATACCCTTCAGAGCCCTCATCACCCTCTTGCTCCCTCCATCACCTCAAAAATGCTTGCGAGATATCTCCAAACATGTCACACAGCCTAATTTTTTTGCTGATGAGCTGGTCCACAGAGGATGTGTTCATAAACAGACCCATTCACTCTGATGATTATCAGGAAGGAAATGAAGCAGCAAATTTAACTAATTTTCCTAAAGGTGTGTATCAGTTCCAGAGGGTTACAGAAACTGTCATAGGTGATCAAAATGGAGCTCCTCAAGGGCCCTATCCCACCTCCAGTGAAGCATCGATTAGCCCATGGGAAAAAGCAGTGAAAAGCTTTTTAATACACTGTTTCCCCACACAGTAATTCCTTGTGTTGATATATTCCCTGTAAAAGAAGCCTAGGTTTTATTACCCTCATTACTTTAGATTAAATCCCTTCCAAGTTCTGTTTATGAAGGATATAATACTACATTACTCTACAGTATCCAGGGGCAGGATTTAACGGTGGGGTGAGTCCCTTGAAGGTTTTGTGTGGATTTATGCTCCAAAGCAGAATGCTCAGCCCTGTCACAGGTACTCACAGCCAAATGCAAATATCTGCACAGCACGGTACGCAATGTGACACCGGTCTAAATTCACACTTAAGCTTTTACTAATATAACTCTATGGAAACAGGCTCAGTGATGATTGACGACTTACAGCTCCTACGTAGCACGTTACACTTTCCAGTGGAAGAATGTTGCGCTGGATGTAATAAACCAACAACGTGGGCAGTTTCAGTAAGTAGATTAATAGCCTATAAACTCATCTGCTTTACAAAGCGAGCTATGCACTGGCTGCCCAGCGTTACAGAACTTCTTTTTCAGAGCTCAGGAACACTTTCTCACCCCTGAGATGTGCTGTGGATGCTCACCGTGCACGTTACGCTGCCTGCGGGGAGCGAACTGGGAAGAAGACCAGAGAGATCATTTGCTTCTTTGGAGGTGGTAGAACCTTCCCACTTCTAGCCTTGGCTCCAGTCTTTACACATCCACACTAAAAAAAAGGCAGTATTATGTTGTTAAATAGTTTTAGCAGACATTTTATCAGTTGAATGTATCGGTCCAGGAGATTCTTTAATGATACTGTGTTCTTTTTAATTCTACAGTATTTTATAGTCACCTTAAAAATGTCTGACGCCGGACCGAAAGAAGACGTGTTCTTTTTATTATTATTAAAGATGCAAAGTCTGTTTCGTGCTCTGCGAAGCGCCGGATTTCTTCCCACCTCCCGTGCCGCGACCACCTCTCGGATCCACGTTCCAGCCCCGGCGCAGGTATTTCTGACCCCCCTAGGGGGGTGATGCCGGGAGCAGGGGGTCTCCTCGAGGGGCGAGTTTGTCTTTGGCAGCAGCGACGAGCCGCGCACCTCCCCGCGGGGGGGAAGGCAGCGGGGCGGCTCGGGGGGTGGTGGCCGCCCCAGCGCCGCCCTGCCCGGCTCCGAGGAGGAGCCGCCGGGGCCCCCGGCGCCGTCCACGTGGCTGGGGGCTCGGTATAAGAGCGGGGAGGGAAGGGGAGGGACGGGGCGCCCGGAGCGGCTCGGCGGGCAGGCGGCTCGGAGGAGGCAGCAGGAGCGGCGCCCGCCCTTCCTTCCCCGGCCATGGGGCTCCCCCGCGCCCCGCCGTGAGTACCGAGCCCTGCTCCCCGCTTACCTGCCAGTCCTCCCGCCGCTCCGGCTCCTCACCCGGCCGAGGTTGGCTCCGCAGCGGTTCCCCCGCAGCCCCCGGGGGCGGGTGGCGCTGGGGCGGCCGCTCGGCATCCCTCGGGGCGCGGGGAGCGCTCCTGCGGCGGGAGGGACCGAGCCTTCCCCTGTTTATAGGGATTTCTTCCCCTCGGGTAGGTTGTGTGGCGAGAGAGGAGAGCTAGCATTACTCTGTTAGAAGGGAGAAAGGCTCTCTGGCTGCCTCAGCTACCCACTCGCGCGTCTCTGCTTGCGGAATTAATTTCCAGTGGAGTATAAATGACAAATCTTGGAGCTCAGCAGTTTGGTAGTTAGCTGTGCTTTTATTGCCCTTGATATATTTGTCACTAGAGCAAACAGGTCCCAGGTCCTTACTGTGACTGGTTGTCGTCTTGGCATAAATGAAAACAAACAGGTGAAAAAAAAAAAAAAAGAAAAAAAAGCCTTGATGCATATTTTGAGACACACAAGATTTTTCAACTCTTTGTAATGGTTGGGCTTGTATACAGTTACATTACACTGAAATAACTCATTCATATAACTATAAGGCTAAATTATATATTTCTTTGTTGGATGCACGTGCTAAAGAAAAAGCCTCCCTAATTATGGATCTTCCAGAGAGATTGGAAGGGTGACAAAGCCCTTGTAATCTTTTGGGTCAATTTTCATAAGCTCTGAAAGCTCTCTTTGAAAAGGAAATTAAATTTCAGTGTGGAAAAGAGACAGGAAATTCAAGGATATAAAAAAGAAAGCCCTGATTCTACTTTGATTCTGGCCTCAGGAGCTCATTTACGTTGGTGCTCTTCAGTGGCAAAAGTTAAAATGAAGAGTCACCTCTAACTGGAGTTTTCCTGCCTCTTGGCAGTTCGGAAGATACTCAGTTAGTGGGACACTCCTAGATTGTTTGCAAGGTTTTAATGGGAGAGATGGTTCTGTGTGAAGCGTTTGCTTTGAAGTATTTGGATCTCTGCATCCATAGCATCCCATGCCAGCCAGTGCCTTTTGCACTCATATATTCAGCTTCAGAGCGCGGCTGTTCTTCTGGGTTCATCTGGGAATCTGACAGCTCTTAACCTATTTGAGCACGTGTTCAGGCCTTGGCTGGGGGTGGAGGAAGGAACGGTTTTATTTAAATAAAAAAGGTGGATTTTTTTATTAAATTGAAGCAGATATTTTCTTGATTATTCTGAAAACAACAAAACCCAAGAGTAAGTCAATGGTGAACTTGGTGCTCTGTTCCTCTGCCAATTTCTCACTTTACTCAATTTTGGTGCTGCTGTAGGGTATTTCAGCAACAGCAGGTTTAGATCCTGTGCCTCCACAAAGTCCCACTCTACAGTTCTGCCAAACCAGCTTTAAAGCTTGATTTTTAAAGTACATATTTGCCTAATATGCATTTATTTTACCTTTCTGCTAGTAACATGTAAAAGCACAGTAAAGAGCAAAAGAAGAGAAAGATCCAATTCCTTATTGTTTTGGCTCACTCGCTTCGCGCACAGTGGAGACACTCTCACTTGTGCAGCGGAGACGGCAAGTTGCCCTGTTTGTATGTTTTTTTCACTTATTCTGGCCAAAAGGAACTTACAGCCTTGTTTGCAGTTTTTCTTCCAATCTTGATGATATTAATAATGGTGGTGGCTCCTCAGCTGAGGAGGGTAGCTTTTAAAGCTCAACATCATTTTATATAAGACTTTGTATCTGCTTGTCTATTTGCTTCTCTATTTATGTAAAACTAGGAGTAATTTGAGTGGAAATTAGGGTCATGCAGATGGCAGTTTTACGTTCTAGGTTATAACAGCATCTTTTGTGCCAAATGCATTGCAAATGCTGCTGTTAAATGATAGTGGTAATATGGTTTTAGTAGAAGCTTCTTTTAGAAGTACTTTCAAAAGCATGGTGAAGCAGAAATGTGCTTTTAAAAGCAAAGAAGTAAGAGTAAAACCAGCTCCCTAGCTTATTTCAAGTTTTGTTAATCCCACCACCTGGTGGAGCTTTTCAAGGCACTGGCTGAGGGAACTCTGAATGAGGATGCATTTTTTTTTTTGTTTCAACACTGTCAGATCCACACAGTTTCTTTAACTTTTTTCTTTCTCGTGGCAATTAATTAATTTTCTATATGTCCTTTATAGTCTATACTTTGCAGAAATCAGGATAGGGTTATCAGTGTCTCATCTGAAGCAGCATTGGTCTGTAGACAGATGACTTGATGAACCAGGAGATAAACGTGTTCTTCCTGTCCTTGTCTTTCCCTTGCAACACACTTTTTTTTATCTTTTGAAAGATAATATGATGCTGACATAGAGCATGACTGTAACCTGGACATCCAGAGGCTATTTATTTTCACCTAGGAGCACTTCTTAAGTGCAAGGATTATTTCTAATGGCCAGCCTGTTGTCCAGGGTACTCTGATGAAACCTTTCAGTGCAAGCTCAGTTAGCTTTGTACTAAAAATTTTTATATAAATATTGATCTAAAATATTTGCCAAACAGCCCCTGTACAATCAGGCTTGTAAGGAGAAGCGAAGCGGACACTTTTTTGACTGATCTGAGTTTGTTGATATGGGCTAAAACATGGGTGTAACTTCCACTGAATAAGTCGAACTGTGGCAAAGATACCTTTACCTCTTTGTGATGTAGTGCTGCCTAACTGCATCAAACAGTCTGTCGTGTTCATATTATGCCTAATGACTGCTAAATAAGAATCTGAGTAAGTCAGAGGTATAAAAGTTAAAAATAACTTTAGGGCTATGTGTCAGCTCGCACCCCAGAGTGGAATGAATTAGAATGGTGAGAAACTTCCTTGTCCGATACGGATGTTTCTTGAGCACTGACTAATGTAAGCGATGCAGACTTTCAGGCAGGCTACTGTTGTAGATGTTTGCATTTCTGTTAATGTTGTACTGCCTGTGTCAGCAAGTAACAGACTAATGGAGACTTTGGTTGGTGGCTCCCACCTGCCCTCAAGTCCTGGCAGGCAAGATGTGCCTCTTCCAGTTGGTGAGATGGATAAATTCCTTCACATCCCGTTCAGGGCAGGTCTGCATTTCTCTGGGTTAACCCAGTGTTTGAAGATTGATTTAGCTTATTGCCCAGTAGGTATTTGGTCTGTGTTACACAACAGGTATCTGCTACAGGGGGCTTTGAATCACGTACCTGACTTCAGAGACTTTTTGCTTCTTAACCATAGTCACTTAGTGCCATTTGAGCTGCTCTGAACTATCTGTCTAGGGCATCTCCAGTGGCTGTGTTTGGCTACTTAATTGACCCTGTGGGAGGTAGGTATGGTTTTTGGACTCCAACCCTTAACTTACAGAATAGATAATGTTATCAACATAAATGGCCTCTGTTTAGGATGTAAGCTCATTAAAGAGGGGTTAGTTGTTTTCTGCCTCATGTGACTCCTCTTGTTCTGATATGGGCTCTGGGCCATGCTGTCACTCATTCATAACAGCCGCAGAGGAACTGTCATCACTTTCCTGGTCACCTTTCCCACTCTTACCCCAGTCTTCTCTTTGCACTGGTGCTGAGCATCCCATGCTCTCCTTTGTAAATAGCAATTTCAAGTCCCCTTTGTGAAAAATGTTTTATAAGGCTTTGGAAAGCTTCTGGAAGTTAGGGCTTTGCAGCACCCACAGATGTGAATTAGCCATGGAGTGTAGAAAATGGAGAGTCTTGAGGGACAGGGAGCTCTATTTAAAAGAAACTGCTCTGAATGAAGCAAGAGTTACAATTAGGGATATTATCAATTGTAAAGACTTCCGTAATTGTTAAAATGCAGTTCTGGGTGGGAAAAGCAATTAGTTCCTGGCTGCACTTTGAAATCCCCTAGATTAGGTTGTTTCATCTAGACTGACGTGCATGTTCTTTCTCTGGAAAAAGATGACTTGTGCCCCGTGTATGAGATCACGAAGCCATTTGGCAGAGAGGGGCTGTGTTATTTCAGGAAGTCTATGAACCTTATAAAACAACAGCTTTGTCTGTTGGCCAATCACAAGATACCACAGAATACAAGAGAGGAACAATATATATGGTTACGCCCTCCATCTGGTGATAAATGTTTGAATTCTTTCTTGTTCTGAGGACATCATCTTAACAGATGCCTTTGTATTTTGTAGTAGCTTTTCCATTTCATAGAATCATAGAGTGGTTTGGGTTGGAAGAGACTTTAAAGATCATCTAGTTCCAACCCCCCTGCAATGCGCAGGGCCACCTCCCACGAGACCAGGCTGCTCGGGGCCCCATCCAGCCTGCCCTTGAACACTTCGAGGGATGAGGCATCTACAACTTCCCAGAGCAACCTGTTACAGTGTTTCACCACCCTGGTGGTGAAGAATTGCTTCCTAATGTCTAGTTTAAATCTTCCTCCCTCCAACCTAAAGCCATTCCCCTTGGTTCTGTCACTACATGCCCTTGTAACAAGTTGCTCCCTAGCTTTCTTGTAGGCCCCTTTCAGGTACTGGAAGGTGGATATAAGGTCTTCCCAGAGCCTTCTCTTCTCCAGGCTGAACAACCTCAACTCTCTCACCCTGCCCTCAAATGGGAAGTGCACCAGCCCTCTGATAATCTTTGTAGCTCTCCTGTGGACCCATTCCAATAGCTCTGTCGTCTTATACAGTACTTCAGGTGGGGCTTCACAAGAGGGGAATAGAGGGGCAGAATCACCTCCCTTGACCTGCTGGCCATGCTTCTTTGGATGCAGCCCAGGATATGTTTGGCCTACTGGGCTCAAAGTGTGTTGCTGGCTCATGTCAAGCTTCCCATCAATGAGCACCCCACATCCTTCTCTGCAGGGCAACTCTCAATCACATCATCCCCCATACTGTTTTGAAATTGGAAGTTTCCCAAACCCAGGCGTAGGACCTTGTGCTTGGCCTCATTGAACCTCATGAGGTACACACAGGCCCACTTCACCAGCTTTTCCAAGTCCCTCTGGATGATATCCCATCCTTCTGGTGTGACAACTGTACCACTCAGCTTGGTGTCATCTGCAAACTTGCTGAGGGCGCCCTCAATCTTGCTGTCAATATCATTGATAAAGATATTAAACAGCACCAGTCCCAGTACGGACCGCTGATGGACACCACTTATCATGGATCTTCATCTGGACGTAGAACCATTGATCACTACTCTCTGAATAAGACCATCCAACAACTTCCCTACCCACCGAACAGTCTACCCATCAAATCCATATCTCATAGAACAATGTTGTGGGGGACTGTGTCAAAGGCTTTATCGAAATCCAGATAGATTGCACCCTTTCCTTTCCCATGTCTATTTACATAGTCACCCTATCATAGAAAGCCACTAGGTTGGTCAGGCAGCCCTTGGTGAAGCCATGGTGGCTGTCTTGAACCACCTCCCTGTCCTCTATGTGCTTTAGCATAGCTTCCAGGAGGATCTGTTCAGTGATCTTCCCCGGCACAGAGATGAGGCTGTCAGGTCAATATTTCCCAGGGTCATCTTTTCTACCCTTTTTAAAAATGGGCACAATGTTACTCTTCTTCCAGTCACCAGGGACTTCTCCTGAATGCCATGATTTTTCAGATATCATAGACAGTGGCTTGGCAACCATGTCTGCCTATTACCTCAGGACTCTGGGATGCATCTCATCAGGTCACATAGACTTATATATGTTCAGGTTCCTTAGGTGATCACGAACCTGATCCTCCTCTACAGTGAGAGGGTCTATACCTTTCGTCTCCTTGTTGACCGTGGACACGTGAGGAGAGTGTTTGTCAATGAAGACTGAGGTAAAAAAGTTGAGTACCTCAGCCTACCAGATCACCATTTTCATCCATCACTGGGGGTACATTCTCTTTAACCTTCTTTTTCTGATTGACATACCTGTAGAAACCCTTCTTATTAGTCTTCATGTCCCTTTCCAAGTTCAGCTCCAGCAGCGCCTTGGCTTTCCTGACCCCATCCTTACACAATTGGGTAGTGTCCTTTGACTCTTCCCAGTTAGCTGTCCCTGCTTCCATTTTTCTGGAAGTCCTTTTTCCTGGCAATAGTCTTCAATGCAGGCTCAGCCTTCCACAGCTTAGTGCCCTGAAGTGTCTGAATGTAGGAGTGAGTGATTGTGGTCAAGAGTCCACAGGGCCCTAACAAGACCTTTTTAGCTTTGCTGGTGTCTGACACAGGACAGCTGCTGGTATGGAGGTATCTCTGGAACTCCCTGAGTCAGATCAGTTTTTACCCATCCCTTTAGAGGATCATTCTGAAAAGCAAAAAATGGCACAGCAAAGCAGAGATATTAAATAAAATGCAATTTTAAAATGTCTCTGGACTGGATAATTGCTACTGACATTTTCCCAGTGTAGGTACATGTTTTAATTTGTTTTTTATTTAGCTGTGGTAAGCCAACACAAACCAAAGGTTATTCCTTTTAAAGGACACTACATTATTTCTGGAGGCTGGATCTTCAATCAATGACTTAATCTTGCATATCTGAAATGCTGTGTGTGCTGACACATCACAGTGCTGTACCAGCTCAACAAGGAAATCTAATTCTATCAAATCTGCCAGCTCAGTTAATATGACCCTAACTGGGAAGCATAAGGTATCACCTCTATTTTTTTTCTAGGTAGGAATCAGATTTGGATTTTTTTTTTAAGGTACCTCTTACATCCTGGCATGCAAAACCATAGATTAAATTTGAAGATGTTGGCTGAAATCTGGTTTGCAACACACTAGTTTGACTTCTTACAGAGAATCCTTTGGGATTAGCCTTGAATTGGAGCTCTGTATTATTTCATCCTGGGACTTGTACAAAATCATATGTAAAGAACCTGGTATAGGGCTATCTGCAACTTGAATTGGAGCTGACTTTACAGTATTTTGCTCTCTTATGACACCCTACAAAGAATCAAAGCTGTCAGGGTGAAATAAGGGCATCCATGCCTGTGTCTTAAATTCCTTTAGTCTAATGCCTTTGGTGATGCCTTTTATGTGACTTGCCCTTTGGCACGTATACAGGCTCTGGCTTGTGTTAGTGCGAGACTTCAGATAACACTATTGCTCTGTGCATCTAATGCTTTCCCTTACTAGGTCTCAATTTAAATCACTTTGTGTAGCAGATCTGACGTAATTTTTTTAAAGACAAAACTGAGAAAAATACTGGTTTACGTTGAACTGAAGCAAACTTTAATTAAACAAAGGCTGATCAAGGTAATTATGGTTTTGATCAATTGAGACATTATTGCTTTATTGGTTTACTTACTCTTAATTCCAGGTCCATTTCAAACTCCCAGATAGTCAAAATTACTCATTTTCAAAGAGTCAGGAAGAAAGTATGACTTAAGAAATGTCAGAATGATTCCTCTGAATTTGATGTGACCTGCATTGACACAGCTTGTTGGCCAATGGCAATACTGATATTATACCTGAATTTGGGGTGGGTTTTTTTTGTCTTGTGTCTTTGGAACTATTTTTTATTGAAGTTGTAACTCTTCAGAAGGTTCTTCCAGCTTTTTATCTTCAGGAGCAATTCTGTACATTTCAAGTAAAGAAGGGATCTCTCCTGATTCTTGGTCTAATGCTTATTAGAAGAATTAGAAATCCTCTTTCTTGATCTTTCTGTCTTATCTTCCTCCTCCAGCATCCTTTGTTTTTTTCCTTCAGGGGAGATTTAGGCTGGACATTAGGAAAAAATTTTTCACAGAAAGGGTCATTGGGCACTGGAACAGGCTGCCCAGGGAGGTAGATGATTCACGTTCCCTGGAGGTGTTTAAGGCATGGGTGGACGAGGTGCTAAGGGGCATGGTTTAGTGTTTGATAGGAATGGTTGGACTCAATGATCTGGTGGGTCTCTTCCAACCTGGTTATTCTGTGATTCTGTGATAAAAGTTATTGTTGAAAAGTGATGACTGTGTGATCAGGTCTCCTGTGGCTTCAGTCTGCATTCTAGCAACAGACCTGCTGCTCTTACCAGAAAGTTGGCTTAATTCTAGACCTGAAAAGTAAAAATTAATTTTTTGCATTCTTTGTATCCTGTTAGCAAAAGTTCAGCATCAAACTTGAAATGCTAAGCAGGCAGGTATCATGTTTGCTGGTGGGATATGCAGGCACATACAGCTCATCAGCGGAGAATGCTGTAAGCTTTGCAATGAGGTTATGCAAGTTATGCTGAAGTTCTCTCATGCTTTGGAAATTGTACTGTGATGGCAACACAGAAATGCAGGGAAAAATTGTATTAGCCTTTCTAAAAGGTTAGCGGCTAAACACACCCTTGCAAGAACTTAAGCTTAGGAAGACAATATTCAGAAGTAAACTGGCTCTTACAAATATCAAGTGGAAATCAAAGTCCATTCTTATGACGCTAAGAGGAAGAGAACAGTCTAGAAAAATAGTGTGGGCAGGCTTTCTAAATTGGGCAAAAGGTGGCTCTGCTCTTTCAGGCTGCCAGAAATGCATGTGGTGTGGCTTACCCAGGTACCTGGGAACTCTACTGGATTCACAGGGAGTACTTGAGCAGGAGGTGTGGGTCTGGGGCAAGAGGATATGACTGTGCTTCAAGTTCTTAACTCCATGTGAAAAACTTACCTCCACTTACTTTATTCTGATGACTGTGATATGATGATGTGAGTTGTCCAGAGAAGTACAAACTGTGAAATATTGAGTTGCTTCAGAGCATCAGGGAGAGCTTTCCTAGTTTCTTCTTCATTTCTTTCCTTCTTGAGTAGGCATTGATATGTTCTTCAGTCCTAAAGTTCTGGTAGCTTCTGTGGATTTTGTCCTTCTTTGGCGTGTGTTCTTCATATCATCAGTCTCCTTTCCACAACTACTCCTTGCCATAAGAGAACAGATGATTTCTGCTACTCCCACCATTCCTCTTCCTCTGCCATGCTGTTTACACTGTGTGCTGAGTTCAGATTGAACCAAGACATTGGGAGAGCTGGTGGTGCTTAAACTTTGCATCTGAAGGCAAGAGCAAGGTAGTAGGAAGACACTTCTGTGGTTGACAGCCTGGAGTCAGCTAAGTCCCATCCTGTCTAGGCTCTCTGCTCCAGTTTTGCCAGCTGTAAATAAGTGTTTCAGTTTCCTGGAGGTTGTGTTCAGCCTTCAAAATTCATGGAGATTCCAGGAAACATATAAATGTTCCCCTTTTGGCCACAGCTTGATTTTTAAATTGGGAAAGTGAGAGGAAAACGTCAACTGTGTGGACAGAAGACCTTTAGCGATGAGACATTAGCTTTAGCCATTTACTGTCTGCCACTCTGAGTCACTGGAGATGTGCAAAAGCACTGCTGATACAACAAAAATTGCCTGTACTTCCCCTTTGACTACTACAATGAGTTTATCCCTGTAGAGCTGCAAGGGTGGTTCAGCTTGGTACTTTATCCATGTGGCTCTTGGTGCGCTGCTTTTGCTCACCCTGAGACCTTACAGAGGGAATGTGAAGTGTCATTGACTCACCATGGCTGTTGCAGCAGACTTTCTGTGATTATTGCAAAAAATATTTAAAAATAGATACGAAAAATTAAAATCTGCTTCAGATAAGAAATGTTAGAGGAAGAGCCTGTATCGCACTATCCGGATGCGTGAAATATCAGTAGCTACACCACTTCTGCTGGAACTGCAGGGGCACTGGAATGTAGCCATCATGCTGTCTCGAATGGTCACTTCATTAGCTTGCTAGGGCAGCAAGATGTATGTGTAGCCTGTAAGACAACCTAATAAAGCAGATGCATTAAAACATGTGGTGATTACAGACAAACTTTGCCCCAGGCCACCAGATTCAGTTTAATAAGACTTGTTTAATTATCTATGTTGTTGTGTATGATATTCAGGTCCTTTTTGGCCCCTCTGAGAAGCTGTTTCATTCACCTGTAGGATATGTGCAGTGTAAAATATTTGAGGACACTGGGGAAACTGATGCATGTTCGAGACTGAGGAAAAAGGGGTTATTTAAGTCTCTTACAAGTGGGAATTTCACTCCAGTTACAGGAAATAAATGTTATCAAAATTGAGGTGCTTACTTGTATTTTTCTTAATCATGGCAGTTTTCAGGAAATAAAAAATTGATCAATTTATTTATTTGTCCTCCAAGTCTTACTGTGATTTGACATACGGCTCAATTCAGACAGTTAAATTACAACAAGAGTTAGGTGTAAATGCCCAGTTAAGACACTGAAATATGCCCTCCTTGGGCCTATCCTAAAACACCAGCGCTGGTGCATAAAATGGCCAGTGTTTTAAACAGAAATAAACCTTGAGCAGCTGCATAACTGGTCACGAGGCCAAAGAGTGAAGGAGCAGGAGAGAAATGCTGGCTGTTGAGAGGGGGGGAAAAAACCAACCAACCAAAAAAAGCAACAAAACCCAAAGTTTTTAAAAATACAAGGTGATACAGTAATTGCAGAAGTGTCTAAAACATTTGCTAGTAGCAATGAAACAAGCTTAGAAAAGTTGCCTTTCTGTAAGGCTGAAGTCTCCTGTCAATATGGAGTTTAATGTAAGTACTGGTAGAGGGTGTTGCAATGCAATTGCAATTAGGGGTTGTTTTTGTCTTTTTTTAATAGGGGAAAACCCAGAAATTTGGGTGGAGAAGAATTGCCATCCCAGGGAGATGTCTGTTTCATACAGCACCCAGAGAAGAGGCTGCTTATTTCTCCCCCTGCTGCCATTTGACCTGCTGTGGGCATAGGAGAGGGGCTCATTTGTTGTATTTTGTTTCTGCCAGCTTGAAAGCAGGTCACTTTATCTGTAAAAGCTTTGGATCAGGAATGCTGTATAATGCTAGAATTGTACCAGATTAAGGCACAATTGCTTAGTGCAGTCACTATTGTTTCTTGGAGAAGACCTTCCCCCACCCCAGTTTAGACAGTAGCCCTTTCTCCCTGTAGCTTAAAATACCCAAGTCTTGTCTGTGGGGGCTGTCATCACAATAATTGATCCTAAGTAGTTAGCCTCATTTAAAGTTATCACTTTAGAAAAAGGATAGTTGTCCTATGTGAACAAGCCTGACCAAGAGGTAGATGTTCATAGAATTATTTGATTGGAAAATAACTTTGAGATCATGAAGTCTGACCATACCTGCCCACTACTAAACCATATTCCTCAGTACTTAATCTGCCTCTCTTTTAAGTACCTCCAGTGATAGTGACTCGACCACCTCCCTGGGCAGCCTGCTCTGATCCCTAATAATCCTTTCAGTGAAAAAAAATTTCCTAATGTCTAATCTGAACCTCCCCTACTGCAACTTGAGGCGATTCCCTCTCATCCTATTCCCTGTCACCTGGGAGAAGAGATAAAGACACTCCTCATTACAATTTCCTTTCAGATAACTGTAGACAGTGATAAGGTCTCCCTTCAGCCTCCTTCCTCCAGGCTAAAAAACCCCTGCTGTTCCCTTGGCTGCTCCTTATAACGCTTGTTCTCCAGTTCTTTTCCTATCTTTGTTGCTCTTCTCCAGACATGCTCCAGGACCTCAACGTTCCATTCCTCTTGTAATGAGTGGCCCAAAACTGAATACAGAATTCAAAGACGAGTACAGGGGCAAAATTACTACCCTGGTCCTGCTGACCATGCTGTTTCTGGTACAAGCCAAGGTGCTTGTATCAGAGCAGGTGAATTCCCAATTCATATTCAGCCATCTCTCAACCAACACCCTGAGTCCTTCTCTGTCACGCAGCTTTCTAGCCACTTTCCTGAAGCCTAGAGAGCTGCATGTGGTTATTTTGTCTCAAGTTCAACCCAGCACTGGGGCTTGTTGAACCTCATAGCACTGGTTGCAGCCCATTGATCCAGCCTGTTCAGAATCTCTCTGCCCTCAAGCTGATTGACCCTTCCACCCAGCTTAATGCTATCTGCGAACTTACTTAGGGTACATTCAATCCCCTCATCCAGATCATTGATAAAGAACTGTACCCAGCACTGTGCCGTGGGAACACCACTTGTGACCAGCCTACAGCTAGATTTAACTCCATGTTAGTGCAGCAGAAAGTGATCCTTAGATCCTTAGAAAGGTGAGCTTTCAGGGACCCACACATCCAACTTTCCTTTTTTTGTGTGTGTATTTGAATTCTTAAAGAACCTTTGCTCAGAATGCAATTTTCCTGATTTATTCTACTGCAAGCAAACTTAGAGATTCTCTGTATTTTAGGAAAAAAAAACCTAGCACAGCCTCATTTTGGAAAATGGCATTTCATCAAGGTATAACTCTCCCCTGAGGTGGTTCTTAGAGACACTAACCACACTTTTGGCATGTCTCTGAATCTGCAAAAGAATATTATGGGTCTGGCTGTACTCTGCCAGTAAAAAATTTTACACCCATGCTGTCTTGCGTGGAAATTTACTGGCTGCGATTAACGGACGCAGAAGTGTGTATTCACAGTTAGGAACTTCCCATGGAACACACTGAGGTTGACCAAACTGCATCTCTTCCTATGGGATTTTCAGGCTTTCTTGGCAGAGGTGCATACACCAAGGATGGAATTACCCGGGTGGTGTGCAACCCTTCCCACTCCAAGGGAAAAAAGCAGCTGGCTTTGCAAAGGACCTCTTCCACATGGTGAAACTTGGTGCCATTGAAACTGGTGCCACCTGCTCCTGCTGGTATCCTCCTCAACTAAATTGTGAAATAAGGCATTCTGCCATCACTGTCCAAGAGTCAAGTTGAGGGTAAAACCGGGTGACATTTACTTGTTTTGAAAAGCATCTCCCTTCACAGGCTGTCACTTCCACAAATGGAAGCATTCCAAATTTGTCAGAGCCCAAATGCCTTTTTACTTTCATATCTAATCAGGTTTCATTTGACAAGTGTAGCTCTTAGAGATGGAAATTCTGTTATTAGGGCACTGACACTTTTCTGAATTTTAAAAACCCTCTTGCTTTTCTAGCTGTCAGAATCAATCTTTCAGATCTCCCCTTCCAGCTGCCATGCTCTCTTCTGAGCTGATTGCTAGTCCTGAGCAGGTACGTGGCACCATCGCTTTTGCTGGCACCAACAATATTGACTTCCAAGGAAATTAAGGTGTTTCCACATCTCGGACCAAGTGCTGTGTTTTGTTTTAATCCTTCCAGTAACAAATGCTGTGTGACAGTTTCACTTTTCTCCAAGAGAGAAGAGGATCGTGCACAGTAATGCTGAGTATAGATTTGTCATATCTAATGAGCTCATTAGGGCTTGATGTGCTCATTACCTGGAGACTGTTGAAGGCAAAGACCAAAATATCTCTTGGAGACAAAGCAGGTAGCATGCTTCCTTCCAAGTCAGCCCAGGGATATTGCTCAGCACGTGTGTTTGAATCAATTGCTGAAGCTGTCATCTGCTTAATGAGACTTACAAAGCTTGTGACTTCTCATAATCTTTAAAACACATGGCACTTGCGTGGACAGGCTTGTTGATGGTGATTTCCTTGCCCAAAGCCAACAGAATTCTTAAGTCTGTATAGCAGAATACTTTTCTTAGAGCCATCAGTCATCACTGCCTAAGAGTCCAGTTGAAGGTAAGGAAAGATGGTATTTTCTTTCTTACAAAGATACCCTCCCCATCTGAAAGGAAATTATTTCATAGGTGTGACAGCACTTGACAGTCCACTTACAGCTCCTATTGAATTTCAACTTCCTGTTCAAATTGTTGGAACATGAGATTGTTACAAGATGTTTTTGCTTCCTCAAAGGCCACTGGGTAAGGGATCCTTGTCAACAGTATGTGGTAAAAGATATCAAACCTGATGAGTAATCTTTAAGGCATGCAGTGGGAACCTGCAGAAGGACTTGGGTGCTGGAAAAGTTAATTTTTTTTTTTTTTTCAGGAGGTACAGAATAATACAACACAGCCGACATCTGGAATTAAAGATGTCTTTCAGTGTGCCCAGTAGAGTCTTTTGGGAGGCATAAACAATGCACTGTAGCAGAGAGATTAAACTACTCAACATCAAACGTGGATATTATTTATTTAGGTTCACACTATCCTTCTTAGTGGATAACATTATAGTTCCTCATCATTTGTGAGATTTGTATCATGATCTAAACAATATGAAGACATACGTTAGCCTCTTTCACCAGGGTTCTCTAGGTGCACACTCAGTGATGTGTTAGCAGGGATGACCAACAAGCATGATGAAGAGCAAATGTTTTAAACTTTCAGTATAGTTGCACAGTGATACGCAGTTTGTTTCATCCATGTGGTGACCTTCGATCTTAACCTAAAAATAAGTAAAGTACTCACTGACATGTTTGTCTTTTTATTGTCTGACCAGTCAAAGGGGACAGAGGCGGGGGAAGGATGCAAGTGACTTTCAGATAATACTGCCTTAATGCGGAACAATGCTAGAATTCCTGTTGAGAAGCTTCCCAAGGATATTACATGCATCTGACTAAAGTTTTGCTTGTGTATTCCTTTGATATATAACCAGAACCAGAGACAGATGCAGTAAAGCAAAGTAATTAAATGTGTTGTTTTCTTGTAAAAGATGGTTACTGTAGTTCATTTCATGGTTTGCGTGTCAGGAGTGATCTTTAAACACAACTTTGCTGGGCCTCTGTAATTTGGAGGGTGGGATTTCTCATGGTTTGTTTTTTGTTGTTATATGTTTGTTTTGGTTTTTTGTTATTTGCCAGGATTATTAAATGACTTTGTAAGCAAAAAATATTTTGCAATGACAAATATCTTCTGTTGGGTGTTATCAGCAGTACTTCGTCTCTTAGCTTAGACTGCTTTAGACAGAATGGGAGAGGGACACGCTGAAGGAGAATTGCTTTGTACTTAGCAGAATTAGAATAAGCCCAGCAAGCACATGGTTTGTGCTTAATTCCAAGAGCCTGAACCTGATCTCGCTGCTACTAATCTCCAAAGGGATTATTCCTGATTTACACCAAGATGAATGAAGTTGGAATCTGGCCCTGAAAGTCAGTTTGTACTTCTGACATTGACTCGAGGCAGCTGACCTGCAGATTTGAAAAAGAAGTTTGGCTTCCTGCAGGTTAATTGTTTAAATTTGTCAAGCTAAGTGGACTATAGTTTGTTTATCACAGTTTATTTATACTAAATACTCTTTATCCAGGAGGCTGTATTGCAAAAACTTACACTAGAAACTATTTATCTCTATTGGACTAATATGAAACAATAATCAGAGGACCCTCTTTGGTACAACACAGCACTCTCTATGTGCATAGTACATTTCATCTGAGGGTATTATGGCAATTCTGGAAGCTGTTCAGCCTGATGAGTCTCTTTAATGACCTGCAGTGACTGTAGTTGCTAGCAGTGAAATAAAAATAAGCTAGTATGCTGGGTCTCTAAGTCATAAGTGGGTGGCATCTGTAAGAAAAGATCTGCAACCTAGAACAGGGTGAAGCTCTTAGCTGAAAATAGTGAGGCTTCTGGAATAAAGGCTATGACATACCTGTCTCCTGGGAAGTAAGTTGATCTCTGTTACTGCAAATTCATCTAGTGCTCACTGAAACAAGTACCAAAGGCAAAGGTTTTGAAGAAGGAAAGCACAGGTTGCCTTGAGATCATAGTACCCAACTCCTTTGCAGCCCCAAACTGCTATATGCTTTGTTTATGTTTTGATTGTCTACATGCCATTTTTAAGGCTGAATTTATATCTGACTTGTGTGTATCATGATAAAAGGAAAGTGGAATATGATTTTTCACAGGGCTGCTCTAAAGGAAACTGGTATGTATTATACAGATGTGCATAATCTCAAATGAACAAGTCACATTTGTCATTGCTAAAAAGCATAATTTTGGTGTAGTGACACATTTGAAGTGTGTTTGAACTACCTGAATGCAGCCACATCAGAGAGCAAGATGGGTGGCCTCATGCGATCACCCACCTTATTCCCTTTGAAAATTTTTTTTCTTGAATTGTCTTGTCAGCTTTGATTTCCCAATAGCTGTCTCTGCCATGACTATTTGAGATGTTCCAAGCTTTAAACTGTGGTAGTGTGATATAGCAATCAGGGTTGTTAATATTTATAAACACTAAAAGTGTGGGGGACATGAGTGACTGAACCAAATGTTTTAATTACTGTCTTTGGGTAGAGATGGTAAATATCTGTCTCAGCAGACTAGTAGGGTGTTTTTGCAATGACAAGGTTGTTTAGGTGACTGCAGAGGGCCCTATGTTTGTAGACTGTGGGATACCTATGGCCTATGATTCCCTCAGCATAATGAAAAACTACTGAATTCTGGAACATTAGTCAAAAAGGCACAGCATAGGAAGGTTTTGGTCGTACTGATTCAGTTATAGAATATAAATATTGTTCCTGCCATGGAGCTTAGCCACCTTTTCTTGTGCAGGCTATGTGTTAAATATACTATGATGTTAAATATATTGAACCAAATCTGACGTGCACAACTATTTAACTGGAGAAGACCCTTAATTTTCTTCAGAAGGAGTAAGGAAGTCTGCTAGTTCATCAAAGGCACAATTTAGCTTTCAGTTGCTCCAAGTAGTTAGCCATGACTAATATAAGCCCTGCCTGTCTATCAGCAGAGACTGGAGGAGCTAATGACTTTATTCCTGGAGAAGAGACTTCATTGATTCAAACTGAAATAGCTGGTGAGTTGTGCTCTGAGGTATTTGCACTAAGAATAAAATACCCAATTGACATTGTGCCTACAGTTTGTACAAGGAACCCAGAAAATCGTGGAGTGAGCTTTCTGTATTTTTCATCATCACACCTTCTATGTTCACCTAATATACACCAGAGTAAGTCTCATGGCCGTGTAAGCAAATCTACCATTTAGTGGGGGAACAAAGCCTTCTGTTTAGCTCTACTCAGCTAAGTTCTCCCTTCCCGCATCTTCTCTGGAGCTTCCTCCAAAGAGCTTTTGCCATTTGATTGAATCAAATTGCTCAAAAAATTCTCTCCATCTGAACCTCTACTGTAGGGTAAAGAGGCATTTTCCCCCCTATTCGTCTCTGTTCTCAGCTGGTCCCATGAAGGCTGTTGCCATAGCAGATGTAGAGGTGGAAATACACCGTGTGCCAGATATAAACTAGACTGCTTTACCGAACTGGTTGATATTGTTTAGTTGATAAATCTCTAATATAGGAAAAGATGCTTGTTATTAGCCAAGCACTTTGTAATTTTCTGGTATTTCTAAAATAGATGCCAGCACTTGGAAATACTGAGTAATTTTTAATTGAAAGGATGCAATCAGTAGGTGATTAGTTTGTGAAGTGCCTTGGATGTATGCTGTGTTGTAGAGACAAACCATCTGGAGTGAGCCTGTGGTTTAGGTTCTGTAATGAGTATTCACAGCCTGCAAAGCCAAAATGACCAGCTTTATTACGTAGATGAAGGTCTTGGGTAATTCAATTCATTTTCATATATCTAAATGAACTAAAATGGGAACATAATTTGGCCAAAAGTTTTAGTTTAAAGCTCTTGCGTATTAAGCCAGGATCATCAGTGCATCTTCCAGGATCCTTAGTATAGCTAGCTACTGCAAATCAGACTATTGAGTTTCTTCCTCTGTCTTCAATCTTTACCAAATCTGTTGTTGCCAGGATTTCACTTCATTTTGTCTGGATGAACATTGTGGCTTAGGTGCTTCTTGTATTTACTTCTCCTATAGATGAACATTGTGGCTTAGGTGCTTCTTGTATTTACTTCTCCTATAGATGAACATTGTGGCTTAGGTGCTTCTTGTATTTACTTCTCCTATAACCTTTGTCTCTCATCTTGGGCATAGGCTGGCAGCGTAGAAGAATTGTAGAATCCTAGAATATTTGGGTTGGACAGCACTTTAAAGGTCATCTAGTTCAAGCTCACTGCAATGATCAGGGACATCTTCAACTATATTAGATTGCTCAGAGCCCTGTACAACCTGATCTTGAATATTTTCAGGGCTGGGGCATCTATAGCCTCTCTGGGCAAACTGTTGCAGTACTACTGCCTCACTAGTTGAAACAACTGGGCAGAAGAATCACATCGTAAATCTGTCTTAGTTAACATTGCTGCAAGGTACCTGGCCAGTACTGTTAGTGGGTACCTGCAGCAGCAGCGCATGTTGCCAGTCTGATAGCTACTGGAATTAATTACACTAAAATGGAGATTGATTTGTAATATGACACAGAAATTAAACCTCCTTCTTTCTGAAGTTATCATTACATAGTCCTTTTGCTGAAATCTGATTTATCACAGTGATATGCAGTGTTAAAACCAAAGTGCTGCCCTGTATCTGATATATCGAGGGATTTAGGAAGGAGTGGAGGGGACGGGAGGGAGTGACTGGAAGTAGTTGAAAGAAACAGAATCCTTGAGAAGGCTTTGATCTGAAGTTGGATATCTGTGCACCAAGGGTGTACTTTCAGGAGAAGAGCACAGTCTGTATGTAAGTAGATGTATTCTATTTGATGTACTAAGATCAAGGTGTTGGAGCCTTTAGCTGCTCATCTGGCTGTCTTATCTTGCATTTTCCTCTTAATTTTTCCCTTGTGTTTAAGAATAGGTTTTCCCCTCTTCTGTGAAGCATTCTTATGCAAACCCAAATCTCCTGCTACTCAGACAAGCTGTTTGTAGTACAATGAGAGCAAAAAGGTACAGGAGTTCTGGCTTCAGGTAAAAACACATCACTTTTTCTCTCCTCAAGCTTATTATTAAGAGAGCAGTACTTCAATGAAGCATTTAATGGAAGGGAAAAAAATGCATCTGCTATGTCCTGCCCATCACTCCCAGATCCCTGAAGGAAAAGGTATTTACAGATTAAATCCCTGACTGTTTCCTGTGTCATCGCAAAGCAAATAATGAGCAGGACTTGAAAAGCTCTGCTATCTTCTAGTTTAGAGTACCAGCCCCTCTCAGAACATCAAACAACCATGCCAGCACTTTTTCATGGTACCAGATGACTGAATTTCATAGCAGATTCTCCCCAATTTACTGCTGCTAATGACTATGTGAATGAGACTTACAATGTATGCACAAGTTTAAAATCTCAGCTTCAGTATTTGGACTTAAACAAGTCTGTACAGTAAGACAGTATTGGGAATGGAACCATCAGTTTCAAATGATCCAGTTTTCCGGTCTTTATTGCGATTTCTCCGAAGCCATGCAATCTGCAGCAGACCCAGGAATGAAATGCAGGAATCTGGTTCTTGCTGTAATCGCAGAGAAGTGGCATGCTCTAAATGCTGGCTCATGATGAAGGAGCCAGTGGTTTTCCAGCAAGAGGTGAGTCACTTTGGTAATTCCTTTTTTAAACAGCAGAACTGGATTCATGCTTTACGCAACCTCAGACAGCTAAAGAGGAAAAAACTTTAAGTTGAAACTTTTTGTTTCATGTCACTACCTTCTCCTTCCTTTTTCTCCTGCAGACTACCTTCTCCTTCCTTTTTCTCCCACAGTGACAATGTATCAGTGGATAACAATGGGAAGGGGAACTATCCTACATGTGGGAATAATAATGGCTAGCAAGGTCTACATTGGGAGATCCCAAACTACAAGAAAAATCAGAGCATCTTTGTAATGTACAGGAAATAAAAAGAGGCAGGTTTAGATGGAGTATTAGGACAAAATGAGCACAGATTTACCCTATGCAAGTTACCTTTTGGAGCAGGTGAGGAGATATACAAACACACACACTCATGCACACACATCTGTGCGCACGCACATTACCCCCCACCCATCCTTGGTCAAGGGAAACCACTTCAGGCTGACTGAAGTCTGTTATTTATGAAATATCCAGACTATGTCTTTACTGCGTTCTGCTGTTATAAGCCTGAATCACTAGCTTCCCAAATGCAATTTCCAACAACACGTGGTAACACTTGACCCCTCTACCTGCAGTGCTGTTATAGCCAATGCTTTGAAAAGATGGGTTTCAGTGACAATATTGATCTGAGCTTATTCTTAACTACTGTATAATCACAGGCTGAGCACTAGCGACCTACAGTTTCAGGAAAACAAGATAACATTTACTTTATCTTTGTTCCAACAAAGGGGTGTGATACAATCTCTGATTCCAGCCTTTGAAGTGGTCCTGTGTGTAGAGATTAGGCAAACAGAGATTCCACTCATTTTTAAAGTGAGCAAAAGGGGTAGGCTTTGGATAGGACACTAGATTGAAGAAAGGATTTAATTTCTATCTCTGCCATACAAGAGCTGGGAATTTTGCTTTGACTGGTGTGGTTTTGACAGCTATACACTTTAACTGCTATTTTGTACCTCTGTCAGAGCCCATTTATAAAATAAAATTATGCTTACTTTTGTTGGACAGGTATTTTATATCTGATCTCTCAATACGAGACTATTAACTTAATACTTCTGGGTTTGTAAGTTGCAACCCTTAATATACAAGATGAGGACGAATGTGGCTCATTAATAGCTCTTGATAGGTAGCAGACATGGTTGCAAATGACAGCATGTGGTTGGCCATGTGCTGAGAGTAAATGCTCCTCAGCAGGATTTGGTGGCCCTGCTTGGAAAAGAGTGGAACATTCTTGCAGTAGGTATCAAAGTGGGATGGCACTGGCTACGGGCCTGTGAAATCCAGCCATGATGACCCTTGAACGGTGAAGGGTATATGGGTACAGGAATGCATCAGTCCAGCTGCATAGTAGTGCCACATGGGATTGTTATTTTGGAGGGCTGCCAGGCCCAAAATAACTGTAAAGGTGCTTGTCTTTCAAACAGAAAACCTTGGTGGGCAGAGGAATTGCTATTGCACAGGCAATTCCATAATCTGAGGTGCCATCTGGGCTGCAGTTACTCTACTACCTACTCAGATGTTACTCTCATACCTCACTTGACGTACAGTGATAGAGTGGAAGGAGCCACTACCATCTTGTCTTCTCTGGAAAGATGAAACCTAGAACAGTTACCTCTGTGTCCTCTTGATCACAACACTGGGAAAAGGGATGGAGATACAGTGATTGCACTTGCGTCAGGAAGGGTGGTTTCGGAGTCACAGGGCTTCCCATCAGAGACAGCTTCAGTATATTTTGTTCCTTGTTATGTCTTTATTCTTCATTTCTGTGCCCTTTAACACACCATCTGAGTATCCTGGTCTGGCTGAGAGGGCCAGAATGGGTGAGGGGAAGCCACCAAGCAGAGTCAGTGCTCAGAGGAGCTGAGAAGACAAACAGGACAAAAGCTTGGCTTCTGGGACTTACTTCTTTAGGAAGTACAAGAGAGCAAAACCACATGGGATGACTAAGATATGAAGAAAGCCATGCTTGTTTGTGGCAACAGGCCCTGCTTTCAGCGCTGAGGGTGCAGCTTGGTTTCCGTGTTTCCCTCCAGGTCTAGTAAATGTGTGGCTCTCATGGACAAGACTCCTGTTCCATTTGCCCGCTCTCAGTGCTGCTGGCTGCCAGCGCTATTAGCAGAATCAGTACTGGGATTACTATGTTGCTGCAAACTTGTAGTTTAGAAATGGTGTTGCAGAAGGAAGTATATTCTCTAGCATCACAAAAGGAATTGGAGCTTCATTTTCTTTTTAAAATACTCTGGTTTCTTTTAATTGGGGGAAATCTGCATACCTTATGAAATAAATGGATAGGCATGGGATTGGGGATGTTTTGCTCGTTCTAGAGTAGAGAATATTTTCATATTTTGGAATTTCTCTTGGAATGCAGGAAATCAGTGTGGGCTGCATTGACCAAGTACAAGCATCTGCAATGCATGTGTAGCTGTCAGAGCTGGTTATCTGTCTTCCTTTTAAAGGCTGCAAAGAGGAAAAGGTACTTTAGCATAGGAGTAATCTCATTCTAGAGGAAACATCTGAAAAACAGGCTCTGGAACTGGGACTTCATCCCCATTGACAGTTAAGGAATCCTTGATGACTTGCTCAGGCTCTGAGGTTTAAAGTTAGATCAAATAGGTCTGCTCTGGCATGGCTAGGAGTGAGATCCCATTAACCTCTTTGCTAGGGATGCAAATGCCATAGGGTAGAGACTAGAGCATCTGAACAGAAGGAGTTAGTGTTGATTTTGTGGCTTTCTTGTTCAGTTGAGAATTGAAGCCCTAGGGCTGTGTCCATCAGGTAAAGATGGGAGGCTTTCAGAGTCCATCCAGCACTGACTTGTCTTCACCTTACTTAACGTTAGTAAGAACTGTGCTTACCTGTTTTATACCATTTTTTGTTAAAATGTAGATACTTTGGTGTTATCTATTGAAAAAAAAACAAACCATCCAGCACATAGGAGTTGTCCCTTATAGATGAATGTGAAAAAGATGGAGAAGCTTCTTTATGGTCCAAAATTAACAGGATCTTCTTATCTTTCTGTAGGAAGGGAAAACTATTACTGGCCTGATTGACTCAGAGCTGCTCTGTGGACCCCAGGATCCATATTCTTTTTTATAAAATCTTACTTAAAATCAATCAGTCAGAATCCAAATAATCAGTCGTACTAAAATGCTTGGCTTAGCTGAAAACTAACCCAGCCAATGTTTTCCCACAGCATGACCCACCTTGTGCCCTCTTGATGAGAGGTCCAGACTGTCCTAATTCCAGGAACCCACACGTGAAAAGAGTGAAGCCTTTTGCAGAGTGCTTGTTTTCCACATGAGAAAACAACTTCCTGAAGTATTTAATACTTGGCCTTGTCCTCCTCTTGAAAAGATGCTGTGAGCCCTCTGCCACAGGGCAAACATGAGCATTTTTTTAACAAAATGAAAGTATAGCAGTGTTTAAAGTCCAGTGAGGCGTTGCTGCTTTGTCAAAGTCTGGTTGACCCTGAAACTTGCCACTGCACTACAGTTTTGAGTAAGCCAGAAAAGCAGGGTTTCTGATATGCCAGACACCGAATCTCATGCTTTGGGCTGTATTGTCTCCAAAAGGTTGTGAAGGAGATGCCTTTACCTATCTTAAGCCTTTCACAACTTTCCATTGGTTCTCTTCTGAAGCACTAATAGTTGGTGATACCCTGTAGAAGGAATTTTTCCTGCCTTAACCCTGATCAGCCATAATTTCTATGGTAATTTCTATTTTTCACACCATTCAGATGCATTTTCTGATTTATTTTTTTTTTTTTTTTAGCAGAGGGTTCATGAGCTCTTTTTTTCAGTAAGGTAGGTCTGTTGTGTATGCAAGTCACTGCTGATATGATAACATTTGCCTTTAATATGATAGCCCATTGCTCTTACACACATCTTCACTACCAGTACAAAAAAAAAAAAAAAAAGCTGTTTTGTTGGCTTTTCTCAGGAAGACATGGGGGTGCAGAAGTGAAATTTCTTTAGCGGAGAAATGTAATTTCTCTGCTAATAACTAAATATGTAAAATAACAAAACTAATATCTGTCACTCTGTAGATAATTGAAAGGATTGCTGCCTTGCAAATGCAGCTGTTGGATGTGAAAACATGATTCTTGCTCAGAGAATTTTGGATTGTAATTCTGCATCATACCTCTGCCACTCAGCACTCCACTCTCTCTCTGCGTGTTCAACTCGTACTATTTGAAGTATTTGTGACTCAATGGACAGCTATAACCTTAGATGTGATGTGATTTAAAATCCTTTGAGACACCGAAATACTTGGAGGCAAGGAAAGATGTTACTAAACAGCACATGATGTAACTGGAAAGTCTGACCACAGAAAGCCCATATTTACTTAATTACCTAATTTGAGGCATATAAGGAGCAACGTTAAAAAAAACCCAAACAACTAAGTTGCAAGCAGTTCTTTTGAGATCTAAAATTACTGTGATGGATTATTCTTAGACTTTCAAAATACACATGTTTCTAATCAAACAAACAAACTTCTATTGTATGCCATTTTAGCAGGCTGACTTTTTTTTTTCTAATTTTTCATTGTAGTAGCTTTTAAATCAAAAGATGCATTTTGGGTTGCTAGGAATACTAAGTCTGCTTCACAGTGATACTTTCCTGATTGGTGCTGAACCTTTCATGAGTATCTGGTTTCACAGAGTGCCCCAAATTGCTATCCAGCCCGTGTACAGCTTTGCACTGGGATGTCTCTCCAGTGCTCTGGCTGTTGCTGTTTCTCAATGCCAGATCTCAAGGATTGACAGCTTCTGCTGGTTAACAACCGACTGAACATGAGCCAGCAGTGTGCCCAGGTGGCCAAAAAGGCCAATGGCATCCTGGCTTGTATCAGGAACGGCGTGACCAGCAGGTCCAGGGAGGTTATTCTCCCCCTGTACTCGGCACTGGTGAGACCGCACCTCGAGTACTGTGTTCAGTTCTGGGCCCCTCACCACAAGAAGGATGTTGAGGCTCTGGAGCGAGTCCAGAGAAGAGCAACAAAGCTGGTGAAGGGGCTGGAGAACAGGCCTTATGAGGAGCGGCTGAGAGAGCTGGGGTTGTTCAGCCTGGAGAAGAGGAGGCTGAGGGGAGACCTTATTACTCTCTACAACTACCTGAAGGGAGGTTGTGGAGAGGAGGGAGCTGGCCTCTTCTCCCAAGTGACAGGGGACAGGACGAGAGGGAATGGCCTCAAGCTCCGCCAGGGGAGGTTTAGGCTTGAGATTAGGAAGAAATTCTTCACAGAGAGGGTGGTTAGGGATTGGAACGGTCTGCCCAGGGAGGTGGTTGAGTCACCGTCCCTGGAGGTGTTTAAGGTTAGGGTAGATGAGGTGCTTAGGAGCATGATTTAGGGAGTGGTGGGAATGGTTGGACTCGACGATCCAGTGGGTCTCTTCCAACCTGGTCATTCTGTGATTCTGTGAAAGGATTTGCCCTGTAGTTCTGCCTTTATGTTGCCATATCCTAACTCTTTTTTTACTTGTTTATTTCCGCTGACCTGCTGTGCTACCCTGAAATCTCATGCACAGGAAGCATCTGGCTGTTCCCTTGCTGTATGGGGCATCCTTTCAGCAGATTATCTCTGTTGCATTCTGCTTCATTCTGGCACAAGGCCCTGAAAAAGTCATTTGACTAACTCCAGCTCTCTGCAGATCCAGATTACCCACCCCTCGCCGCTCTTGAGACACAAGTAATTCCTACTGTGACCTGCTCAGATCTGACTATTTTGGAGCAGTGGGCATTTTTCAGGTTTACTTCTTCCCTTTTTCATTCTTTACCATTCATATTCCATAAAAGAAAAACTTCAAATTGCCAGAAGGTGAATCAAAAGATACTGAACTTAAGAAACTGAAGTTTTGGATGGGGGCGAGGGTTCTAAACATCCACTTTACTCATAATGCAGGGTGATTACTCCCAGAGCTTTGCAATTGCAGGTTTTCCATTGAGAGAAAAGGGAATTTAGCTTTGGTTTTGCAGGTGTAAGAGAAAAAAAAACTGTCTATGGCTTCCCTTTGAATCTACACTGACTTATTTTTCCATTTGGCACAAGTGTTTTGCACAGGCTTGGCAGGTACTCAGCCCTCTGCACTTTCTTTTGTTGAATTAACAATAAATCCAGCCAGAGGAGAACAGCTTAATGGTCTACAGTAATCATCTAGCCAAAATCCTAGGTAAAATATCCTCATCCCTCCAACCTCTGTAGCTCCTGGGTTTGCTTCCTTTCAATCTAAAGGGAACAAGATTTCTCTGTGTGTGGTGGGATATTGGAGGGTCCTTGTTATGCTTTGTTAAATGTTCAAGTCCAGATTGGATGAGGCTTTGACAACCCTCATCTAGTGGAAGGTGCCCCTGCCTATGGCAAGGAAGCTGGAATGAGTTGATCCCTAAGGTCCCTTCCAACCCAAACCATTCTGTGATTCTATACCATGAGTAGGTCAAATGGTATTGATGAGGCAAATAGTGGCCACAACCCCTGGGATGCCTATATCCCAAGTAAAGACCCTTCGATTAGGTTGTACTATGTTTTCCCAGGGTAAAATATAGTCTACTCATTTCCAGAGAAATTAGTTTCACTTTGACATTAGAGCTGCAGATTTTAGTCTTGTGGATTATTGCTGTGTTAATAAGATTAATGATGTTGTCATGGTTATCTTAATGGTCTTTTACCAAAACACCACCATCTTCAGGTTGGGTAGAAATATGGGAAGCTCTCCCTTCATGTTTTAAGTTGTTTTCTAACATTCCTGATAGCAGAAGGTGTGATTGCCAGTGCTGAGACCAGAAAGTGTATTCAAATAATTCAAAACTTCCTGATTTCTGAGGCCCAGCTGAAGGATATTTAATGGTTGGAGCTGCTGACAGGTACCAAACCCCTCAGAGTATGCTGGCAAGGAGCAACAGCATGTGAGAGATGAGAGACATACTTATTCAGGACTGTGTACACTCATACGTTATAAAGCTTAATGTTTCCTTGAAGCCTGGGTGATAGGGACTCCATTTATTCTGTGTTTAGCTCTTAATCATTCTGATAATTTATTATACATCCTCTCTTGAAAGTAGATCAAGTCCAAGCATGACAAAACCTCCTACTGCGTTGCTGCTGAGATCTGCCCAATAAAACTAGTGTTTCATTTTTTTTTTTTGAAGCAAAGTCCTTATTTACCTATTACCAAACCATGCAATTACTTAAAGACATTATTTTTCTGCCTAATGATGAAATTAGCCTGGAAGTCACATCAGTGAGGTCATCTGGATACCTGCAAACGAGGTCTCTGAACTTAGCAGTGGTTTGCTAATTACTGCTGATACAGTGCCCTGTAAGCAGCAATCATTAGCAAGATGCTTTTTGGCTGTTAGCAGTTTCCAGCCTAGAGACACAGACACGCTGGTGGCTATGCTGTTCTTAGGGTTACGGAAATCCTGAAGTGATAACCCTGCCATCAGAACAGGCAAGCAGAAGCAAAGCGGACATCCTGATGGAAGCCAGGCAGTGCTGTTTAGTTCATAGCTCAATCTGTTTGAAAGGCAAGGAACTCTTTTCCCACTTGGGGCCCCTGGACTTGACTTTCGAAACAAAGACTATATTCTGAGCTTTTTGTTCCAGCAGAAAATTAACAATCTTGTTCCTGCTGAAACTTTCCAAGTGCTGCAAAGGTGTAAAAAGGAATCGGGTTCTGGGTCATGCCTTAAAGTTATTTTTTTGTGTTTGCCTGATTAACTCTCTTGGTAAGCCCTGCGTTCCTCAGTACAGGCTGTGTCTTTGCCAGCAAGATTCCTCGGTATTAACATAGACCCACTCCTGGTGTGTGGCTGATCTTGCTGCCTACAACTGTTTCAGCTCACTTTGTGTGAGATGTCTCTCTTCCAAGTGAGTAAACCACAGATGCAACTTCCTGCATGATTACTGACTTTTAAGGAAATCTTATGGCTCCCCATGAGGTCTCCTCCACTCCTACTGTGCTGAAGGCAATTTAAACAGATCTATTCCTATCTGACTGAAGCCATTGAGTTACTTAAACAGATTGACCTGATTTAGGCTTATCAATTTCTTTAATGAGGTATCCTCTGCAACTTCTGCTTGGCTTTTTGCCATTCTTCTCATTAAAAAAGTTTATTTTGGGATCTCTTTGTTCCAGGTGGAGTCATTGCCAGGCAGTTGGCTGGGTATATAGCTGACCTTTAGCCCCTAATAATGCTTTAATTTTCATTTTTAAAACTAGCACAGGCACTGAGGAATTACCTTGCTTATAAGTGTATTATTTGAGAGCATTTTAACTTTACCCAAGGAAAAGCAGTGGAGAGGGGTCTTCTTACCTCTGGCTCCATGGAAATAATCCTGCAGAGCAGAAAGTTTCGAGATTAAAATACTGTTTTTTTGCAGCCTGGGTGAGATGCTTTCTCATGATCATCTTCTAAAATGACAACAGTGACAGATTCCACCCAGGCTGGAGGATAAGTACCTCCTACTGCAATTTCTTTACAAAGCTGAACCCTTAGGATCAAATGGTAGGTATCTGTGAAGGGCTTATTCGAAGTATAGGGAAAAAAATTATCAGTGCACAAAGAAACTGGTGTGTTTCTTTGGGATGAATATGCCCCCCAAACTGTTCAATTAATCCAGATTTACTGTGATGAAACTGCACTTTACATGTCCCTGTCTTTCTGGATACTGATGGACCATATCTTAAAGCTATTGAACTGGCTAATGCTAGCAGGTTGTTCTAGTTTGGTGTTTTGTTTTTTTTTTCACTCAGGCAGTATTGTTTATATGGCTTACATCAGTCAAGGACAGATCCTCCACAGGACCCATATATGCATGAGGTCATGCTTTTCTGAAGGCCTTATTCGAGGCTACAAGGAAGCTGCCTGTCTTGTGGTCCTGATCCTTCACTTTGAACCTTCACTCAAAAGCATCCGTCAACTCTTCTTGCTTATCAAATAAAAAAAAAATAAAAAAAACCTAAACCATCCCCCCCCCAAAAAAAAGAAACAAACAAGCAGTACTGGCTATTTTCTTTCAGAGTACAGAGTATTAATCCTGCAGGTGAGATCTTGAGCAGAGCTCTCAGAGGTGGAAAAGGGGGATGTCCTTTAATGTCCTTCTCAACAAAACTAAGGCTTGTGGCTTACTTTTCTGTAAAAGCCCATCTTTCCCATGTGTGTTGGGTACAACACATACAATGTGGTAACACCAAGGAAGCACAGGCAGAGGAATACCTGATTTTTGTGTGCCTGTTTTGCTTAGCCATGAGATAAATAGCAAATACTCACTCCTGCCTTGATGCAACGTGCAGGGGCATTGCCCTCAATATCTCTAGGAACATTACTATTACTACTACTTACTACCATTATCACTGGTGGTAGTAGTAGTATTACTACAACATTTTTTTTCCTTTAAGACTAAGTCCCTGCAGAGTTTAGGTGCAAGTGTGAGAAGAAGGCTTGTAACTAGAAGGGGGTAGTTGTGCAAATTTTTGCACTCATCCATCCTTCTTAGTCTTTTGTCATTGTGTCTCTGACCCTTTGATTCTATGCTTCTATGCTTTCCTGGACTAGAGTCTGTCAGAGCTGACAAGGTTTAGTAGGGACTCATTTTGCCTCCTTCTTTGGCATTCTGCAGGTAAGTATGCAACTCCAGTATAGTGTTGGCTTGCTCTTTTATCCTGGTAGAAATAAAACCAGTTTAATATAAAGTTGATGAAGAAAAAAAGCCTTCTGCTCTGGCAAATAAACCTCCTCTATATCTGTCCCTCCTGTTTCAGACACCCAGTCTAGGCGCTGACAGTATTTTCATCTCAAATGCACAGTTAGAAGAGCAGACAGGGAAATCCAAGATAAATCTTACATAATCGATGCCTTCTATATAGAGACATCTTATTCTGAGACTGAGAGCAGAGAAGAATGAGTGTGTGTGGCTCTCAGCCTGGGGAACAGAACAGGTTGCATGGAAGTGGGGGTAATCCCGATGGCACTCGCAGGGACAATGTGTTACGGATCCCAACAGTGCAGTCCAGCTTCCTGGCTGTGGAGCAGAGATTGCTCTTGCATGTCACAGTATTTTTTACTGAGTGCTACTGGATTTTTATAGGCTTGATTCAGCAGAGTATTTGTATCCACATTATTTAAGTGAGTGGGAAATACACTCTATCTTTATAAAGTGAGATGTGTGCTTAAGTGTCTTGCTGAGCTGGGATTAATTTAGAGAAAATGCATAGCTGCTTCCTGGCTTGGACAGTAATCAGTCTGGGGCCAGCATTTGCAACCTGATTAAATTTAGGATGTTTCAGTTCTGAGTGCCTAACTTGAGATACCTCAGCACACAAATTTGTCAAAAAAATACATGTCCCCATGAGAAAAGCAGAGCCTTAACTGCATCAAACCACATTCCACAGCCCTAACACTAATTTAGAGACTGTTTTCCAAAGGCATAAACAGTTAGATAATGAATGTAAAGCTGTCTGGAGGGCCATGTATGTTGAATTTGCAGACAGTATTATTGAGTTGTGGTCAAGCTGACCACAGATAGACCTGCTCTGACTCAAATAATTGGGTAGCAGTCTGTGGGTGAGCCACGAGAGTTTGGAGATGGTGTTCCTTGTGTCTTTCTGTGTGCATAGTGGGCCTGACCCTGTGCTGGGCTCTGGGAAATCACCCATTAAAATCAAAGAGGTTTTTGAGTGAATTAGCAATTCAGGCTCTATTGCTATGGATTTTAGTTCCTTTTGTTCATTTTCCTTTGATTATGAGTACAACGCTTTATTTTTGCATAGCATAATATTTTATTAAAGGCGCATTTGTAGCTAATAACACTTAGGAAGAGACAGCTTTGACTGAAACTGCATCTGAATGTCACTTAAATAATGAATGGGAATGCCATATATTCATTAAAATTTGAACAATTATAACTTTATGTCTGTTAGAGGCCTCTTTTTGATGGGTATGGCCAGCAGCCATTAAAATACAATGGGAATTCCTGTTTACAGGCTTACCATTGCTGAAAGTAATACACTTGATAAGTATTTGCAGTTCAAGACACTGAATTCACAAAAGGGATTCGTCACAGCTAACAGCGGCTCTGAAGATTGAAATGTTACCATTATTCAGCTCTACTTTTTTTTATTTTCCTTTTTTTTTTTTTAAGTCATATATGTTTAAAGAAAGGATTTGACTTCCCCGCCAGTCTGTAGAGAATGCTTTTGCTGGCCGCTATGAAAAGCTGCTCACTTCTTCAATTTAAAATAGTAGCCAGTATCCCCAGCTGATGCAAACTTGGTCCAGCCCTGCACCAGGAGAGACAGAGACTCCTGTGAGGAAGGTATTTTCTGCCCTTCTTCCTTTCACAGCAAATCGTGCATAGACAGAAGTAAAGACCACATGTACATAACATCAAGATCACAGAATAACCAGGTTGGAAGAGACCCACCAGATCATCAAGTCCAACCGTTCCTATCAAACACTAAACCATGCCACTTAGCACCTCGTCCACCCTCACCTTAAACACCTCCAGGGAAGGTGAATCAACCACCACCCTGGGCAGCCTGTTCCAGTGACCCTTTCTGTGAAAAATGTTTTTCTAATGTCCAGCCTAAATCTCCCCTGGCAGAGCTTGAGGCCATTCCCTCTCGTCCTGTCCCCTGTCACTTGGGAGAAGAGGTCAGCTCCCTCCTCTCTACAACCTCCCCTCAGGTAGTTGTAGAGAGCAATGAGGTCTCCTCTCAGCCTCCTCTTCTCCAGGCTGAACAACCCCAGCTCTCTCAGCCGTTCCTCATAAGGCCTGTTCTCCAGCCCCTTCACCAGCTTTGTTGCTCTTCTCTGGACTCGCTCCAGAGCCTCAACACCCTTCTTGTGGTGAGGGGCCCAGAACTGAACACAGGATTCAAGGAGCAGTCTCACCAGTGCTGAGTACAGAGGGAGAATAACCTCCCTGGACCTGCTGGTCACGCCGTTTCTGATACAAGCCAAGATGCCATTGGCCTTCTTGGCCACCTGGGCACACTGCTGGCTCATGTTCAGTCATCTGTCAGCCAACACTCCCAGGACCCTCTCCTCCAGGCAGCTTTCTAGATAGACTTCTCCTAGTCTGTAGCTCTGCACAGAGTAGTTGTGCCCCAAGTGCAGGACCCGGCATTTGGCCGTGTTAAATCTCATGCCATTGGTTTCTGCCCAGTGGTCCAGCCTGTTCAGGTCCCTTTGCAGAGCCTCCCTACCCTCCAGCAGATCCACACTTCCACCCAGCTTAATGTCATCTGCAAACTTGCTAAGGGTGCACTTGGTGCCTTCATCCAAGTCGTTGATTAAGACATTGAACAGGGCTGGACCCAGCACTGAGCCCTGGGGAACCCCACTTGTCACTGGCCTCCAGCTGGATTTAACTCCATTTCCCACCACTCTCTGGGCCCGGCCATCCAACCAGTTTTCCACCCAGGAGGGTGTGCGCCTGTCCAGGCCAGAGGCTGACAGTTTCCATAGCAGAATGCTGTGAGAAACTGTGTCAAAGGTTTTACTAAAGTCCAGGAAGATACATCCACAGCCTTTCCCTCGTCCAGCATCTGAGTCACTTTGTCATAGAAGGCAATCAGGTTAGTTTGGCAAGACCTGCCTTTTTGTGAACCCGTGTTGACTGGGCCTGATCACCCGGTTCTCTTGCATGTGCTTCATGATAGCACTCAAGATCACCTGTTCCATGACTTTCCATGGCACTGAGGTCAGACTGACAGGCCTGTAGTTCCCTGGATCCTCCCTGTGACCCTTCTTGTAGATGGGCACAACATCAGCCAGTCTCCAGTCCAGTGGAACTTCCCCAGTCTTCCAGGACTGTTGGAAGATGATGGAAAGGGGTTTGGCCAGCACATCTGCCAGCTCCTTCAATACCCTTGGGTGAATCCCATCTGGCCCCATAGACTTGTGGGTGTCTAGTCGGGCTAGCAGGGCTGTGACCACCTGCTCTTGGATCATGGGAGCCTCATTTTGCTCCTCTAGCTCTGGGGTTTGTACACAGAGGGAACAACTTTCTTTACAATTAAAGACTGAGGCAAAGAAGGTATTAAGTACCTCAGCCTTTTCCTCATCCCCTGTCACTGTTGTTCCTTCTGCATGCAATAGGGAATGTATGGTCTCCCTAGTCCTCCTTTTATTATTTATATATTTATAGAAAGATTTTTTGTTATCTTTCACAATCTGATTTCTAGTTGAGCCTTAACCCTTCTGATTTTTTCTCTACACAATCTCACTTCCCTCCTATAGTCCATCCAAGAGGCCTGTCCCCTCTTCCAGAGCCCATAAACATTCCTCCTCTTCTTGATATCACTCAAGATCTCTCTGTTCAACCAAGCTGTTTTTTCCCCTGCCGTTTTTTTTTCCGGAACATGGGGATGACTTTCTCCTGAGCTGCTAGGATCTCCTTTCTGAAGAGCTCCCAGCCCTCATGGGCTCCCTTGCCCTTAAGCACTGTCTCCCATGAGACTTTGCCAACCAGCCTTCTGAAGAGTTCAGAGTCTGCCCTCTGGAAATTTAACGCTACTGTCCTGCTAACTACCCTCTTCACTTCACCTAGAACAGAAAACCCTATTATCTCATGATCGCTTAGTCCTAGGCGTCCACCTACTGCCACATCCCCCACAAGGCCTTCTCTGTTCACAATCAGCAGGTCCAGAAGGGCACCTTCCCTTGTTGGTTCATTCACCAGCTGTGCAAGGAAGTTGTCTTCCACACATTCTAGGAGCCTCCTAGACTGCTTCTTTTCTGCTCTATGGTACTTCCAGCAGATATCAGGATGTTGTTTCAAATGACCTGGCACCTGATTTCCAGCCACTGTGATGCACATGATCTTTAAGATCAACAAAGCTATCCAACAAATCTTTAATAGGTGCCTATCCTTGCCCTGAAGACAAGGCACTGTTTAGCACTGTTTCTGGGACATGTTCGCTCTGCACAGACAGAGCATATATAGCCACTTGTGACCCTCTAATTACTAGTGACCCTCTGAACCTGTAACTTAGCACTGGTTTAAAGAAAAGGCAACTTTTCATCCTATTTTGAACCCAGAGTTTGTGTAATTTAGAAATGGGAGTGACCTTCTAGGTCATCTAGTCCATTTTCTACTCTCTACTCCTTCCAAGCCTTCGTGTTTCTGGGTTTTTTAATGTTTACAAATGCTTTGCTGCTGCTGCTAGTTCTCCAGCTCAGTGATGTGTGGATGTCATTCGGCTCTAAAAAGGAGACTCACGTGGCACTTTGAAGTTAGAGGAAAATATGGAAAAATCCTCTTAATAGCATCTGTCCCAGAAAGTGACTTTGCTTAGCTTACAGTAAATATGAGGTGCTTCAAACAATTTATTAACTACAGAATCATGTATCTCTTTGCTTGGACCTACAAAGCTGACCCAACAGAGGCAGGGTAGTAAAATGTTTGAGGTGACTGACAGATTTATGTTCTTCATTTTGGCCTTGACAAAGTAACTTCATAGAGCTTTTCCTTTCCACCTTTGTTCGTTCTCTAGGGTAAGGTTTATCAGAGCAAAAAGTGCTTACTAAGCATCAGTAGCACACCCGCTGTGCCAGGACCCTGAGCTTTCTCTCTCAAGCTTGGTCAAATGAAAAATAATAAATTGGTCTTCTGAAGGAACAGGTCTTTGAATAATCTTATAGGGCTAAAGTTTTGCCCTACACAGGGTGCTGGGGTTCTTATTAAGGATTTGGCAAGCTGTTCGAGTTCAGTTTTCCTTCTGTCATCAAGGATATATAGTCTGTTGACTTCACTGATTCCCCAATTCCTGTGTTCAGTTCCCATCTGGCAGCAGGAGCTGGAGGGCTCACATCCTTGTGTGTTAAACAGGATGCAGTGCCTAATTATTATCTTGATTAAATTTTGTGATTAAGTGGTCTGTAATTGTCTGTATGCTCAGACTTTCCAAGATATTACTCAGAGCAGCATTGACAGATCATCTGGTCAGGGTTGAGGTGGCACTGCGCTGATTAAATCTTACTTCAGGGGGGAATGGCACACATCTCTGTATTTAAGCTCTGTGGAATTTCCTTATACTTCTCTTCATGTAAAAGTCTATCAAGTGCCAGGCTAGGTGAGTTAGAAACGTTGAGAAAGTGTCTATAGAGAGATGTATGTGTGAAGTATATTAGTGATTTCTTGTTTAATTTCATAAGACAGAAAAATGCCAGATTCCTAGTAATTTTCCAAACTATGTACAAAAACCAGAGAAAATAAATATATCATGACAACATAACTTCCCCGTGATGTCTAGAGCTATGGCATTTTTAAAGCTAGGGAAGAAGCAATTTTAGGGGTGATTAAATCAAAGCATCCCTGTCCTTTCAGAAAAGAAGTCCATGCATTTTCTATTTCTCTCCTTTAATATGCTATGGCATATTGATAAATAATAATAATAATAAAAGCAGTGCTTGTTTTGACAAAGAAAGTCAGTCTGGTAGTCAAGTGTTGTTTTTCAAGCTCGATGCAACTTGGACGTGAAGACTTGAATATCACCCAGCAATAAGAGTGAGGAGATGAAATACACTTGGATAAAAAGTACAGAGCAATGCAACTTGACAGGCTGAGTCCTAAAGGGCAGCAGTCTTGGATCCAATAGTGTCTCTCATTTTAAATAATTGCTGTGCAACATGGAATCAAGCATTTATTGCTGAGTACAGGCGCATTTGTTCTCCCTGGTGACCCTCTATAAGCAAATGTGAAATACGATTTTATTACCAGAAGTGCATTTCACACAAACTGTTTGCTTTACAGAATTAAATAAACCCGGACAAAGGACAGTCAATACTGTTGTTTTGCCTTCTTGCATTTAAATGCTGTCTCCTAGACAGTTCAATAGCAGGCCAGGAGAGAGAATGGTTCTGTCTAAATGATTCACATAGAAAAAATCACCTTTGAGGAAAAGCTTACAAGACCACAAAAATCGAGGGATTACTTCTCTGTAGACAAAGAATTCAGGCTATTGTCTTCATCTGAGCAGACTGGTGCAGTTGATGGTGAGTAGGAAGTAGGTTGACTGGAGAAATCTTGCCTAAAAAAATCTGTTTCCAAGCTGGAATGGCCAAGCAGTGGTGAAGCTTTGATTTTGCTGCCAATGCAGTGTTTGAAGAGCAAAACCCTATTTGTGGCTGTGGCTGAAACAGCTTCTGGGAAACACTTGAACCCACGCCACAAATTTATGAACTAGAAATGTTTTTCAGTGTGCAGGAAAAGGACATCTCAGAGCAGTACTTGTCTAGGAAAGGGGCTGTGACGAGTTTTGCCTTTGGGCAGAACCTGGGATGAGACCAGTATCTCTTCAGTGCCTCTGACGCCTGGCTTTTCATGATGACAGCGCATTGCACTGTTGTGGAGGGGCACCACTTAAGTGCCACCTAGTGCCTTATTTGTTGTGCTAATGTATTCCTGCAGTGTTGATACTCCCTTGCTAGGACAAAACTAGACTAAGCAGAGTCAGAAAGGTTAATGGATTTGGCCCTTCCCTTTCTACCAAGGTTTTGAGCACAAGAGGGCTGAGGCTTCCCAGGGCATGGAGCAGGGGCTTTATTGTCATCGTCATAAAAACCTGAGAACTCCGCTCAGATCAAACACAACAACCTAAACTCTAAAATCCTGTAATTTTTCACATTCAGATACATGCTGGTGTGCTAACACCATGCTTTGTGCAATATTAAAGTTAAGTCAAAGGGAAGCAGTATAAAATATATATTGGGTGTGATTGATAACACTGCATGGAAGCAAGAGTAAATTCTGAAATGCTGATTTATCATTCCAAGACCAGCAATTGGGTTTTTTTTATGAAGCTTGAACTAAGGAATATAAACATTGGATGACAGGCACAATGGGACTGGCTATTTAGACTATATCACCAGTCTATCCAGTTAATGAGAGCCAGCACAATGTTGCAGGAAGTCCTTAGGTGCTACAGATCTATTGCTGGTGCAGGAATGAGACAATCTGAGCCCAGACCCCATCAGGGTATTATTTTAGGGGGGCTCATCCTCTGCATGGTCTGGTATGAAGCCTTCACTTCTAGGGAGCAGAACCAGGACACCGTGCAGGATGATAGCCAATGAGGACAATTTTCTGAGAGTCTAACCCTAGGTTTGGAGCAGCAGGTTTTGTCCTGAACAAAGAAAGATAGTAAGAGATGTGTCATCTCAGCACTCTGAGTGTGTAATCTGGGAGAGGAGTCCTGTCTCCCAAATTTTTGTTGGTAATAATTCATGAGATAAATAAACTGCAAGCATCAGACAGCAACATATGAAATGAAAACTACAGCAAAGCTGATCAAGGATACTACAACAAGCGGGCTTTTAAGTCAAAGGGGTTTCCTTTTCCAAAAAATTGCATAATTTGTGACCCAGACTTTTGAGATGAAAGTTTTGGCAAGTGAGTTTGATCTGAAGAAATTCTCTTATTTGCTCAAAAGTTCCTGCATCTTGCTAACTGAGTAATGTGCTGTTGGGACAGGTAGAAAGGGCTGCTTTCCAAAAATAAGCATATATTATGCAATAAGCTTAGTTATGCTAATAACTAAAAGGCAGATGTACTATTTATTATCTGGTTTCAAATCCAAGCAGGCAGTCGTACTGATGAGTTACTGATTTTTTTTTTTATATCTTATGAAGGGAAATGAGTGGGAAAGGGCAGAGCTTAATATTTAACGTTCTACTTTTGTTTCTACATTCCAGCTTGATAATTCATGAAAGATCCTCGTATAGATTGCTAGAAGCTTTTCTGTTGGCTTTGTGCTTTGAACAAGGTCTGACAAGCTACCTTTGCTCTAGCTAGAGTAAGGAAGATGCTTCTTGCAGGACCTGCTTCTGGAGTTCTCATTGAAGTGAACGGAGTTGATCTAGATAGAGCACTCCCATCTTTATTCTGTTACTTTGTGTTTTTATTGTCCTAATTTAGTTGAATATAGGAATTAACCCTGCAGGTGATGTCCCTTGTTGTAAAAAAAAAAAAAAGTAATCCAAAAATTCATCCTGAATTTCTAAAAAGAGGGCTTTGGATAAGACAGCTGGTGGAAATAATTTGGAAGACTCATCTGGCTTTTGTGAACTTGGAACAGACTCAAAATATACTGACAAGTCCAGCAGTGAAAAAAATCTGTGTATGGTGTTAGCTGATGTGTTCTTTCCCTGCACTCTGGGTGATTCACCCTGCCTCTCCTTAGACACTTGGTTTTGATGTCTAAATTAGGAGTCCAGTAAACGAGGAGTTACCGGTCCCCATGTTGGCAATGGAGGGAGCAAACTCCTGCACCACATTCTCTCAGCACAGGAATTTAACTTGGAAATTCCAAGTATCAATTGAAAGTGTGAGGCTGAAGAGTGTGTCCCAGCATTAGGCTGGAGCTGCATGTCCTGGCTTTCTTCCTGGCTGTTCATGGGTTGCGATCCAGGATCTTATCCACCTCCATCATCCCTAGGTGACTTATAGTAACTTCTGCAGGATCACGAATGCATAAGTCTGCATAAGGAACCTGTGGGTAATACCACACTAAAAAACAGATTAGCATCTCTGTAAACTCAGTGGCCTGAAAGAGTTTGTGTAAATGTGGAGTGCGTGCACATGGCTTCTCTGCCCCCCAGGAGTATTTTGGGCTTGTCTGCCCACACGGAAATACATGGCTAAAAAACCAAACAACTAAAAACCTTGAGTGAATAATGTGTACCTACATCACATTCATAAATACTCTTGAATAGAGTGTGTGACAGTAGCACAGTGTCTCCTGTATGCAGGTGGAGGCAGCAGATAACTATGATGGCTGGTGCCTGGCAAATCGGTTCCTGCTGCCAGGACCCTGTGGCTCCTTTGCAGGCATCACCACGAGGCACTGAATCACAGCCAGCAAGCCAGCTGGTAGCATTCTCTGTGCCTGCAGTTTACTTTATCCCATAAAGTGTTTCAAATGCTTTTTCTTTCTCTCTCCATCTCCTCGCTTTTTAACAGATGGCATTGAAGGACGTTCACCTTTTTTTTCTCCTTGGACTTTTTTAGGCTTTCCCTGTCTCTTGTCATGTCATGGGTGATGCCCCTGACAGCTGACCACTGACTTCTATGCCAGCAAGCTTTTTTTTTTTCTCACCCAGAAACCAATCTGTTACAAGGCTGCCTAATAATCCCCTCCTCCTGCCGCAAGCATGAAGCCCTCACTGCCTAAGTGGCTGCTCCATCTTTTTGCCACAGGCATCAGACATATAAAGTCCTTGGGAGCAGCAATCCCTGCCTCCCCGCTCAGCTCCCGTGGTGCTGCCTATGCTGAGCAGCACAGCAATCCAGGCTAAATTACCAAAGCAAAAGCCAGCTGAAGCAGTATAGTGTTACCCGCTTTGGAGACCAGCTGCTCTCACCTGGCGTCTCACAGCTAATCATATTGACAGGAGCCATTGTTTATTTTCCTCCATCCTTGTCTTCCTTGTTTTATGGCAAATTAGAGTAGGCAGGCAAGCCATCCATCAGCCTATAAATGCTTGGCTTTGTGTTAAATAATTGTGCCTTTTATTGCTATTTACACGTTCATTTTCCTAAGCAATAAAATGCAAACTGCAGTCCTCAATACTTTTTATATTTCGTATGTATTGTGGCAGCCACACAAGCTTCTCTAGCAGCTTGCTGCTGTAAAGTCACTCTCTTATTTTAGTAGGTCTAACATTTATTTGTAATTGATGTCAGGGACCTTACAGTAATACCAATTATTGATTTTTATTTTTTTTAAAGAAGACAAAATTACATTTTTTTCTTATTACTGCCATAGCAATACAATCAAATTGCAGTTGCTAATCTTGTCCAGAACAGTGGAAGAAAATGCTCTTAAAAACTGAGTTGGTTGTAAAGTTATAAAAAGCTTCATGTGATCCCTTAACTCCAGGGTTTGTGTTTATGTGGATTATTGTATGGGGGGCAGGTGGCAGGAACTCAGATTAGCAGCGCTGTTGGTGTCCCCAAAGGCAGCTGGGAATGGGAAAGCTCTACAGCAGGAGTCATTGTAGCTGCTGCAAAATGAACACCTTTGGAAGTGGCAGTAGGGTTTAATGTCCCAGTGTGGGACAGTGGACAGCACAGGATCTCTGGTGGGTCCCCAGACTGCTGTCATTAATGATTGAGGGGTACCCAATGCAAGCACTCTCATACTAAGAGTTTTGTATTACCTTCTTGATGTTAGGATAGTTAGCCATGCATCTGCAAACTAAATTGCCCTTATCAGTAGCCCTTGCATGGCTTGTGCTTCTTTTTCAGTCCAACTGTGGTCCACTATGCCAGAAAGTTTGCTGAGGGAAGCATCAGACTTGGCAGAGAGCAGTGGGAACAGCAGCCAACTCCATCTTAAACTAGTTTTCACTCTTGCCATAGACAGCTGCCTAACAAGTGCTCAGAGGACCCAGGCTTAAGCACAGCCCTGAAAGAGCTGCAGTTTGGAGGTATGAAGGGGGCTGCAAAGGGCAAAGTAACACTTGTTACTGCTTCAGCATCCCATTCGTAATGATTTACCTTCAGAATGCTAAGCAGCAATGTGAAAGGGAAGGAGCAGAGTCAGGAGCCAGGGATGGATGGTGCATTTCTGCCCTGAGCTCTGTAAGGGTGAGAATACAATGGATGGCCACAGGCTCATTCACCTCTTCCCTGTCTGTAAAGTAGAGCTGGCAGAAGCATGTTTTGTACTCAGTGGTGTTTGGAGGGATCGTGGCAAAAAACTCTTGTGGTGGAGTTGTCATGAGAGTTGAGTAATTGTCTCATTGTGTGCAACCTCCCCCTCAAAGGATTGGCCCCAGATTAATCTTCCCATAGCAAACCAATCTCCATGGGTCGGGAAACGAAAACAGAGAAATCCTTTTTTTGTGATAACTTTCCAATGTCCTTTGAAACCCATAGCACTATCTCAGCCAGGGTATATGTTATTTCTGTGTAGGAATGTGGGAAGGGATGCTGTCAGGCCAAAGCTGGATGTTGCTAAAATCAGGGGTAAATTGGGGGTTTCTCAGTTTGAGGAACAGGAATCCTAAGGGATTCTGCTTTGACTTCCCAGGGTTGTTGAATAGCTAAAATTATGGAAGCCAGTGAGAGGTGGATGTGCAGCATTTCTGGAAACTCATCCCCCACACACCTCAAATGATGTTCCCTAATGAAATCAAGTGAGTGCTTCAGACATTACTTGTCTGTCATCATGCATCTACAAATGTGACCCAGATTTAGTCACTTCAAGTCTGGCATTGCCAAGGATTTTATTGTGGGATTTTTTTATTTTTGTCTAGGACTCTTAGAGTTTGTTTTTTTCCACTTGCTCATCAGGAAGACAGCTCTATTTTAATTTCTTAATTAGTTTGGTATTTCTGCAGCCATTTAAAGATGTCTGGCCAACCTGAAGTAACATGCAACGCCTGTCAAGCCAAGGGCTTTACATATCAAGGCTAGATAGCCTGGATTTGGAAGAACATGTACATGCCATGTGTGCTCTCACAAAGACATATCATCTGGGCTTAGGGCAAGTATCACCTGTGAGCAGGGGAACATTGCTGATGGGCATCTGGGCAGCAAAGAGGCTTTATTCCTCTTCATCTGCACAGTGGGGCTGTAAAAATTTATTTGTTCCCTGTCTGCTGGGTCAATGCTGTGTAACCCGGTCACCAAATGTGCAGCTCACCTCCATGGTTTTTGTAAAGCTGTTTTTGAAAGCAAATCCCACTCTTATCCCACCTATGTTGAGCAGGTTGAGCTGTAAATCATGCTTCAACCTGTGCATGCTTTACAGCTCTCCCCCCCGACTTTGGAGAGGAAGAGTTGGAGAGATTACCATTAATACCCTAGGTCCGGTAGTAATAGAACAAGGAGTAATGATTTTAAGCTAAAACAAGGGAGATTCAGACTAGTTATAAACAAGAAATTTTTTGCATTGAGGGTGGTGAAACACTGGAACAGGTTGCCCAGAAAGGTTGTAGATACCCCATCCCTGGAAACCTTCAAGGTCAAGTTGGACCAGTCTCTGAGCAATCTAATCTTGTTGAAGATGTCCCTGCTTATTGCAGGGATGTTGGACTAGATGACCTTTAGAGGCCCCTACCAATCCTAACTATTGAATGATTCCAATACAAGCCATGGGGAGGAAGAGCAGCCACATCCCTCTCATTTATTTCTGCCCTTGCTGTAGAAGAAGGGAGGTTGGTTTGGTTCAGACTACCAAGAAGTTGGACAGTGGCTGGATCTTTGTGTGCCCCCCACCTCCTTGCACACAGTGATATGACACATATAAGGGTTAATTCCAGCTGTAAGCCCTGTCAGCCAGGCAGTAAACCTGCCAGACCCTTCCTGCTCCCATATAATCCAGGCAAATCCTCTTTCCTTGTACCTTTTCCTCTTTCTTCTCCTACCTTGGTTCAAAAAGGTGAGGACAAAGGAAAGGCATGGAAGCGTACTTTGGTATGTGCATGAGAGTAAAATCAGGCTCCCCCAGATACAGCTTAATCCCCCACTGTCCCTGTGGTCTTCCACGTTTGGCCACCTGGCGTGCAGCATCCCAGGATTTTTCCTGTCATTTCCAGCACAGTGTCATGTCCTGTAAGTAAGGGAAGGGATCACAACCTGAACCTCTTTTCCCAGGATGTCTATATGTGGAAGCAGGGGGACATTCCTCCTGAGGCTGTTATGTCTGGAAAAAAAAAGAAGCAAAGGAGGCTGAGAAAAGACTTTATCACTGTCTACAACTAGCTGAAAGGTCATAGCAAGGTGGGTGTTGGTCTTTTCTCTCAAGCAACAAGTGATAGGATGAGAGGAAATGGTCTCAAGTTGCACAAGGGGAGGTTTAGACTGAATATTAGGAAAAATATCTTCTTCACCAAATACCTTCTTCACCAAAAAAGTTGTCAGGAGTTGGAGCAGGCTGCCCAGGGAGATGGTTGAACTACCTTCCCTGGTGGCACTTAGGGATGTGGTTTAGTGGTGGACTTCACAGTATTCGGTTTACAGTTGGACTTGATGATCTTAAAGGTCTTTCGCAACCTAAATGATTCCATGACTCTTGTTCTACTGCATCACTGGCAAGATGCTACAGGGTGATGCTCTGAGGTGCCCCCGAAGAATGTGGTTTTGATTCAAGACTGAAGGGTTCACAGTGTAGTGTTTCATCTGAAAGCTGGATTTCTTTCAATTTCTTTCTTAAGACTCAAATGGGAGTTTGTAGAAGAGGTGGGGGGTTTTTTGCTGTTTTCTTGTAGTGATAAAAAAATTGCTCACAGAGGCAGGAGAATTTCCTCTGCTGACTGTTTTCAGGAGGAGTTAGACAAACTTCTATTAAAATAGTTATGTGTAACTGTGTAATTTCATCCTCTGCACAGGAGGAAACCTCTCACCACCTCACCCAGCTGAGCCTCCTATGAGTCTATGAACGAATGTCCAGAATTAAAGCCAAACTGTCTCAGTTTCGAGTGTCAGCCAGAAGCTGCACCTCACTGAGTAGATGCGAGGGGTAAGCAGTCCTTTCCCTGGCTGCCTTTCTGGCTAGTATCTCCATGAACAAAAATGACTGCATATATGTGTAGTACTCAGGCAAGACCTGAGTCCCTCCGTATGCCATGTGCTGTCACTATGAGCTCCACTGCCGTCTGTCTCCCACGCTTTCCTTACTGATTGCCATACTGATCAGCGATGCGCCAAATCTACTGTGTGTGTAAATCAGAGCAAGGTCAGTGAAATTCAGAAGTAAGAAATACAGGAGTCTGTAAAATAGGAATGAGTTCCATCAGCTGCAAGTTTGAAAACATCTCTGCAGGAATGATGCTGGTCACTGAAAACTTCATCTTTTAAACAAAGATCTAGGAGTGATCCAGCAACCTGTTGAGATACAGGATGGCCTGGTATCCACTATATTTTCCTAGGGATAGGAACACCCCAGCAACAACAACTACCATGTACAGGATCAGTTCTGTGTAGCTGAGTGTGACAATGTTTCTGGGGCAGTGGACTCTTGTTCTCTTTTAGAACAACTTAAAAATACCCATGCCCTTCAGGTGATGATTCTGCATCTCCTACTTAACAAGTCATAGGTCAGTCCTCCTCTGGGAACACTTAAGCTGTATTGTAATGACTTCCCTTTGGATGTAGTAATTATTTTTCAGCATTCTCCCTTTTTTTGAGTAAGAAAAATGTAATAAATGAGATTAAAAACTCATCTTACCCTGTTTGAAACCAAGCCAAGCAGAACGGCGTATTTTCAAGTTTCTTAGTATACAGTTCCCAGCAAATCCTTGAGAGGTTTTAATTAAAGGTGAAATGACTTTTCTTTTTTCTTTTGCTGAATAAAGGCAAATAACAAATAAAATTTTGCAGCTGCCACTTGCAAAGCAAACTATTTGACACAAATTGGTGGCTCATTTAAAAGAAACCCCAAAGCTTCAAGGCTGTGCTGCTTACAGTCATTGGGGACTGTTCATTTTTAACACTGCCCATTAAAACTTGCCAGGACCTTCAAGGCTAGAGCAAGCAGTGACATTTTTGTAAGCCCTATTTTAAAAGTTCCTGTGAAACTTCATCAGTGTGAGAATGAGGTGCCTTGTTCATTGCAATAGTAATATCGCAAAAGCTTGAAAAGCTTCCCTGCCCCACCAAGAACAGAGGAATGTTTTAGATGGAGAAAAGATATTTCAATGAGTGTGGGATTCCATTCTCGATATTTAATTGGGAGATGTGATCTTGAACCCAAAGAGATCATTTAGCTTTAGTAGTTGCTCCTCTGTGGGGTTTGTGCTAACCTAGTGCTGATACAGTTGTGGAAATTTAAGTATAGTGACCCTAAGTCTGATGTTAGGATTTCTGGCCAGCACCAAACCAGCCTGTGTACGACTGTTTTTCTAACACACCACCAGCTGGGCAGATGTTGAAAATTATTGTTGGGGAAAAGTGAGCAACAGGGACTGTTCTGTCCTGGTTTGATACAAAGCCCAAGGAAAGAGATCTTCCTTCTTCCACTCTCTCTCATAGTTAAAAAGAGTAAGTACAGGCAGATGTTTTCAGCATCTGGCCTGCTACGGCTTAATTTCTAGGTAGGTTATGGTTGGCAGCCCTGCAGAGGGCAAGACCAAAGCAATACTGAATTGGTCACCAATTCAGATCGATGAATGATGCTATTTTATAACCAAAATTTTTAATACTAAGTAAATTAGGTCTTCCTCTGCTGATTATTTTTATATGGATAAGTTATACTCTAAATTTCTCTTTGAACCAGAAAGGCCTCAAATATTCAAGGATTTCTGGCTATCTTAGCAGCCTCCATTTTTAGGTTCTAACCATCTAAGTAAGATAAGTGGAAAAGAAGTCATAGTTTTGTGCACGTCTGTGTGTGTGTTTCTCCAGCACTCAATTATCAGCATCCACATAATTTAGTATTAACATTTCTAATGCACTTCAGGATGCTCAGCTGAGTGTGTGTATGTGCAGCTCTGATGTATGCAAATCCATTTTGCATGCAGCTCGACATATTTTCATATTCAGGATTATGGGAAGCCTTTTCTGTGCCACTCTGATGTATGTTAATCTTTGTTTCTCTAAAAACACTTTAAAAGTCCAAACAAAACGATAAAGTTTCTTCCTCACTTAAATCCTGTGGTTCTTCTGTACACAGTCTACTACATGGTCAAAAGCAAAGCTTCCACCGATGGAGCATCAAAGAGCCAAATTCATATTGCCTGCTCTGGGCAGCTGTTTCTATTGATCATGTACTCGAAACAACCTAAGATCTGTCAGTCCTCTGGATAAAAGATAATCTGAATCATTTATAGTTTTTCTTGACTGTTAACACCATTGTAGGAGTAAGGTAAAAGCTGGAATGGGAATGTCACCGTATACACAGAGCTGGATGATGCCTGGGCTGGGAGCAAGAGCACATAGCACATGTGGATCCAAATAGGTCAAGTACTCCTATTAAGGATGTATAAGTGATCAATCAATTAAAGTAACTTGCTAATGGGTTTGTAATTCTGGCTTGTAGCACAGTGTATTAATTATAAAATCTATTACTTATATCTGTGATAAATTTTTTATGTATTATTTATTGATTCTTTATAAACTTACTGGAGTTGCCAAACTCTCAGGAGTATGCACAGTGAAACAAAACCTTGAAGTACTATTTTGTACTTGCCATAGCTTACACTGACTGCTCAGTCCAGAACAGGCACAGAGGCTAAAACATCTCTGAATTTATTGTGGGCAGTTTGAGACCTATGCCTTCTTAGTACAGGAAAGACTAAAAGTAAATCCCAGGTTAATGAAGGAGAAAATCCCTGCGGTGTCATTAAACCTTCTCTAGAGTGCATTCAGTCTGATGAATAAACGTTTAATGCAGAATCTTCTCATTGGTGTCATCGATTGTAAGAGAATCGCTCCTTAACCAGAAGCCCATCAGTGTGAACTCGCGTTTACAACCTCACAGTGTCAACGATTGCTTGGTATTACTTCAAGGCAGGAATCCCACTGAAGAGAGACAGAGATGCTCACATGGGCACAGAAGCAAATTTCCTAGATTTTGGAGATTATTGGCAATACCATTAATGTTATTATTATCATCTAATCGTTCTCTGCATTTAGAATTATAACAGTATGAGAGTCACTGTGTATGTTAATCACTCTCTTAAAATCAAAAATCAAGGTTTCTCACAAGATATTCTTTGAAGTCTGTTCCATGCGAACAGCTGTATTTATAGTCACATATGTTTCCCTACCGTTTTAATGAAGAAAAAGATTGGTGAATTGTTTTGAGCTGGATGCTCATAAACAGGCTAGCAAAACACCTGCTGTCAATGTGATTGAGTTCTACCTTTAGTTCAGGGTGTCCTATAATCTGAAATAATCCTATATCCTCACCTGTAATCCTATAAAACTGAAACTAATGCATGCACAGGAATTAGCCTCTACGATACTTTTAGCTTACTTCTATTTCTGCTATTGCTGTTGCTATTAATTTATCTGTCTGTATTTGGATTACCTAAAAGAAGCAATCTTACTGTCTTGGGGGAATTAGCAAGACTTAAAAAAAAAATACATAGCCTGATATAAAGGAAAACTAAAAAGTAGAGGTGATATTTTTTTTTATTTTTCTTCTAGCAGAAGTGAAAATAGAGCTTTTTTATTCATTTTGAACGCCTAAATGTTATGCTTTCCTTTAATTACCATAAATTACATATTTCCTACAAAAAGATTTTTTTTTTAAAATGAAAACTAGAATTTGTTTTTTATTTAAAGTGTCGAAGAGCCTTCTTTTTTTGAAGTTTCTTGAAATAGAAAATCAAGATGAAAAGAATTTTGTCCACAGAATGATTCATTTTTTCACAAATTGATAAAAAATAAAAAGAAATAAAACAAAACTATGCTTCAAAAACTCCTTTCCAGTTTTACAGTTGTCTTATTATGAACGATTAAAGAAATATACTAGAACCCCAGGAAATGTAAGTGCCCGGAAATTCCTTTGACAGCTCCATTTTTCCCACAAAAAGGGTAGCAGAACTTTGATCGCTGCCTACAAATCACCTAATAGTATGGGAAGTTTTTGAGAGTACAAGGGCATTCTGTCCACCATGTCAACAGAAATCAAACAGCAATTTTTTCGTGTCCAGTTGTTCTGCCTGGGTGTTTTTAAAGAACTCTTTGAAGTAGAGCAATTCACAGAGATAGAGTACATGAATTTCAGTTAGTGAGTGAATTTTAATTTAGGATTTTCACTCTAAAGTTATTATTTTTATTGCCCCAGCTTTGGGCTTTTAGTGTGCCAGCCAATATAAAGACAGCACAAGAAGTCCTAGCCCAGCCCACTTATAGATACTGGCTCACCACCACAGAAAAGTGCCTGTAGTCCATCAGGTTAGACCTATGTGTCTGTCCAGCATTACAAACCAAACGAGGAGGAAGGGAAAAAAAATTTTTAAGAGCTGTGGTGATACATTTGCTATTAAAACTTCAATATGTCTGTGGGGAAAGAGGTTTTGAATATATGAATGAAAATAAAGTACCACCAAGGAAGGAGAAGTGCCGTTCCTTGATTCATAGACAGTGTGCAAAGGGGTAGTGCTCCCACAAAATCACTTTTTAGCATGATAGACACTGTGGAAGATGTTACTACCAGCCGCTTATTTTTCCACTGTTGGTTTTCAGCACTTCCATGGTGGGACCTGGCAGCCTTCATTCTCTCAGCTGTAATCACTGTGGTTCATGGGTTGACTGGACAGTGCTCTTTTTCTGGTGCTCCTATTTGGGCCTGAAAGTACTTGAATTGAGTGTTGAGTCAAAGGAATGGACCATAAACAAGTCAGCTGCCTGTTATGTTTGAATTAATCTCCCTTTTCACTGGCCTTTTCCAGTTTATCCCATGAAGAAGACACTAAGCACACCAGTTTGCAAGAGGTGACTGGTTCATGCTCTGCAGACTGAGCGCTCCCTTGGCACCATAATAACCTGGAAAAGATAAGACTAGGTTTATATTGGCAAGTTTTGGAACATTATCAATAGGCTTTTTCACTGAGTCTGGCATTGTATCAAGCCTGGCCGCATTAACAAAAAACTATTATATTAAAATTTATTTATTTCCCTTATAGCTCCTATTGGAAATAAATTGATCATGAGTTTATTGCCACAGTCACAATTGTCTGTGTTTACGAGTGATAAGTGATACCCAGGTGAATGTCGTTATTTCATCGCTGGTGCCACCAAGGGAGGGATCTTGGTTCCCTACAGCCTTGCCCTTCACCCTAAACTCAGGTTATTTCCTCTCTCAAGGCTGTAGATTTGGTGCCATATGAAGAGATGGCAGTAGGGGACGCAGCAGTTTGGAATCCTGGGATGAACTTATAACATCAGCATTTCGTAGTCATAGAACCATAGAATAGTTTGAGTTGGAAGGGACCTTGAAAGTTCCAAGCCCCCACCCCCACCAGTAAGCAGGGACATCTTCAACCAGATCAGGCTGCTCAGTGCCTCATTTAACCTGACCTTGAATGTTTCCCGGGATGGACATCTGACACTTCTCAGGGCAACCGGTTTCAGCGTTTAACCATCCTCACTGTAAAAAATTTCTTCCTTATATCTAATCTGAATCTCCCCTCTTTGAGTTTAAAACCATTACTCCTTGTCCTGTCACAACAGGGACTGCTAAAATGTCTGCAAACTTGGCGCACTCAGTCTCACTGTCTATGTCATTGATGAAGATATTAAATAGTACTAGACCTTTGAGTGACATCAGTCATCACTGTTCTCCATCTGGACTATCCATCCAGGAGATCTCTGGGATCAACCAGGAGAACAAAAAGTTAAGCCCAGGCTGTCAGTTTTTCTTGGACAGTTCTTCATTTAGAATATGATGCAAGCTTAATTGGTCAGAATTTTGAAACTTTGTTTCAGACCCATTTGTGGCCACACTGTCTCTCTAGGAGTGGAGTGAAGTTATCCTGTAGCCGCAGAGTGGCTGAACACCCGCATTTCCCCATGCTCAGCTCCTAAAGCTTCTCCTATAGATGTGGTGGACAGGCAGGGGCAGAGATTTTGGAGCCACACCATCTTTCATGGCACAGCTAGCCCTGTTCAAAGCAAGAATTCCCACTCGGCACAAAGACATGAGCAGGAAATATAGCGCATGGAGGGCAGCACAATTAATTCTGGATATTAACACAGCAGTATTTCTAGACCCAACTACCCTTGCAGGAATCAACTCTTGGTATGCAAGGGAGGATGAAGCTTATGCCACTGCAAACCCCTCCACAGCAGCAAAGGACAAAGCATATTCATCTCAGTGGGAGGAGGCAGTGATGGCAGCTCTCATGGCCCAAGGGTAAGGGCAGGATCATGACCCTTTCAGAGCCAGAGCCTCCAGCCCTTTCCTCAAGTATTGCAGGGGAATTTTCACTTCCAGACTGCTCAGCAAGATGCCTGACAAAGTCTGCCAAGATAAAGATTTATTTTGAGGCAACAGAATGCAACTTTCCCACCGAAGTTTCTGTTGCACTTACACATATCTTGCACAAATAGCTATTTCTTTACCGTCACTGCACAGACCTGTTATGCACGTAAGCAGGGCAGGGTGTGTTGCAGTACCAGGGAGATCTCATATCTATCCGGCCAGCCCAATCCTGCCAACAAACCTGCTCATTGATATAACACAAGTACGTAATGATTTTTTTTCAGATCACTGGTACCTAAAGTGCCATGCAGTTACGCTCCATAAACCACTTCCAGTTCTTCTTCTGTTTACTGTGATGGATGAAACACTGCCCAATAGCTGGCTCCAAATTCAAGAAGCATGGAGGAATTGCCTTCAAATTTGTCTGCTTTTTCTCATGGCTTAAATGTTCCTGAATGGTTTTGTTTTCTAGGCAATGTCAATATGATTAGTTGGAGTTGCTTGGGGTGAGCATTTTAATAAATCCAAGAGCAATATACCAAACAGCTTGCCTGACTTTGGTGCTGCAACAATCCCATTTGACAGTGGCAGTCAAACAGATTTACACTTCATGGCGTGGTCAGTGACGCAGCAGAAGAGTTACAGATAATTTTCTCCCTGATTAAATGGCAGGTAGGACTTGAGGGTGCTTTTTTGTGGCTGTAGGCACACAAGGCAGCAGCACATTTATCATCACTGTGAGGATATAAAAAGGAGAGAGGAGCCAGTTAACTCTGAGAAGCAAAAAGCAGTCTGATAATTAAGTTATGCATGTGAAAGGGCAAAGTCATGTGGCAGCTGGTCCTTTTCCAGAATTGCATCCTGTAGCAGCTTTTGGTGACTGAAGGATAGGGCTCCCCTTTGCATGCCAGTGCCATGGATCCAGTGGCACTTGGGAAGTCACATCATGACACATCTGTGCTAGGACAGAGGCAGCACCCGCCCATTTCTCTAGCCATCATATGACCTTCAATGCCTGGTGAGACTCATCTCCTGGAGCTGGACCAGAGGTTCCTGCATGGGATCCCAGTATCACGTGGTTAAGGGAGATTCAGGTTTGTGCCCTGTGTTTAACTCTGATGGACTACCAGGCTGTCTTGTAATTTCACAGTGTGTCTCACATAGCAAAAGCCTCGTGCTCAGAGGTCTCTGGCAAGTTTTCAGGCCAATGAAGCGTTTCTTTCTAAATGTCGGCCAGCTCTGGGCAGTGGGAGGCAGCCAGTGATGAGCCAGGGCAGGGCAGACAAGCCTGTGGCTTGGAGTGAAACAGTCCCCTCTGTTGTTCCTATCCAGGTCTAAGCAAAGACCTTTTGTGGAAATTTATGTGTATTTTTCCAGTGACAGGCTTTTTTTCTGCCTCAGGATGACATCTTCCAAAACTGCTCTATGCTTCCATCCTCTCACAGGCCAGTGCTTTGAGACCAAGGATTGCTCAAGTAGTTACTTATGAGGGGTGTCAATGGGAAAGAAGTCCTAAAGCAGTAGGAGGGATGCTTGAGGACATACCATTTATGTTACCAAAAGGCGTTATAATAGTATAGCAGTCAGTGGCTTAGCTGGGAAACTAAGTCGTCTTTGGAAGATTTTCAGGGGGTGGGATCTGAGTTGCACTTCTGAAAATGGGCACTTGCAGTTCTGACACTGAGACCTTTCTAGCGCAGCACACTCTCTTGAAGTAGAACTGCAGCAAATCTCTACTCCTTGAAGTATACAGTTTCCAGCTGTAAGATACTGTAGGTAGTAGAAGTTTTGTACAATGGCCACCATAAATCATGAGTGAACTGCAGCAGGTCACGCTGTCCTTCCCCTGCTTCTGCCAGGGCAGGAGAGTATGCGGGTTTTAACTAAGGGTTTGGGACCTTTGAACTATTTAAGCAGTGATGGAAATCTGGAAATACCTCTGTAAAGGGATGCTGTTCCCTCTTGCCTTTGAGCTGTTCTGCCTGATATGCTGTGACTGAGGTTTAATGTAAGTTACAGACCAGAAGGCAAAAGCTAGATCCTGAATCATCAGCACCTAACATAAGTAACAAAGGTCTCCTCAAAATGGTGCTGATCTAAGTACTTCTTTGCTAGCAAAGTAGCCATCGAAAAAGGGTCAAACTCTACCATAATGTGACATTTTCAACTTAGATGATGAGAAGAAGTGCAGTGATTTTTTTTCTCAAGTTTTCTTCCATTACTATTTTCTGTATACTCTTTGTTTAAGACTCGTGTTGTTTTAAAATGAAGTGAAGGATTCTGCTAATACTGCATAGCCAGCCACACAGATCTTGTGTAATCCTCAAATGCTCTTCCCTTGCACCCTGTAATGCTTCCCATGCTCCAAGGCAGCAACCCTCATGGTCCCAAAGGTTCTGTGGTCTTGACACAACTGAGATTCACACCTGGTGCTGAGGCCCTCCTGGGACAGCCCTGGAGGGACCCAGACAGGGTGTCAGTTCTGCTGAGTGCATATTTCAGGTTCCTACCTACCATTGTGCCCCTGTGCGCCCCTGCACTTGAGGAAATGGTCCCTGGATGGGCTGATGTCTCCTGGGATGGACCTGGGAGCCTTTGAGACAGGGTATTAGTTGTGCTTCTCCTCTTCCTGTTGTCTCTCTGTGCTCCTTTGCAGGTGTGCAGGTAAGCTTTTATCACATAACCTAGCAAATGCATTGAGAATACATTGCGTTTGTAGGTGTATTTGTCTAAAACATATTTCCTGAAGGTGTTAAGAACTGCTTTATATTAGTTCATTGAACTGATGTATTTTTATTGTCATCTGTTAATCGTTGTCTGGCAAGAGACCAGGGACATTCTTCATATTGTGAGTTTATGATATGAAGATCTACCCTGGGGAAAGAAAGAAAGAAAGAAAGAAAGAAAGAAAGAAAGAAAGAAAGAAAGAAAGAAAGAAAGAAAGAAAGAAAGAAAGAAAGAAAGAAAGAAAGAAAGAAAGAAAGAAAGAAAGAAAGAAAGAAAGAAAGAAAGAAAGAAAGAAAGAAAGAAAGAAAGAAAGAAAGAAAGAAAGAAAGAAAGAAAGAAAGAAAGAAAGAAAGAAAGAAAGAAAGAAAGAAAGAAAGAAAGAAAGAAAGAAAGAAAGAAAGAAAAGCTTTTTCTATTCCTTCTTTCTAAAAATTTGAGAAGACTATTGAGACAAACTATCAAAATGGATTGATCCCAGTATAGTCTGTAATATTAAAAGTAAAAAAACGACTAAGCTCTGTTCTCCTTTACGACTGTTTAATATCACTGGATTCACTCTTAAGCTCAGGACAGAGATTGGAGGAGCCTGCCCCTTCTTCTGAACCTGCCTCTCTCTGCTCTTGCCTGTGATACGTCTTCTCACATTTTCCCTGTATTGTGTATCACTGTGTGTTGGGAGCTGACAGAATAAAGATAAGTTATTCTGACATGTTCAGGGGTGTGTTACACAGGGGCAAGCATATACGTAGGACAAGCAAGCAGGCAGGAAGGTAGCAGGGAAATCTGGACCATGAATAAGACTTTAAATACTCAATCACTTTGGGTAGCTTAACCTGCTATTTGCATGAGCTCAGCTGGGATAGCTGCCTGCAGTTGAACACACACTGTACTTAAACTCTTTAACTCTCAGGGACCATAGCTGGGACAAGGGCTGCGCATGAAATTTAAATCTCCATACTGAAATCCCCAGAAATTGTTTCTGGGTCTGAGGCCAAAATAGCCTGTTCACAGATGTACTAGTACCAAGGTCACACCGAGGTATGTTGATAAGGACTGTGGCTGGTATCACCCTACTTACTTCTAATGGCTTAAATTAAATATCGCAAAATAGTGTCAGGAGGTAAAATATTCCCAGCACAGGAGTTGGCAGCCCTGCATGGTTTCCCACACCAGCTGCTGTTTTTCATCATCCCTGCTTACTTCCTCGCAACTTGGTGAATCCCATATGGAAACACTTTAGTGAAGATTTATGAATATATCTGAGCAGAGGGAGATGGTCTGAGATGCCATGCAAGGTGCTGAGAAGAGTGGAAGTACTGATGACTGGGTTGCATCGTACTTCCATTTTAAGAAAGGAAGAAAAGTGGTCTCAGTCCAAGTCACAGTGAACTCAAAGAAAGCATTTTCCATTCATTTCAGCTTTCCTTTTCCTCAGGCCTAAGTGGCATTTATAGTCCCCAGAGCCTTCCTGTCAGGTTATATACATATTTTTCTTTTCTTGTCACATGTATGCATAGGGAACATGAGCATTCATAGGAAACTGTAAGTAATGAGAATTAAAATAGAGTATCAAGTGTTTATTTCCATACTGGAAAAGGGCCTTGGGGGTTCTTCTGGTTTCTCACCTTCTCATCACATGTTACAAAAGACAGGATGACTAGGTGTTTGGTGGCACTGCAGTCCCCCAAACTAGCATTTGGGGGGTTTTGGTTCAAATTCTAAAAATAAGTTTAACCTTAGATCATTGACAAAAAGAAGAAAGATGATTAAAAAAATCTCGTGCACTGGGTGTTTGTTTTGGAAGCCAGAACTATTTCTTTTCTGAACAATACTCCATTTTATAGGCTTTTCCAAGAAAGGCTGGATAATCTCCCTCCCTCCTCCACTTAAAAAATAACAGAACTGTGTTTACAAATACTGAACTGGCCTGGTCTTAACAACAGCAGGGATTCAACCCCCCAGCATTGCAGTTTTTGAATTATCCACTTCAGAGTCTTCTTCTGGGATTTGGTATATAGTGGTTTGTGTGTGTGTATGTGTTTGTGTGTGTGTGTTAGAGGCTGTGTTTTTGTTTAGACTAACGACATCCAGGCTAGCAAAGTAAACCTGTTGGGGCTGCTCTCCAGCACTAAGGCGAGCTGGCATGGACAGGGCTGCTCATGGGGGTCGTGCTCTTCAGCTCCATTTCTAACTCTCCAAGGCACAGCAACAGAATCCCCACTGCCTTTGGGGTTATGATTCCTGAATTGTACCAGAGCATAGTTTGGAAGACTTTTAGCTAGCTCCAAAACTTCCCTCTATAAAGGTAAAGTAAGCACTGGATTGTTCCCCAGTGCTGTTTAATTTACTGGTGCAGGCAAGTCCAAGCAGCTGGGGTTAATAAAGCTTTTTGTTATCCACCCTGACCCACTCATCAGCCCTTGAGTTCCTATAAATGCATTTGTAGGGGCCAGACTTGAAATAAATCTTGAGGCATTTGGCAAACAGCAGCTAATTGAATGGCACACACTGCCCATCACATGCTGCAGAGGAGAAATCTGAAGCAGAGTGAAGCTTTAAGACCACAATCTGAGGCTCTTGCCTTTGAATTTGACTTCATGGGGCTCAGTAAATATTTTTGTGGCACCACCTCAAAAAAACAAGCCTGTGCTGTCTCCAAGACATCATGTCAAACATGGAAAAGCAGTTTGGCCTCAGGCAGCAAACAAGGATTCCCAGGGGAAAAGGCAGCAGCAAGCCTAGGGATGCTGTGCTCAGCCCAGATCTGTGGCCACCAGATGCACTCCCCCCCTGTTCAGCTTTTGGGGGACAAAATGGGGGGATCCTGCATCCATTTGTGCACAGAATGAGTTAAAGTAGGGTAACATGTACAGTTAGACTCTTTTTTTTTCCCTATTCTAAAGCCTGAAGATGAGTAGGGAGTGAGACTTCTCTTTCTGGGCTTCTCCTTGTTTATAAATTGCACGTATTCTGACACAGTTAATTATCCGATTTTTTTCTCTCTTTTTAATTCAGAAGAGTGTTATTTAAGCAATAGAACTTTGGGGACTTTTTGCAAACATCCAGAGTTTGAAAATTCACAACATTGTTTCCATCCCACAAAACAATGGCATTGTGGGAGGAAGGGTTCCATTTCTAATCCATTTCTAAAAAATTGTTTAAATCTTTGCTGCCATGCAGGGTACACCAGGAGAGGAGTGGAAAGCAGCTCCTGGTCCCTCTATATCCCCCAACTCCTTGAGAGAAAGCAGCCTCCAGCCTGCCTGCTTGGCTCAGCATCTACTGGAACTCTCTGAGGTCACGGGCTGCCCTTACCTACCCTTTTTTGGCAGGAAAAGTAGCAATAATCCACACTGAACAAAGGCCATTTATACTTTGATTTCCCCCCTGTCCCAGGATGTATGAGCCGTTCTTGCTCGGTTTTCTCTGAATCACGAGTCCAGCCCCATCCTTAAGAAATTGCTGGCGGGGAGGGAGAGAAAGAACCAATTCCTCATCCTCCCTGTGCTGCTCCTCCCTCCATTGCTGGGTGCTTTTTGTTCAGCTGCTTTGAGTTATGAATACTTTGCTGCGTATCTGTTGGCTATCAAGGTCAGCCTAAGGGAAAGAGGTGAGTCATTGCCATTCAAATGTCTACAAACTGTAATTCAAATAAGGCCAGCGCAAGCACAGGGACTGATTCAATACAAAGGGACTCAAATGTCCACAGGTCGATGCTCTGCCTTCTTGGAAATCTCACCCTGAAACTTCTCAGTATGCAAATACCGCAGCAGAAATTGCAGCTGGTGCTGCTGTGTTGAGGGCTCTGAGTTGATAAGAAGTTTTGGGATGGGCAGAGAAAAGCAGAGAAATTAGATTTGGTGAAATGCAAAAAACTTCCTGACAATATTTGTGTTTCTTCTTTTTTTTTTGTTTGTTTATGTGTGTCTCCAGGCTGCAAACAGCTCTCAGTGGCTTAAATGAACATCAAAGCACGTCTCTCTGCTGGAATGTACACCACCGGATGATCTGATTGTACATGAGCTAACTTCAAAAAAAAAAAATAGCAGCTCTATTCTTTCTACAGTTCAGTTGTTTTAATTTATGGCTTGCTCCCACACAGAAAACCTATATTTTTAATCTGATACTGCTCCCCTTCTGATATGTGGAATGACACGGGTCCATTTTTGTTGAACCCTCATCAGGAGAGATTAGCAGCAGGTCTCTGAAAGGTGGAAGAGACTTGGAAGCACTGTAACAAGGTGAAACGAAATATCCAATTTTGCCTTTTTTAAGCCCACTTGGAGGAAATGAAGCTTCTTCACTTATGGACAGAGGTAGTGGAGTTGGTATATTCAGCCTAAGCCTGGGGTGGTAACTGGCGGGCGCCTGCAGAACCTCTTTTTGCCTTACATTGGAACCTACGTCGTACTCAGTCTGCGGTGACAGGAGAACCCAAGTGGGAAAGATGGTCATTGTAAGAAAGAGAAACGTGAAAGTGTTTACCTTTGCCTTTTTGCTCATCACAGTAACATCATTTCTTCTGAACTACACACACCAGGTAACCACAACCACCTGGGATCTGAGACATCTTATCATGCAGTTTTCAGATCAAGTCCAAAAACTCTTCAAGTACCCCAGGAGACCGTGCAGCTGTCGCACATGCATTTCTGAGCTGGGACATTCCCTCTGGTTCGATCAGAGATTTAATTCAACTATGCAGCCTTTCCTGACCTCACAAAATGCCTTTATTCCAGAAGACAGCTACAGATGGTGGCTGGTAAGTGGTAGGTGTGGATACAGCCCAGTATTTGTGTGACGGTTGTGGTGTCAGGCTTTGAGCGATGCTGAGCAGATACCAAGAGATGGTTCCTGACAAAAGCATTTGCCATCTCATCTGACAAGGCAGGCAGAGGCGGAAGAAAATGGGCGTTCATGCTTCTATTTAGCTCGCAGGCACTCAGAGAGCATGTTCACTTGCTCTGAGCTAGAAAAGTCCCTTGCAGAGTTAGGTGGCAAATGCAGAATTTGCATATGTCGATATTACCTTTTTTCTCCTTAGTTTTCAAAAGATTAAGTTTGTAAGCTGGCTGTTTTCACGTCAGATGGTAAAAGGGGCTTTTGCCATCCATTGAGTTAGCAAGGAAAAATTGTGAAGTGTGTAATTCCCCTCGGGCCCTCCCTACTGTAAAATATGTAAATAATTAGCAGGATTAAATGGAAAATTATTAGTTCCGTTTACATGAAAATAGCCTCTGTTGTGGCTGGTAATGTAAAACAGATCTGCAAAGGGGCAGCCATGGTTCTCTAGGAAGAGGCAGAATATTTTCTGAGTATCATGCTCCAAAGAGCCCAGTTCAAACCTTGTGAAAGTTAGCGATACCTTGTTCAAAAAGCACAGAAGGGAAGAAGGCATATCCTGAAATTTTGCCTGATTAAAGCCCTTTTTATGTTCTCTTGAAATGAGACATTGATTAAATTAATTGCTCATAGCCTGTGCTGCTGGACTGTTAACATGCAGGTTCTGTCTCAGCAACCTAGAGAAATCAGTTTCATTTTGACTTGGTTTTCCCCTCTTCAAAAAGAAGAGTCTGCCTGTGCCTTTCTTTGAACACACAGCTGCTTGCAACTTGGTGTCCGGTGGCAAGCACAACCCTTGGTGTTGAATTCGGGGGTTTCAGCCCTTCCAGGGGAAGGCCCCTCTGGCTGGCACCCACTTTTGCAGTGGAAACATTCAGGTTTTGGAAAAGGTATTGAGTGCTGTGAGAATGAGGCTGTATCTGATTTATCACTTCTCACTCTGCTGGCTGGTGCGTTTACTGGTGAAAAAGAGATTCCATCCTGACGTTTTTAGCTGCTGCATAAATTATATCCTCATTTAATGATGAAACTCTCTTTTTTGCTATGAGTCTCACATACTCCAGGTATGCATCCTTTCATCTGCCCTTCATTCATGACTCAGATTTCCCATTACTTGTGTTTTTTCTTGCAGCACCTAGATATTTTTCCTTCTGGTCCTTTCTGATGGAGATTCTACTACCTCTGTGGGCAAGGAGTTCCAGTGCTTCACCACCTTCATTACAAAACATTTCTTCTGGTCTAAATCTACCCTCCTTTATTTTTAAACCGTTATCTTGTGCTCTTTCACGACAGGCCCTGCTAAAAAATCTGTCCTCATCTTTTTTATAAGTCCCCTGTAAGTACTGAAAGGCTGCAGTAAGGTCTTCATGGACCCTTCTCCAGGCTGAACAACCCCAACGCTCTCAGCTTTTCTTCACAGGACAGGTGTTCTGTCCCTCTGATCCTTTTTGTGGCCCTTCTCTGGCCCTGCTCCAGCAGATCCATGTTTTTCCTGTGCTGAGGACTGCCGAGCTGGATGCGGGACTCCCAGCAGGTTCTCTCCAGTGCAGAGCTGAGGGACAGAACCACCTCCACTGATCTGCTGGACATGCTGCTTATGTTGCAGCTTAGAATATGATTGGCTCTCTCGGCTGCGAACAGACATTGCTGGCTTAAGTCCCACTTTTCATCCTTCAGTATTCCTAAGTCCTTTTTGGCAGGGCTACTCTCAATCCCTTCATCCCCTAGCCATTATTGATACCAAGGATAGGGGCCCCAATCCAGGTGCAGGACCTTGCTCTTGCCCTTCTTGAACATCATAATGTTCACAAGGGCCCACTTCTCAAGCTTAGCCAGGTCCCTCTGATAGCATCCTATCCATCAGGTGTGTCAAACACACTACTCAGCTTGGTGTCATCTGCAGACTTTCTGAGAGTGCACTATCCAACTGTCTATGTCATTAATGAAGTTATTAAGCAGCACTGGTCTCAGTACAGACCCCTGAGTGACACTTCTTGTCACTGATCTCCAGCTGGACATTGAGCAGTTGTCCACTGCCCTCTGGACTGTTCGGTGGATGAGGACTAACCAAGTCCTCATCCACCGAACAGTCCATCCATCAAATCCATATCTCTCCAGTTTAGAGAGAAGGATGCTGTGGGGGACTCGGTGGTTAGACTCGATGATCCAAGAGGTCTTTTCCAGCCTGGTGATTCTATGACTCTGTAAAAGGCCTTGCAGAAGTCCGGGTAGAGAACAAATTTCCTAGCTGGGCTTTCTCAAGCCATGAGAAGGAAAGGTCGTCCTAGTTCCCCTTGTGTGAGTGTGAAGTTTCACCAGGGAGTTGTGCTGATCTAACAACTGGCCGGTTTTGGATCGGGGGGATACTTCAAATAGACCTCAGCAGGTAGAGCATGAGCGGTTTCGTGGACACTGTGAGTGTTGAGGCTAGTTGAGAATTGTCTTGTCAATTGCCTCTGATACATAAACAAGGAGTACGAGGTGCTAAGTAGATGATCAATCCTAAATCCTGGCATCAATGTGGGGGCTGTGCTCCTGCAGCACCCAGGCTGAGAAGGAGTGCTGCAAGACGCGGCTGAGTAGGCAGAGTGTCTCTGCTAAGGGAGTTTGGCCCCTGGGTGCTTGTGCATCACCTCTGAGCATAGCTACATTGCATTCTGAACTCAGACTCCACTCTGATTTAAACACGAGGCTTGTATTCATTCTTTCAAAAAAACTCTTTAAAAGGAATGAAAAGCTGGTGACAATATAGACGTCTGAATTTCTGATCTCCTCCTTGTAGTGAAACTGAAGAAAAAAACAAATGCACAAATATCTCACCAGCTCAACCTGAAACAAACATTTTTGGGGGAGGCTTGTTTCTTTTTCAGTTAAACTGAAAAATAGTGACATTTAGGACAGCTATAAGTCTTTTACTCCTTTCCCTCCACCCTGCCCCCAGCCCAAAGCTGTCCATTAATTTTCAGGCTTGTTTAACCCTATTTTTAGTGTTTTCATTTATTTGTCAAATTCAGGTCAAGTTCAAAGGAAATACACCACTTTAGAACACAAAAGTAAAGCAGTGTTTTTTTAGTTGATAAAAATATATCTTTAAAGATTTTTACACTTTTTCCACCATATTTTTTTTAATCAGAACTTATCTTTAACTAGAACATGGGAAATATTTTGGCATCTGCCAAACCCACATTGTTTATTGGATATCAGTTGCTTACTGCAAATACTTACCTTAATCAATAGTAGGTAGAGAAGGTGTCCTGACCCCTCTGAAAGATGCTTCTGGGTATACCCAGGCACGATGTAACCTCAGGTCCTCACTGCAACCTAATTCCTATATACATGTTGCTTTAGGTAAGCCTTTCTGAAACAGTCAGTGTCATTTCTACAGTAAGTAATTCCCAAGTTCATCCTGACTACGCACCTTTTTTGCTGTTCATTTCTAGGCTTGTCTTCAAAGTGCTTCTGAGATTTCTGCCAGTCTTTAGGAGAACATTGCTCATGGCCATGTTGCTTACTTTGCCAAGTCAATATTTTGTGACATTTTACTATATTTGCATTTAAAGATTGGGTATGAGGAGACCTGAGATTGCTGAAACTTCATTTCAGGGTAGAAATGACTGTGCATTCACTCCTCAGGAACTGATGTCAGTCTACATGGTGGTTTCGTTATGCTGTAACTGAGACGACAGTGACTGCACTGGGCCTGTTTATTATAGGGTTGTGGTTTTCCTGTCATGGGAAAACCCATGTGGTGTGCTTGGACTAACACAGGCAGAGCCATTGTTGGAGAGCTGTCTCTCTACCAAGCTCAGTCTGCCCCCACTTTCCATTAAACCAGTTGCTGTACATCTAAATAAGGATTATTTATACAAATAGTCCTGTAACATTAGTATCTCTCCAGTTTTAGGAAAGTAAGGACTGATTCCAGAGGCTTCTGACCAGTATTTGAGGTGAAGTGACATTTGGGGGCAAAGGATGGAGTGGTTTCACTTGTTTGCATCTCTTCACATCTCTGCCAGGCTGCTTCACAGTGTATTTGGAGAACATATGGTTTAAAGTCTTCCATCTTGATAGGATGTGGCTTTTTGGAAAGAAATATTCCTGGCTGCTGTGTATAAAATTGCATTGTCCATACTGGAGTCAGTGATATTGCCTGTGTGGGTGGGAAGGAGCAGGGAAGAGAAAGGTCGTGCCACTATCCCTGCAGATACCTTATCCTGTTCTGCTGCACAGGACAGAGCTGGTTCTGGAGAAGGTACTTGTTTCTTTGTTCATAGAAACAAGGAGCCTGTTGTCAGGGCTGTAGCATGCTTTTCATTTGCTTAAATCTACCCAGCTGATAAACTCTCCCTTGGTTGCTTTAATCAGATAACAAATAATGACGGAAATTCTCCCCGGTTACACCCCTGCAGCTGCTCTGTGCTTTATGTGACCTAAAGTTGAATTGCAGTCCTCCTCTCAGGTGTGATCTAGGCATTAATAATAACCTGCACTGACTACTGACCCTTCCTTCCTTCCTTCCTTCCTTCCTTCCTTCCTTCCTTCCTTCCTTCCTTCCTTCCTTCCTTCCTTCCTTCCTTCCTTCCTTCCTTCCTTCCTTCCTTCCTTCCTTCCTTCCTTCCTTCCTTCCTTCCTTCCTTCCTTCCTTCCTTCCTTCCTTCCTTCCTTCCTTCCTTCCTTCCTTCCTTCCTTCCTTCCTTCCTTCCTTCCTTCCTTCCTTCCTTCCTTCCTTCCTTCCTCCCTCCCTCCCTCCCTCCCTCCCTTCCTCCCTCCCTTCCTCCCTCCCTTCCTTTCCTTCCTCTCTTCCTTCCTCTCCTCCTTTCCTCCCTCCCTCTCCTCATTTCTCTGTTTCTTTCTCTTCTCGTCTGCCTATGTGTCTCTCTTGTCTGTCCATCCATCTGCCTTCCCTCATCTTACATTCAGCTATAAGAGTCTCAGTGTTTTGGAAATTGTCAATTAATGTTCTGTGGTGCATTTCTTCCTGTTTATATTTTCTTTTCCACCTCCTCCAGCTGGCTCACCTGCAAGCTTTTCATTGTTGTTCCATGACACAAACCCTGCGAACAAATGTCCACATTTAGTAGAAATCCACTTAATTAAGTAACCAGTGTATAAGGAAGCAGAGTAGAAGTTACATGCTAAAACACAGCATAGCATTTATTTGCAGTTTTCTTGTTTTATTACTGGGGGGGAGTTGGCATTGGTTTTGGTGGTCAGAAAGTATAAAAAGTATGAGATCAGAACCTACTGTTCTAAATCCAAAATAACGCTGTTCAGGTTGATGGATTAAAGCTGTGATAAGTAAAATCAGTCTCAGAGTTCCCAAACAATCTTATCTGTAGCACATTTTTCATAATCTACCATGTTATAACGGTTTTTATCTGAGTCATGATATCTGAGGAGTTTGCTTTCTTTTTTTCTTGGAAGAAAGCTCAACTCTTGAGGCTATATGATTAGCGTATCTAAAAGAAAATGTTAGCTTTTCATTGTTATGTTTGTAGGAAAAAGTGTAGTATATGGCTTAAAGATTTAACCAGACAGAGAACAAAAGGGCATCCCCAACACATGGGGAAGTCATGGAAGCTGCACCTACTTTTAAGACAGCAGAAGAGTCACGTAGCACCCGAGTCATGTATTTTGAATGCTCTTTGTAGAAAATTTGCCCAAATACTTTGATCACCAGACGTTGTCTCTAAAGTGGGACACTTTGATACTGGGTCTGTGATACTTTGAAAGCAGTGCATATGGCTCAGCACTCTGAAGATAGCACGTAGCTGCCAGGTAGCTGCAGAAGGTGGTACCAAGCCCAGGCCAGGTCTCAGGCTGTAGTCACAGTGTCTGCTGCATGCCCAGTACCAGCTGGTGTCCTACTGCTGGGGTGCAAGCCTGACATTTAGACCATCCTTGGACATACTGGGAGAGTGAACCTGTCCGTGGGCTACCCATTATCCCATTATCCTTGTGTAGGTCAGATGGATCTGAAGGTGGCCCAAGCTCCTCGGTCCCCTAAGCACTGCTAAGTGCTCTGCAGAGCTGCAAGCTTTCTGCAGCCAGAAATGAGGGAACACGGAGCTGGTGGATGCAGCGTCTTGACTCCTTCGAATACTGTGGAGGTGACCCGTACCAGCCGTGGAAGTCAGAAATCATAGAATTTTTCATATACATATTGTTTTATGTAATTTAAATAATATATGAACATTACATTCATATTTGAGAATGTATATTTTTTGACAGACACAAATTATTAAACAAAGCCCAAACTCTTGAAAGCCCCTGTAATTCTTCCTCTTAATCTCTTTGATGCATAGTAATTGCAGGACAGTAAATGTAACAATAACACTGCCATATTTTCCAGACCAAGGAGGCATTTTTAAAAGTGATGGTTTCTTTTTAACCTCCTTCCTTCAGCCTGCAAAATGGAGCTTACCTGGATTTGCCCCACCAGGCTGTTGCTAGGATTAATCTTTGTACGAGGTCTTATAGCTGGGAAGCACTGTGTGAGTATTAATGCCTCCAAACTGCTGCAGTGAGACAATTAGTAGCTGTGCCAAACAGATTCTCATGGGGCTTTATTACCTCTTTATCTTCTAAAAACAGTTGAAAAATTAGAAAAGCCATGAAAAACAGTATTATTGGACCAACTTCTGCTGGCTGCCTGGCGATGTGCTTGCAGGAGGGTTGCCCCGGCAGTGCTGGCTGCTGCCAGACCCACACCTATACCAGCCCATCAGCCACAAGGATTGTATCTTGATCCATGCTCCATCTGCATCCACAACACACTGGTGGTTGAAGGTTAAGCAGGATATTGTCTACCTGTTAATAAGTTGGGATTTTGAAGGTGTATTTAATACTGTGCCAAACTTGTCCGTGGATGCAGGATGCATAGTCACCAGGAGAGCTTCCCTCTGAGGCTCTCCTGGCTTTAGCTGGGTCCTCATTGCTCCAAGCTATTAGCTCTGACCAGCCTTGGCTGAATTCACATTCTTCTCTGCATCCCCTTAGCTGAGTTTGGGGCATTACATCTTGGTGATTACTGGTGATGTGATGGTACCAAAAAGCCCAAGAAAGACATCCAAGAAGTTTAGAAAAGCAGCAGACCTTTGTCATCCTTAATGGAGGTATGCACACCATGATGTGAGAAGAAAAAATAGGCTTTTCTTCCTCAGAAACCCATTCATAGCTGAAGAAAGGAACTGCATAAACTCTGAAGGCTGGCTTTTTTTCTTGCTTTTTTTGTTCACTTGCTTATTTTTAAAGAAGATGATGCAAAACCAGCTAGTAAACTTCTGTATATGAAGTGCGGAGTTTCTAAGACTGGGAGGGCAGGGTATTTTGTCTTCCCTGTAGAGATGATTAGTAAACCTCTCAATCTGGACTTCTAATTATATTCTTTAACAACCTATGGTGAAAAATTGACTCTCAATTGCTAGACAAGTATGTTATGGAAGGGAGCTGGTACATTAAATAAGCTGACGGTATTTCATATGTGGACACAACGTGGGTTAAGATGCTTTTTTGACTTGGGCAAGAGGTTTAGCTGCATCATTAGACATGGCTGTTTCTTGGACAGACCTCTGAGAAAAGCTGCCACTTCACTCAGGACACAGGGGTCAGGTATTTCAGTGTATTTAAGACTAATTCTAGTCACTATATCCATACACGTTACTGGCACGCATATATGGGATTTGGATGCTGCCCCATGACACAGCATGGACAGAATTTCACCTAGTGTTTTTGTTGATTCTTAGGAAAGAACAGACTCGTTGGAGCTTGATTAAAAAAAAAAATACTCAAAAAAGGACAAAAATTTAGTGTGGGAAAGTGAACTGTAACTGTCTTGTTATGCTATTAAAATGATCTTTTTCAAAAAGTCAGGTAAACATTGTGCAATAAGGAACTGGCTGCGCATTAAGTTTGAAGATTTAAAAGCTCTGTCTGCCTTGGAGTTAATAAGAGTCATTGCCCACTCTGCTGTGTTTTGCTGAAATGCCAACTAACCAATGCTGACTGAAGATTAGGCCTGAAAAGTGTAGTCCAATCAGATAATCACCACCAAAGAAATTAAAGCAGAGCACTTTTAGTGAGTTAAAGATGGATTTTTTTATTGTATAGCTCTTCAGCACACAGTGCAAAATGGTCATCATCCTATTTAAGGTCTTTGAGGAAATCTCTGACACAAATAATAATCTCTGCTGTGGAACTTGTGTACAACCAGGGGATCATAGGATGATGGTATCCTGCTTTGGGGCTGGTGTTGGTGCCCACGTTTTAACTTGATTACAACAGATTTATTCTACACCGACAGCAACATAACAGAAAGAAAAGGCAGAACAGTTAAAGTAAACTCCCCTTTGCAAAGTGAGAGTGTACATGGGTGTATGCACATATATGTTCAAATAACTCAAAATTAAGTTCCTTTTTTAAAAGGTTGGATTTTTCTACATTATACACCTGATAATACACTCATTAAGCAGTTTTTATATATTCAGAGTAAAACCAGGTTAGATTTGATTAATAAAGAATACACGAGAGTTTAGATATGTGAACACAGGTTTGTAGCATCAGAAGACGACCAGACCTTTTTAACTTAAATAATTGAGCTATCCACTAAGTAGTGACATACATAGTAATAATGACAGTGCTTGTCTGGGCATCCTAAACACCTTGTGCAGCCCATATATGAGTATATAGACTAGGAAGGATTAGCAGCAAGATTGAGTCTATGTGTCCAACATTTCTTCGTCTTCTTTGTTTCAAATTCTTGGCCCTAATGTTGTCTTATAGCTCTGAGCTCCACAGACCTGTTGTTCAATTCAGTGCAAATAAAGTTGCTTTACATATTAAGCAAAAATTAGTGATACATCTCTTTTGTGTTTGTATGTGTGTGTGAGAGAGAGAGGGAGATAGCAGGACAATTTGTAAGTTCCTCGTGCAGTCAAGGTAAACTTGTTGGAAACTAAAGCCAAATTATCCCAGGCTGTTGCTGGGAGTTGTGAGAAAAGGTGTTTCTACTCCCTCCTTCCCTCCCTCCGTGTCTCTCCTTGCCCTGGGCTGGCAGAGCCTTTTGGCAGATGTTAAGAGCCATTCTCCCTTTGTGAACTTGCAAGCAAGTAGCACCCTGAGGATGGGCAATGCTTTTTCTGAGTGAGCCAGCATTACCAACCTCTTTAGTAATCCTCAGAAAGCAGAGCAACAGAAAAGGAGTGTCTGACCATCACCTGCCCTGCACCCTGACTGTACCTTCCTGATCCAGCCATTGTTTCCACCATGCACCATAGAGCTGCTACAAAAGAGTTTCCATCCATGGCAACAGACACAATGACCAAGGTCCGGGTGGTTTTCTTCATCCTGTAGAATTTTTTGTCTGATTTTACACCTCCAACGCCCAGGACTAACTCTACCATAATTCCCTGTTACATTAGCAGCTGGTTCCTCCACAATCCCAAAGAACAGCAACAATAACATCTCCCTTTTCTGGCATATTTGGAAGGTGTCAACCACTTTGGTCCTCCAATAGGTTCCCTGAGACTCTTCTGTCATTCCTAGGAGGGTTAAAAGAAATTTTATACATGTCTTAACAGAATATATCTGGCCCAATGTGGGATTAGGTTTACAGACACCAGAGGAACTTTTACTCTGCTTATTCAGTCTTGGAGAGAATGCATAATCTGTTCTACCATGGCTTGATAGAGGCTGAGGAGGTGAGGGAATCTAAGGAAAAAGAAGGGAAAAGGGCAACCAAGTTAAAAAACTTAATGGGAAAGGATCTTCCACACTTCTGCTTCCCACCTAGAGTCTTATAACACATGCTGCAGGAAACAGTGTCTGCAAGTAGATGCAATTTTGATCTTTGAGAAGGCATTTGAAGCTACATCTTGCTTACAGAAAAGCTAGCTATACTGGTAACCTGAAGTGATGTTTTCTTCCTAACAGAAATTGCAAGGAGAGAAAACTCCAAAGGATATTAATGCTACTCTCAAGGAATTGTTTGAGATCATTCCTGGTGGTGGGGATCCACTGCAGGAGCGAGGCACTTACACATGTAGACGATGTGCCATCGTGGGCAACTCTGGGAACCTTCGGCAGTCTCAGTATGGCCAAGATATTGACTCCCATGACTTTGTGCTCAGGTGAGTAGGTGCCACTTCAGCTGCTGGTGTCTTTGTTGTTTAACATTCACTGGTATTTTCGGGCCAAGTGAGCAAACAAGGTTTCAGGGCCATCTTGTTAAATCTGGTACTTGGGTCAAATCTGAGCTCCAGGGATGTAAACTGTGTGTGTTGGAGATATGACATCATGTTATAGCTTCGGAAAAAAAATAAGAATAAATGTTGATACTGTAGATTGTTCTGCAGTATCCATAATCGCCTGTGTTAAAAAGTCTAACTGACAAAACCTGCAGTAAAAGTTATTTCTGCAGATAGTACACCCAAATGATCATATTTGACTTTCTTGCTCCAGTTTATTCTTAAGTAACAATGAGGTGGCAAAGCCAAAGTCACTTCACAATGTATAGGCAACAGCTGATTAACTGAGGCTGCTTTGTAAAGGGTCGCACAGCCTGTTCCTTTTGAGGCAATGAATGTTGGCTATTTTGTCCCACTGAAATGCAGGCACAAACTAGGTAAGCAGAGTTAATCATGCAGCTAAGATATCTGGGCTGACTTAGTTCATCTCCAACGCATTGTCCAGCTTTCACGCTGCATTTGCCATTACAGGACAATTGGAGGAGCAATGCAGGGTGGGTCAGAGGGCCTGGTAAGGAGGGGTTGCTATTGAAAATACCACATGGGATTATACTGTCAGAAACAACATAACCTTTAGCAGGAAGTTATGCACTGAAACCAAGAGTGAATTAGCAGAAGACCAGTACTTGGGCCTCCAATGTGTCTTCAACATGTCTTTGAATGACATCTAAATGTTCACAATAAATCGTTTCAGGAGTTGCTTTGTCAATTGTGTGCCCTGCCCCCTGTCAAAAGTACCTCCCAAAAGGCAGATGCAGCTAACCTGGTCTTTAGATATGCAAAAGGAAGCAAAGAGCCCTTAGCATTAGTCCTGCAGATTGCAAATGTGAGGCAGCTGAGGTGCATTTATGCTTAAATCTGAGTTCCTTGCTATGGAGGCAGCCCCATTACTGTGAGAACTTTCTTACTTTGCCTGGCCTGTGTTTCCAGGTTCATGCAGAAAATGCTCTGCTAGGCTCGAAGCCTATTTGCCTATCTTTTGGAGTAGTAACTAATGAGTAACACACTCAGATGCGTGTTTCTGCTCTGAGGTCTTACCTTTCTCATAGCTGTGCATCCCTGGCAGGGGAGAAACTCTTTGTGACTTGGAATTTAACCCTCCAAGTCACAATTTATATTTTAACAACCACAAGCCATATCTGAAGGCATGGCACTAGATTTTAGGATTTGCCATAGAAAGTTGTACAGAGAAGATGACCAATCCGTGTGTTCACCCGAGAAACAAATTCTCTGTTGACCTGATGTTGACTTGCACATGCTCTGGCAGTACAACCAAGCATTTAGAAGAGCCAAGGAGTCTGAGAGACCTTTCCTTCCAAACACTGTGTTCCTGCCCACTTTTATTTGTTGAACTATCTACTTTCATAACAGAAAGAAATTCTTGCTTAATCCTTCCTGCATGTACTGGGTATGAATGCTGCCCTCTGCCATGCTACGGAGCCAGCCCCACCATGGATGGTTGAGAAGGGACACAGACCCAAGGGCAGGGTCTGAGTCAGATAACTAAGATGCCACCTTTGCCTTGTCCTGACAGAAAGGCTGTATATTGTAGCTTAAACCGACTTAATTTCAAGATAGTAAGACTCATGCTTTACTAAGTATTTCTACACGGTGGGTCACTGGTAGGGAAGAGGCTAACTCCATAACATGTTCACATAGGCTGGGAGGGTAGTCTGTCTGTACTAGTAACTCCCTTTGAGGGAGTTAGAAGAAACTTAACCAATACTGCAATGACATAATTATTGATTTGATTAACAGATTTCACCTCCCTTGTTTATCAGTGACGAGACAAATGTGTTGTCTGGCAATGTACGATGCTCCTCAACACCTTGTCACCAACATCCTTCCTTATTGTCCCTGCACTTCTGTCAGGAGTTGAGCTAATGTCTCTGCAGGACACTCCACTCTGGCTGCAGAGAACCCCTATTCTGCCCAGAGCCAGCTTGGGGCTTTCTAATGTACATTACACTGCACGACAGAAACAGGCAGTGAGCTGCTAATACAGCAGGGGATGAATTGCTGATGTGTCACCAGATTTTCTTTCAGAAGTGAACACAAGTATAGTGGCATTCCTGCAGTCCTGAGTTCAGAACCCCCCCACTCTGTTCCCTCAATATAAGGTAGCCTTGTTTGGCCAACATGTTTTGACCGAGTCCTGTGGCCCCTGGACAAATTTCCATGCACTAACCCCAGGGCTACCAAAAGCACACCATGGGTGTGCAGAGTGACCCTGAGATGGAACAAAGTTGGGAGACATACCACAAAGCACTGTTTGAGTAAATGAAGTGTTGGGAATAGGACCTGGATTTATTAGTGTGGCTTTGGTGCCTTTTTATGGAAGGACCATAAGAAATTTTTTCTATTTCTCATCACACATAACATGTTTTGTTACCTTGACCTTGGACATCCAATTACATCTTTACAGATAGGGTAATGAAATGGCAAAAAGTCAAGCTGGTAGACTTCAGGGAAATATTTTTCTCGTCTCCTGGAAGCTGGAAGGATGAAAGAAGATGTGTCCTCATGGACTTACTGCTTTTTTGAACCTCTCTCTGCTGATTGTAAAATGAACTCAAGAATGTGCTCAGAGATATACTTGCTGGCAGAAATTCCCATTTAGCCCAAAGAATCCTCCACTAAAGCTGAGCTTTCATTTTCTTTTCATTTATTCACTATGGGTGATGGTCATTTCAATCTGCTTGAGGACCACTAAACCCTGTCAAGGCTGTCTGAAGAGCCTGGATACAGCACTTTTCTTCGTCACTGGGAGCATTTTCCTGCTACGTGAAGGAATTGATTTGGGGAACAACTGCATATGTTTGTATCTACCTAATTCTTCTTCCATTTCTTTACTCTCTCACTTCTTATTTTGGGCTGCAGAATGAATCGTGCCCCCACAACTGGCTATGAATCGGATGTTGGGAGCAAAACCACTCACCAGTTTGTTTACCCCGAGAGCTACAAAGAGCTGGCAGAAAATGTGAGCATGATCCTGATCCCCTTCAAAACCCTGGACCTGCGCTGGGTTGTTACTGCTCTCACCACAGGCACCATCAACTTGTGAGTAAGGGAGGTGTAGCCTCAAGTGGGCAGCCTGAAGGGGTGGGAGAACTACATGTCGGTGTAGGACAGAAAAGCCCACACTGAGCAAATCTCCACTTCTGATAAGGCATAAAGGAGCTTTACAAACCCTCTCAAGTCAGAGCTCAGTACAAAACACTTTCCAGGAAAAGCATAATGTTTTGGTGCAGTATTTGAGGTGAAGATCCAGATCCAGCTCTTCACAACCCAACACAGTGGTTTCAGAGAAATGAAAAAGAGGATTTTGCTGCTGGAGGTCATCAGTTTGAACAGGGGTTTCTTGGACTTCGGGGATTCAATGCCTCATATAAGGCTTCTGCTCATTCTTCTTCCTCTCCAGTCTGTTGGGAGTACTGTGGGTGCAGCCAGCGTGCCCTTACACAAACGTATCCATTCGAAAGCCATCTGCAGTGTTAGGTGTTCGACAGGTTATTCTTTCAGCAATGGTCCTAGACACCTGAATTATCTCACATGAGACACTTGCAAGCTGTCCTCCAGTATATATTATCGTGTTTGCAGAAGGGGACAGCAAGGCAGAGAGGTTGTGCAGGCTACTTACGCGAGACAGTAAGAACAGCAGCAGACTATGGCACTCAGTCCCTCACTCACAGCATCGTTCCCTGGATAGGTTAGTCAGGAGCTTGATCAGTCTTCCCTGGTGGAATTTAATTCAGAGCTGTGCAGAAGAGACACCTTTGTTTTGTGTCACCTGTGTGCCTTAGACCTATATGAATGTGTTCTACTTGGCAATAAAGTGCCACACTGTCATTTATTTTTCTGTTCTTCATTATGAGTGATTTCAGAAGTAAATGCTGTCCTGTTTAATTCATTTATGGCAGCACTGGAATTAGAAATGTGAACAAAACTCATGTCTCTTCTACATGCCTGCTAACAAATTCTTTCCCTTCCTGTAAACCGGCTTTTCTTAATCCAGAGAATGAAATACGTGACATTTGTACTGCACATGTGAGATTATCTGCTGGATATAGAGCCACAGCCTAGTGGGATTGCTCAGTGGAGCCCTGCTACACACAGACAGCAACAGCAGATCAGATTACTTTATTCCAGAGAGAAGTATTTCAAGACATTTCAACTTTTTTTCCCAGTTTCAGAGTGTTAGAATGTGAAAAGCTTGGCAAAGTATGTCCCTATTGACTGAGGAGAAGACCCACTTCTCATTTTTAAGGAGAACTTTTTGAGTGGATGACAAATGAAGTTTTATTCTTTTATTTTTCTTTTTTCTAATTGCAAATGCATTTTAGATTCTTTCCACTTCTTGTTAAGATGTTCCTAAGATGTAACAAATGTGTTTTAGTATCTTTTTACCTTTTATTTTCCATCAGCATTTAGTATATCGAATCATAAATTGTCTAGAAAAAGTCCATCTTCAAGACATGCTCATAACTCAGAAAAATCAGCCCACTTAGAAAATCAGCTAAAAACTATCAATGACATTTTATGCAAGGTTTGGGTTGTGTTTTTTTCTGTAAGATATATTGATATATATCTTCATCAAGAACCTCCCCCATTAAGCCTGGATCCAAATCCTATCAGAAGCAATGGAAAGCTTCCAGCTGTCTTCAGCAGCCTTTGAATGAAGCCCCTTGCTGCACCTTTGTCAAATCCATGCCTGCACTAGGAAGACCAGCCCGCAGTTTCTGCCACCGTCACCCATCCATGTTTCCATCACTGTTGCTGCTCTGTGTCCAGATTGCAAAGCCTTTTACTACTTTTTGTCTAATATTCACCTTCAGAAGTGGCAGCAAGTGGATTGCAGCTGTAAAGTCAAGTGAGCATTTAGCCTGTCAGGAAGATATAACTAGTTGACTACAAGGCAGTCACAGCACATGAAAGGAAAAGTGTCTTTGCTTAATAAATTACAGATTATGTTATATGTTTATAATTAGATTGTATGCATGGGCTTGGTAAGCATCTGGTATAAATTAGTGTGTGAGTTTTTAACTTCATGGAAGAAATACCAGTATTTTAAGATTTTTGCCATACTCAAAGCAAGAAAATTGAGTAATTAATAAACTGGCACATGGTGGAGCAATAAAACCAGAAAGTCATACATACAACAATAATAATAATACATTTAACGTAATTTAGTAGAATAAACCTTTCAGCATGATGTAAGCAAACAATATCAGATATAGCGTCTAAGGAAATTGTTGACTATACATTTGTAAAACGGAGAAGGCATCAAATAAAAATAAAACCCATCTGAAATTTGGTATTTTAGAAGAGAAGAAGTATTCACTTTAATGCACTCACAGTTAAAAAAGATAAGCATCCTGTATTATGGATCAAAAGAAAAGCTGAACTGCAGATGGCCTTAATAACAGATTGAGTTGATAGGTGAATGATTCTCTCAGACATATCCCATTTGACTGATGGGCATCCCATTTCGATGTGGCTCTCTAAGACTGAATGTTGTCCCAGAAAAGACTAAGAAAAGCCTTCTGGGACATGAAACCTTCGGGTCCTCATCAGTCATATACTTAGCCTAGTTCCTTACCTTGCTTCTGCAAGGCTTCTAGGAATCTCCATAGTGAAAAAAGCTATATAAAGCTCCACTTGTATTGGCAAGGAGCAGTTTTTGCATTCCTTATATCGTTGCACGTCTTCCACTAAGGTGAAGTGTACAGTCCTGTACAACATGGCCAGTGATGCTGGCAGACTTCACAAGAGCCCTGCCAAGTGGCTGATAGATGACGTTTTCCAGATTATATGAATTTCACCTGTAGCCACCTTCATCACAGGCTTTATTCTTTGTTCCTGTCTTATACATTATTTTCTGGTTCACTAACTCTCTGGCCTCTATGCAGCCTAGTTTTTATGTGATCATAATGGCATAGGTCTCTATTTGGTCTTGATCTGTTTGCCAATACTTTCTGTGTGGTATTATGAAATTTTGCAGCCAAATGACAGCAGAATTTGGGTAATTCTTCTGAAAAAAATAAAGTGTCCCATGATTAAAATTATTAACGTCATCTGAAAAGAGATGCAGTTTTCTGCTGCTTGGATTAGAGGTCTGCAAATATTGGTCTTGAATATTGCATGCTGTTCACTTTCATCTTTTATTGTACCTGGCTAGACATCCAGGAAGTATGGCCCTCTTGTTTCCTCCACATTACTGGCTGTTTGTTTATATAATAATGAAGATATTTTACCAGCAAAGAAGCACATTGTATCATCATAACAATAAAAAGGACATGGGATCACCAAGCCTGCTTCTACCAACTTTGCTAACCAAGGTCAGGCGTGGGAAGCAGATGCAAGGGCAGATTTGCAGAGGCTAGATTAATAATTATGCATTTTCCCTGTTAGCATCTTGTGTCATGTCTTGGGGAGCTGGAACCCACCTGTCCACACACCACAGAGCCGCTTGCTCACTGCCACCTCCAGCACAATGAGGGGAGAGAAGTGGAAGGGTAAAAGTGAGTTAACTCATGGGTTCAGATAAGAACATTTTAATAACTGAAATCAAATAAAATAACAATAATAAAAATCTGCAATGAAAATGAAAATAACAAAAAGAGATAAATAAACCCCAAGAAAGGCAAGTGATGCAAATGAAAACAATTGCTCACCATCAATCAAGCAATGTCCATCCCACCCCTGAGCAGCAGCCCCCTGGCCAACCATCCCCAAGTTTATTTGTGATCATGATGTAATATAGTATGGAATATCCCTTTGGTTAGCTGGGTCAGCTGTCCCAGCTGCATCCCCTCCCAACTTCTTGTGCACCTCCAGCCTACTTCTGGAGGAGTGAGGAGTAGAAAAGTCTTTGACTCTATGTAAGCACTGCTCAGCAGTAATGAAAACATTTATGTGTTTCCAGTACAAATCCAAAACATAGCCCCATACATGCATCCAACCTGGGACAGGGATCTAAGGTGCTCAGAAGTGCTCGAGGAGGTGAGGATGCTGCCAGTCACCACTGGTTTGAGGAGACAGATTCATGTTTTGAAGAGCTGATGGTCCATGGATAAAGAGAAATAAAACATTAATCACAGGAGACTTGTTACCAAAAAAAAAGCAAAACATTTTAAATGAACTAATGGATGATTTTGGTGATGTATAATCACAGTTTTAAGCTAAAGAAGGTAGATTTAGATTAGATATTTGGAAGAAAATTTTTACTGTGGGGGTGATTAGGAACTGGAACAGATTTCCCCGTGAATGTTCCGTCCCTGGAAGTGTTCAAGACCAGGTTGGATGAGGCAACTGGATCTAGTGGAAGGTGTCCCTGCTCGTGGCAGAGGAGTTGGAACTGCATGATCTTTAAGGCCCTTCCATACCAAACCATTCTATGATTCTGTGATTTTATAATATTGCAGCCCATCTAAAAAGTATGCAGGGTGTATTTTGGGATATAACCCAGTTAGAAGGCCAGTTCAGAATTTTCTTACTTGAAACAAACTCACAGAGATTTTTTTTTACAGCACTCGTGATGAGCTGTGCAATGCCAGCATGCACTGTGCATGAGATATGAAGATGAAAAGATTTTTTTGTTTTCAACACACGACTCGTGATTTCGACCCAGTCATAACGTATAACTTGAAAGTTTTATGCTGGAAACTGCAGGAAGCCTCCAGCATCCCCCTGAGGAGGAGGGGAATAGCTTGCTGGTGAGGGGCTGTGTACTGGGAAAGCCACAGTTGCACATAACCACAAAAATTATGAACTATACTACCACCTACTCTGAAAATCATGCAGTGGCTACAAGTATTAGATGGGTAAAAGTCTCCCCCTGGTGGGAAACGGTTTTTCTGCCATGAAAATAAATGGAAATTCCTTCCTGTCATCAAAATGCAAAGAATGCAACAGTCACAGGCCAAGAATTAGAAATCATGGACTCCATGTAATATTGACTTTGCAATATATTTTCAACTGAATCTTTGGCATCCTACTGTCAATAATTAACTTGTAAATTTAAAAATGTAATGCCTTCCTATAAACTTGCATCAGTGACACCTCAGTGCTTTTAATGCTGTATTAATTAATTGTAGCCTCATTTTCTAACAATTACTTGAATTTATTGCTTTCAAATAATTTTTTTTCTTTATATGAAAAATATTCTTTTTTCTTTGGAAATACAGGAAAATATTATGGTTTTCTTTTTACAGCACGTATGTTCCAGTTCCACGGAAAATCAAAGTTAAAAAAGAAAAGGTGAGAAATGCTGGTTTTTTAATTTCTTCTGCTACTCATAGGTCTTTCACCACTTTGGGAGACTGCAGGAATCCAGGGAAGCCCTTAACATTCATAAAAACTGCAACCAAAATACACAGTCTTTACAAGGCTTAGCTTAGCTAAAGGTTTAAGTCCTTTGTGCCATTTGGGCCACAGATCAACCTCTAAATAACTAAGTCTGAAGAGAAACTGCTCTTGGACTATGTCATTGCATTGTTATTGTTCTGAAGGTTATATTGCTTCCTGTGGTATGGCTCAAGGATATTTAAGATGCACTGTTGGTGAATGGGGCTCACTCTCCACAGCAGTTGCTCTGTTCCCACTGAACAAGATAACAAGACCTTGAGCTGTGGAGAACCTTTGGAGTTTTTTTAAATAATTTGACTATTTGAATGCCAAGGATGTTTCTCACTTCCTGGTCAGATCCTTATAAGCTGGAACAAAATGTACTCTGAACAAATAAAGCTCTATGTTTTCAAATCAGTGAAGAATTCAAGAAAGTGTCAGTGGCTTTTGGGGAAGGCTTTTAACCCACAGCTGTAATAACCACCTGTACCAAATTAAACAAGGCTGGAGACTGGGCCAAGCCCGAAAGTGTATTGATACTCTCTCAGGCAATGTTCAAACAAGGTTTGGAAGATACCACAGATAAGGGAATATTTTGTTTTGCACAGGGACAGAATTGAGCGGTGTGTGCACAATGTCTGCCATGCTTGCCTCAAGGCTAACAAAATGCCTCCGATTCATTTTATTTCATAGCAAGGATATATAGGAGGCACACAGTCACAGGGTCTCGCTTCTCTGAGGAAGTCAAAGAAAGATGAACAAACATACTCCCCACCCTATGGCAGTAATAGAAAAGTCCATCCCATGCAGCTACTGACTCATTGCCTAAGTATGCTGGGGCTTAACAGACAGTGCCCTGCTGCTAGAGGCACAATTACCCAGGGGTAGGATGGTCATCCCCTTGTTGGAACCTTAGCCACCAAGCAAACATTTTCTGGTTTTGTAGCTGTGTGGTTTGAGAACATAAAGAAACCGGGCTATGTAGGGAGAGGAAAAAGTGTCTCCTTTTCCAAAGACCTTCCAGCAAAATATCATTCTCATTCTCTCAGCCTTTGGAAGGGTTGATTTTCAAAGGAGCTCAGCCTTCTGATGTCTCAGGGGCTGGTAAAGTATGACATTAGCCCCAGAGCATTAAAATTACCGTTCAAAGCATGTGTCCTTCATTCAGGAGGCTAGATACTGCCAAAGGCTTCAAACAAGACCTTTAGCCAGTATCAGTTTATATCCCTGTGCTTCAAACTGTGAACCTCTAGGGGGTATTAAATAATCACTTAGCTCATAACTACCTATTGTGAGGAACACAATAACCTCTGCAAAACCCTTGGAAGATGCGCTACAGCAGGTTGTTAAACTCGTCACAGTTGAGTAGCACCAGCTCAGGGTATGGTTGGTAACATGCAGCAGCTTCCCCAGCAGGGAGATGAGAAGCTTGTATTTCTTCCCACACTCTGTAATGCAAAACACCCTGTGAGAAGCAATTACATACAGATACAATATCAGCAATTAACCTCTGACTTTGTAAAAGGCAATGCCCTGCAGCTAACCAGATAGCATTGAAATGCTGTCACTCTATTACAAATGCAGCTTGGAGGAAAAACCTCTCTTTGCCTGGTTCAGGGAGTGGAGTTGAAACGAAGGGATCCCACCAGTCCTTGGATCTACTGTACACTCAGGTCTGGTCTTAGTGCTCTCTCTCCGTTAGATTACCTCATAATTTCCCCAGGAGATAACCAAGTGCAATTTATGCCCTTTAAAACTAAAAATTACAAAAAAAATACATAGAAAAATTGCATATTTAGGAAACAGGAAAAACGCAGCTGATGCAACCTGATAGGCTTCCTGATAGCTTACATCTTACTCCTGGTTTCCTTAGATCTGTACCTCTATAGACACCAAGACATGGTTGGCATATTATATGGAAGATGCAGTTGCTTCTACGTTCCCATCCAAACTGCAGTTGGACTTGATCATCTTAAGGGCCTTTTCCAACCTAGATGATTCGATGATTCTGTGAAATCTGGCATCACATCTTAAACTTGCCTTGCTCAGGTCTGCATCTTCTCAGAGCTCACCTGCATTACAGCAGGATGCTGCGTGAAGAGTTGGATGCCCAATTTTCTTCTCACTTGTGGCGTTTCATATCCATTTATTTATTATCATCCAGGATATTCATTAGTATTAATAAAGTGGGGTTTCAAAAACCAAGGAAGGAATATTCATTTGTAATTGCACATGGGAAATATTCCTGAATGCACTAAACTATGGGACTTTATTTTCCCCTTTCACCTGCCCAGGCAATTACTATTATTCTTTTCTCCCCTCACTTTCGGGATGATATACTATCGTTGTTGGGGTTTTTTTTCCCCAGAGTATTTTAATAATGAGTCTTTCTCTCCAATTTTGCCTAGATCCTGGTTTATAATCCAGCTTTTATGAAATACGTCTATGAAAACTGGCTCCAGCATCATGGGAGATATCCCTCCACAGGACTTCTGTCTTTGATATTTGCACTCCACGTATGCGATGAGGTCTGGCTGTCTTTGAATATACGGATTAAAAAAAAATTAGGATATTTCATACTGAAGTGTGAGGAACATGCCCTACCCACTCAGCCTGTATTTCCCCTTCTCCATCTTCTCGGCCGTATGCCTCTTCAAACAGATGCCAAGTCCTTGGGAACATGCAGATATGCTCAACTGATAGTGACTGATTTTTTTAATGTCAGCAAGTAGTAGAGTTTAAGATGCATTCCAAGGCAATATAATTAAACATAAATAGTGAGATTCCACTTGGCATTAAAAAAACATCTAAATAAGGATGGTAACTGCATTTTTTGTTAGTGAAAGCCCAAATTACATTTTGTCTCACTGTTCACGTAGAGCCATTGGTGTTGCCCTAAGCATGCCCTCTGCCTCCAGTTGCCAGGCCAGAAAATTACGAATTTCTTGACCTTGTGTGGCATCTGCCTGCCATGAGTAGATGTGTTGAGTAACCAAAGACATCTCAAATGGCAGTTATGTCTGGGCAGCTACATTGAGGTCTAATCTGTCTAATCAGTGGAGCCAAGATGCTAATTCAGCAAACCAGCCTCCTCGTAAAACATTAGGGGAGAGGGATCACTCCCTGGTTTCTAGTGACTGTGCTGCCTGAGTCAGCACTGACTGCAAGGGATGCTCAGGCACTTCCATTTGGATATCTAAATCTTAAACACAATTGCACCTGAAGAACTTTGAAGATCAGCACTTACAGAAACCAATTTGGTGGTACAGATGGTCTATTTTTAACCCAAGCTTATGGGTTTATATTGTAGGTTATGGCACTCCTGATCCAGCAGTAACTTGAGGAAATTCCCTTGCTTGAGTGATGTGAGATGCTCCTAGGTGACAGGAGACTTTGCTGGTTAGTTTAAGGCCAGGTCAGCTCTACAAAATCCTGCAAGCATGGGCTTGTCAGTATAGGGGATAAAAATCATTATGCTGGCAAAATCCCTGGCTTGGAGACAGGTCTGCTGATGAAAGAGATCTGTGTGACTTGGAGAAGTGGTGAAATTACTCATCAGGATGCTAGCAGAAACTGTACCATAGTCAAGGAAGATAGGATGGGACGCTTGGGTGGAGCTTGGTTTCTGGTAAGCAAGCAATGAGTAAGGCTTTGCATTACCAAAAAATAACTTAAAACAAGCTCATATTTGGGTGGGTCCAGGTTTGCGTGGGTTGGGGCACTTATTTTATGGGCTATGACTCATTCAAAAGCCGTATCACCACTCTTGACTTTAAATATGTCGACTGCAATATTTGGACTTCTACTACTGAATAAGACAGGCATAGCTATTGATAAATGAGACTTTAGTTGAGGAAAGGCCTTAGGGGTATACACAAAAAGAGCATAATTAATGTCCGTCTGTCTCTAAAGTGACTGCAAATGTCAAAAAATTAGGTATATAAGTGTGAGTCGACATGGGTCATTATTTGGAAGACTACGAGCAAAACCAAAACTTTTCTGCTCTTTATGGCCTTAATTAGCTATAGAGGAGATTTCTGTCCCAAGTCATTGACCTCTTGAGGTCAAACATCAAGCTTAGGGGACAGGAATGTGCTTTTCACATTGCTAAATGAGAATTAACAAGAATTCATGGATAAAAATTTCCTTTTCTGTCTAGGTTCAAGTATGGCAGTAGTAATAGCATAGCTTAGGAATTTAAGTCCCTTGAGTAGGTCTTGGGCTGCAGTTGCAACATCTTATGCATCAGAATAGCTGGGCATGCTACCGAGATCCTCGGATGCTGCTTTCTGCACATAAACTGAGAATCAGTAGAGCTTCTTCAGTGTTTCAGATGAAGACCAATTGCTTTTGAGGCTATAACACTTTTTCTTTCTTACTTCCTAGGTGGATGTGTATGGTTTTGGAGCAGACAGCAAAGGACACTGGCATCATTACTGGGAAAACAATGCTTCAGCTGGGGCTTTCCGGAAAACAGGTGTCCATGATGGGGATTTTGAGTTCAATGTAACTTTGACTCTTGCCTCCATTGCAAAAATAAATTTTTTCAAGGGCAGATGACCCTGGATATGGGAAGAAGTAGGGGCTGCAATTTCCAACATGCAGCAGAACAAAGCTCAGTGAAGATGATCTGGGTGCCAGCCAGGTTTGAATGCGTGAATCTGCGATGGATTTGGAGCATCTCACTGCTCTAACGCTCACCACAGGGAGTTTGGCCGAGGACCAGCTTCAATGCTGCACGTGATTTCCTATCTACAGATTGCTGGAAACTACCAATCATTTGAGGGAATAAATGAATCTCTATGTAGGCTCTACAGCTTGATTTCTAAATTACTGATGAAAGATCTGCCTGCTGCAATTAGTGGAAAGCTGGGCACAGGAATTGCTGTTTGTGTGTCCGTTGTTTCCTCGAGTAAGGCGGGAGATCTTTGAAGAAGAGTGAAAAGAACTTCTGGGACTTGAGACCCTCTAGGGCAGCTGTGAACATCATAGTAAGGTTTACCTCAAATAAATTAATTCACTTCTGCTGTTGATCTTCTTTTTGAACTGTCTCACCTGCTTCCTCTATTACTTCTGGTTTCATGCTGTGTTAAGCAAAAAGATGATGAGGTTGCCTGGAGTAGTGGATTTTTCAGCCATTGCCTCATTCTGCATTGACAGCATCTAGAAAATATAGATCAAATCATCTCTGATCATGTATCATTTAATATTGCTTCCTATACAGCCATAACGAGAGAGAAAACAATACTGAAAACTCCAGCAAAAACAAACAAACAAAAAAGGCCTTTTTAGCAACCTATATGTTTTTCTTGTTTGGTTATGTATATTTTTTGTTTCTTTTATTTTTGGTGGAAAATAATGCTGGAATGCTTGTTTTAATTTAATGAATTTAAGGTCGGAAAGTGGACATTTTTCTTTCAGTCTTTTCTATGTGCCTTTTATAATTGTGCAACAGATGTGATTTTTTTTTTAAAGATGACAAACCCTAAATTAAACTTTTTTTATAAAAGGGGGTAAAATTAACCAAAGTCTAGCCTCCTTGTGATATATTTTGTAGTCAGAAACAATAATAACAGCTCCTATATTATATCTGAGCAAACACAAACACAATGAATTTTTAAAGGTAGCTTTTACCTTTTTTTATGGGAAAATATCCAAAAGTTCTAAAAGAAACTTGTGCTTTTATTTTTTTACAAATCTCTTTGAAAGATCTCTATTCAAAATGAAGACATATCATGAGTTGGGATATCGTCTAGTAATACAAGAGGAATCTCTTGCCCTGTAGCAGCATCTACAAGGACACAAACTGCTCAAGCTGATCCTATAGTGTAAACAGACTTCAAAATTATGTGCATCTCTGGAGGAATGAGCGTATTAATGTCAGTGCCTCTAGGCAGTGAGATATGGGAAGTGACTGCAGACTTTATATTCACAATTTTTGCTAGAATCAATGTGTTTAATTGTCAAGGACAGGTGAAGTATGGCTACAAGAACAAACTTCAGTAGGTGAAGGATGGGGAACGGTAGGATTTTTCTTCCCATTATCATGAAAATAGGGCATATGGATTATTGACCCATTTTCATCTCTGGTGAAGGCAGTGGAGTTTTTGCCATAGACTTCAAGGGACTTTAAATTACGCCTCAAAAAAGTTACATATTTTGTTTTTAATAGATTACAGTGGCTTGGGATTGTGGCAGTTTAGAAATCATTGAAATGACTCGACTTTCATGTGCCAGTTGACAGCATGTCGAAGTGGATGAGTACGTGAGCTCAATGAAAGCCCAGCCCTTTGACCAGTGATATGCTTTGGTCCAAGATTTATCTCCTTGTATTTCTGTGTCCATTATTAACATTGAGCCTCTCTCCGAGGCAGCAATTAACAGCACAGTCAGCTGGAATATGGGTATTTTGGGCCACAGCACCACTTGCCAATGTGGACTGCTTTACTTGCCTGAGTATTACTGGTCTTATAGTATATAAAGAGATGAGGATACCAAACGTCTGTGAGGGGAACTGAGCTCACGTTGCTGTGCACACATGACCCTCAGTTTAGCAATACAGAAAAGGCAGGATTTCAAATCCTCATGCTGAGACCTGTTTTCACGATCCTCATATCAAAAGGCCCCTTCCTAGCATGGTGGCCAGCAAAACTCACTGTGAGTCACAGGCACACTAAGTTCAGTGGGCTCACTGTCTTCTACAATGTCCTTTGTAAAATTATTAATCATTTTTACTTGAACCATGTTTATTTGTTTTAAGCATTCCCACTCTTTAAATTGTTGTTCAACAATATGCTTCTGGTGAGATGTCACCATAATACAAGCAAAGCAACTTAAAGAGGAAAAAGACTCCATGGAAGATCCCAATGGTATCTTAACCCTTTGACTAGATTTTAGAGATATTTTTTAATCATGAACTTAAAATATTTTCATTATTTCTTTCTCGTAGGCAGATGTCAGTAATTCAGAAACACTTCTTTGCTGTTTCAGTCTTTTTTATAAAACTTGGAAGAAAACTCATGGTGGCTTGGTACTTGATTACCATTGATTTAAAAAAAAATAGGTGGCAGTTTGAGATCAAAGAAAGTGGTTAAAAAAGTCTTATCACAGAATCATAGAATGCTTTGGGTTGGAAGGAATCTTTACAGGTCCTTTAGTCCACACCCCTCCCTGCAGGAGCAAGGACATCTTTAGATCAGGTTGCTGGATTTTCTAGTCTGTGTTGTCTGAAAGTTTGCTCTTGCTGTCCAAATTAAATTTCCAATTTTCTCCTGAATAATCTGCCATTGACAGTACATATGAAACATTGTGACTCATAGTGTCGTGAGTACGTTTAGTGTCTTCATCATGGAACAAGTTGCAATTCCCATTTAATTTTCTTGCTGGCAGCAAGCAGTAACTGTGTACAGCTCATGTCCATTTTTCAGAGTGTGAGGAGAGTAGATGTGTAGGATGATGGATAGTCTGTGCCATCACATTTCTATTCCAGAAGAACTTTTTCTAGAGTCTTCTAGGCAACTGACTGCTGTGTTATATCTTTCTGTCAGTTTCTCCACAATTTTGCTGCTCTTTCAAATGCCTTCGGAATAAGGAGATACCAACAGATGATGCTGAGGGAAGAATTAATTCCTACTATTAGTGTTAAAGACTGTTTGTGTTCCTGCTATAAACTTTCTGGGTTTATTTTATTTAAAAGAACAACAAAGGAAAACATTTAGCAACATGTCAGGGCTTCAAACTCCTGGACCATTTTTGCCACTACTGCAAAGTCTCTGAAGCACTCCTCAAGTGTATGTTATGTTTTTTACCAAAGCCAAATCTCTTGAGCACTTTTTGTCTACCATTACCAGATTTTCTTCCTATTTTTCTTTGGCTACATGATCAGTTATGATAACTTTGCTTTTGTCTGACAGTGGGGAGTGTCACTCAATCATTCTTTGACATTTTATTTATTTAACTTTTCAGTATGATATGAATCAAAATAAATTTTTTATTGTAATCAAATCAAAGGTGTTTCTGTGCACACTTCTTCCCCCAGTATTCCCATTAGCTCCTGGAATATCCTCTATCACATAACAGTGTAATGACGCGTTATTCCACTTCCCTTTCACTTATCCCTCAGGTGACATTGCCAGAGAAATGAATGCTTCAGGCTCCCAGGATGCTTGCAGTCATGAGTATCACATTGCTCAGCCTATGGCAGCTCTAGACTTCTCTGGAAAGAACCTTAAACTTCATACCTATGGTCTCCTAATGGATCTGTGCTGTAGTTAGGTTATAGATAAGGGAAATTAAGGTAGATTCAGAAATCAGTGACTTGAGAAGAGATTTGATTCACCTGTTCTCTGGGGCTAACAGACCTGGGTCCTTTGGTAGGAGAGATGCTGAGGATCCACCCGTGTCCCTATTTTAAGTGCCTGATTTGGTTTCTATGTTCACATAAGCAATTTAGTCATAGAAGAACCTTACCTAGTAGATAAACATCTTTGATCGGGTATCACTTCAGCATACCACACCACTCACCTCCAAGACTATGGCTTTGCATGGGGAGACCACCTTGTAAACCACTTCTTGTGGACCTCATAAGCTGCTCAATTTCCTTGTGTGCCATTTCCATTCATTGTTAAGAGCAGTGAGTAGGTTAGATGGCCTAGTAGCAATGCAAGTTGCCAACCGAAATGCAAACAACCTAGTTGCTTAGTGGTAGAAGTTCAAGAAGTCATCACAGGGCAGCTCAGTAAGCTCCTGTTCAGGTATAACCAAGGGTCTGACAGTCACAGTAAGCTGCTTTCCAGTGGAACCTTCAGAAGAGCAAGTTCTCTGGAGCGTCTTCACACTTTACTTACCAACTCGGGCTCTAGACATGCTGCATCAGTGAGCTACTAACTACTGTTAATGGATACAGCTCAATCAGCATCATATTTGTTGAGAATGAGGGGGAAAATAGAGGCACAGAAATCTGAAGAGCTATCTCAGTCATTTCAGGTCCCAAAGCCTGGTTTTTGCTCAGACTTTCTATATCCACTCTGGTTATAGGGTTGTGCCAAATACAGTAAGTAGGAGTGTTAACCTGGGATGGCTATAAGACTGGACTGTCCTTCACAGTGGCTCTGTCATTGTGCAGAGAAAATGCAAAGCATCTGCTCCTCTGTCATCCTCAGAAAAGTAAAGTAACACTGGGGAACAACTTGTTCTTAAAAACAATTTTGCATTTTTCTTCTTGTCCACTAACAAGACAAGCACAGAAATGCAGCCTCCAGTTACAATCATGGAATGACAGAATAGTTTGGATTGGAAGAGACCTTAAAGATCATCTAGTTCCAACCTCCCTGCCATGGACAGGGACACATCCCACTAGGTCAGGCTGCCCAAGGCCCAATCCAACCTGGCTTTGAACACCTCCAGGGATGGGGCAGCCACAACTTCCCTGGGCAACCTGTGCCAGTGCCTCACCACTCATATGGTGAAGAAATTTCTCATTATGCCTAGTCTAACTCTTCTCCTCTCTAGTTTGTAGCCATTGCCCCTAGTCCTATCACTACATGCCTTTGCAAAACGTCCCTCATCAGCTTTCTTGTAGGCTCCCTTCAGGTACTGGAAGGTCGCTATAAGGTCTCCTCAGAGCCTTCTCTTCTCCAGGCTGAACAAGCCCTGCTCTCAACCTGTCCTCTTACAGGAGGTGCTTTGACCCTCTGATCATTCTGGTCACCCTCCTCTGGACCCATTCCAACAGCTCCATATCCTTATTACACTGAGGATTCCAAAACTGGACACAATGCTCCAAATGAGGTCTCTACAAGAGAGGAATAGAGGGGCAGAATCACCTCACTGGCCATGCTACTTTTGATACAGCCCAGGATACGGTTGGCCTTCTGGGCTGTGAGCGTACATTGCCAGCACATGTCAAGCTTCTCACCAACCAGCAACCCCAAGTCCTTCTTTGCAGGACTACTCTCAATCACATCATCCCCCACTGTGAACAGAAAATGGGGATTGTCCTGACCCAGGTGTAGAACCTTGCACTTGGCCCTGTTAAATCTCATGAGATTCTCATAGGCCCACTTCTCCAGGCTGTCCAGGTTCCTCTGGATGACATCCCATCCTTCCAGTGGGGCAACTACACCACTCATCTTGGTGTCATCTGCAAACTGAGGGTGAGGGTGCACTCAGTCTCACTGTCAATATCATTAATAAAGATATTAAACAGCACTGGACCCAGTATAGACTCCTGAGGGACACCACTTGTCACGTATCTGCATCTGGACATAGAGCCATCGACCGCTACTCTCTGAATATAACCATCCAAACAATTTCTTATCCACTGAACAGTCCACCCATCAAACCCATACCTCTCCAATTTAGAATCATAGAATAACCAGGTTGGAAGAGACCCATCAGATCATCGAGTCCAACCATTCCTATCAATCACTAAACCATGCCCCCCAGCGCCTCATCCACCCGTGCCTTAAACACCTCCAGGGAAGGTGACTCAACTACCCCCCTGGGCAGCCTGTTCCAGTGCCCAATGGCCCTTTCCATTAAAATTTTTTTCATGATGTTCAGCCTAAACCTCCCCTGGTAGAGCTTGAGGCCATTCCCTCTTGTCCTGTCCCCTGTCACTTGGGAGAAGGGGCCAGCACCCTCCTCTCCACAACCTCCTTTCAGGTAGTTATAGAGAGCAATGAGGTCTCCCCTCAGCCTCCTCCAGACTAAACAACCCCAGCTCACTCAGACGTTCTTCATAAGAGAGAAGGATGTTGTGGGGGACCATGTGAAAGGCTTTACAGGAGTCCAGATAGATCACATCCACTGGTTTACTCGTGTCCACTGCTGTCATTAACCCATCATAGAAAGCCACTAGGTTGGTCAGGCAGGACTTGCCTCTGGTGAAGCCATGCTGGCTGCCACTAATCACCTCCCCGTCCTCCATGTGCTTTAGTATAGCATCTAGGAGGATCTGTTCCATGATCTTCCCATGCACAGAGGTGAGGCTGACAGGTCAGTATTCCCTAGGGTCATCTTTTCTACTCTTTTTAGAAATGGGCACAATGTTACCCTTCTTCCAGTCGCCAGGGACTTCTGATTGCCATGACTTTTCAAATATCGTGGAGAGTGGCTTGACAACCACATCAGCCAGTTCTCTCAGGACTATGGGATGCATCTCACTGGATCCCACAGACTTTTGTATGTACAGGTTCCTCAGGTGGTCATGAACCTCATCCTCCTCTACAGTGGGAGGAGGTTTATCCTCCTGGTCACCAGGTTATTGTACATTGACCCAGGAGGGTTGAAGAGAGTGGTTGTCAGTGAAGACTGAGGAAAAAAAGTTGGCATGTACCTCAGCCTTCTCATCATCTGTTGATACAAGGTCACTATTTTCACCCATCAGTGAGGGTACATTCTCTTTCACCTTCCTTTTCTGATTGACATACGTGTAGAAGCTCTGAAGTTCTGAAATGATTTTGTCAGGAAGTAATTTGCGTAAAATTACCATTGGAAGACCCCCTGAGACCAGTAAGGCATGCAGCAGCAACAACAGCCACATCCAGACAGATGGACTGACTACAGGAGTTGGACAAAGGACTTTGCTTATACCACCACATGAAGAAAGAAAGTACCCACAAGGGAGCAATATGGTTTCAATTCATGGCATGGTTTCCTTTGATAGCCCACATTCAGGATAGCAATTAAACCCAACAAATGAGAAGGCAACAGAGTCCCTTGCCACGTTTAAAAATCTCTGTTTTCAGTTGTCTTTCCTACAGACTTTCGGGGAGAAGATCTCATTACATTTTGTTATCTTTAGGCAATGTGAAATAAGATGTTGTTCACACAGTGAGAAGTTCTCTGAGGTTAGGTAGTGCTATGCAGAGGTAAATCTCTGTGGTTTTAGTTTACATTTCTCCAACAAGAAATTCTTTGTGTTGCTTTACTCCTTAGTTTCTAAGGTAACCTTTGGCTTGCAGAAGATAAATATGTCTATATGGAAATTTTTCTGTGCCTTTGACATTAATATGTCTAATAAGACAGGATATTTCCCAGAATAGTTACTTTTCCACATAATCAGAGAGTCCATTGTCCATCCAGACACTAAATCAGTAAGCAAAACATCCTGGCCTATACCACTAACCCCGTATCCTGCAGCACAATGGTGATCCCCCAAGGATCTGAACCAAGACTCCAAATAAAGTCATGGAATCATAGAATGATGCTACTGTAGGAGCTGGAATAATATATTAAACAGATAGTCAGAGGCAATAAGAAATCACTGTTTATGTGGCTGTGTGCATACTGTTTTCTTTCCTCACTGGGTTGGTACAAAATTTTCTTCCCTGAAGGTATATGCCATTCCTCCAGCTATAGTCCTCTCTTGGGAGGCCAAGGAAACTTCCGTGCTTGTCACCAGTTGCAAGTCTGGCCCACAGCTATGTGACTTTACAGCTTAGCAGGGAGATCCGGCAGACACAAATAAATGAAGCTAGAACAATGTTTTTATTGCCTACAATAAGCAAAGGAATGGGAAACATCAGCATGCATGCCAATTAATGAGTCTCTCAGCAGTGAGATGCGATTAACTCATTTCAGTCAGCACTTGGAATCTCAGCACCTCATTAGCTTTTTCATTAATGGTTACAACCAATATCTGATTAGTGTCTGTTTCACCAGTAATGAGTTCTCCTTAATGGAGATGGAGTTTTCCACTGGGTGACTGAAAGGGAGAAAGAGTGAAGGAGCTGTCTAATTACTGTGACTACAGGGTACCTCGCCGTTGCTATCACCAACCCAACTGTCCTCCCTGCACCCTTGTGACTGGCCCTGCCACATTGGCATGGGCAAACATAAAATGTGCCAAACGCACTCAACAAGCCAGCGAGAGAGGACTCAGTTCTGGTTCCTGAAAAAGGAATCAGCCCAAGTTGCGTGACATTAAGTGGGACAGCCTCAGCAGTACCGTCCGCTTGTATGATGGACAACAAATGACTGGAGATGCATAGGGATGGGAGAAGAAACACTAGATAGACATACAAAGCAACAGCTGCTTTCACATCGAGCCCTCTAACGCAGCGGTTTGTTTACTAATAGATATTAATGATTTGCCCACTAGAGCGTGCTGTTTTCCTGTATCCACGGGTTACCCAGTGGCTTCTGGAGCACACAGCTCTCATAGCTGCGTGCGTCATATCATCAGCTCCTTCCTGACACTATTATCTTCACAGCTATAAGGCTTGGGATTTATTTGCTAATTCTCTTTTAGCCTCTGGACAAGAACTAAATGCATGAGCCCACTGACCATGAAAAAGATGGTGGAGCACAAGATAGGATAATTCTGCAGGGCTACATACCCTTAAGGTTTACATCAGTGCTGCTATCCATTCAGTTTTCCTTTTCTGCCTCGAGAGGCGATGACATTCCCAGCTATGTGTGTGCTGTTCTTTGTACTGACCCTTTAAAAATGCTGGGACTTCAGTGTCAAAGGGGTGGTGTGCTGGTGAGGACCACCAGTATATCACCACTAAGCATGAGGGGATGAGTGCACCTGGGGATGGTAAGCAGGAAACTGGCATTGTGGTCTTAGTTAACCCAAAGACCACTCAGTTGGGAAGAAACCCTATTACGAGGGCTGTAGGTTCACCAGCCCAGCTGAAGAGCATTTACATCATTGCACGCAGCATGGGAAATAAGAAGGAGGAGTTGGAAGCTGTGGTAGGGCAAGGAGACTACGATGTCATTGCAGAGACGTGGTGGGATGACTCATATAACTGGAGCGTACCAATGGTGGGGTATAAACTCTTCAGGAAGGACAGGAAGGGCAGAAGAGGAGGCGGGGTAGCCCTCTATGTTAGAGAGGGCTTTGATACCCTCGAGCTGGATTACGGTCAGGAAGGGACTGAGTGCCTGTGGGTGAAAACCAGAGGAGCCCACGGGCAGGCAGATATTGTGATGGGAGTCTGTTACAGACCACTCAACTAAGAAGAAGCAGCTGATGAGCATTTCTGCAAACAACTGAGAGTAGTCTCAAGATTGCTACCTCTAGTCATCGTGGGAGACTTCAGTTTCCCGGATATCGGCTGTGAGTATAACACAGCAGAAAGGAAGCAGTCCCAGAGGTTCCTGGAGCATGTGGAAGACAACTTCCTCACACAGCTGGTCAGCGAACCGACAAGGGACGGTGCCCTCCTGGACCTGCTGTTTGTGAACAGAGAAGACCTTGTGGGGGATGTGAGGGCTGGAGGATGCTTGGGGCAAAGAGATCATGAGATGATAGAGTTCTCAGTGCAGGGTGAGATGAAGAAGGAGGTTAGCAGAACAGTCGCGCTCAACTTTCAGAGAGCAGACTTTGGACTGTTCAGAAGACTGGTCGGAAAAGTCCCATGGGTGGCGCTTCTTAAGGGCAAGGGAGTCCATGAGAGCTGGGCACTCTTCAAAAAAGAACTCCTAGCAGCTCTCCATGTTCCGGAAAATTAGCCGGCGGGGTAAGAAACCAGTGTGATTGAGTAGGGAGGTCCTGAGAGACATCAATAAGAAAAGGAAGGTCTATGAGCTTTGGAGGGAGGGTCAGGCGTCCTGGGTGGACTATAGGGAGGAAGTGAGAACGTGCAGGGAAAAAATCAGGAGGGCTAAGGCCCAGCTAGAAATCAGATTGGCCAAGTCTGTGAAAGACAATAAAAAAAACCTTTCTACAAATATATCAACAGTAAAAGGAGGACTAGGGAGAATCTCCAGTCCCTACTAGATGCAGAGGGAACAACAGTAACAGGGGATGAAATCAAGGCTGAATTACTCAATGCCTACTTTCCTTCAGTCTTTAACAGTAAGGAAAGTTGTTCCCTCTGTGCACAACCCCAGGGATTGGAGGAGCAGAACAAGGTTCCCACGATCCAAGAGGAGGTTGTTAGAGACTTGCTTGCCCAAATAGACGCCCACAAGTCTATGGGGCCAGGTAGAGTCCACCTAAGAGGTTTGAGGGAACTGGCAGATATGCTGGCCAAACACCTTTCCATCATCTTCCAGCAGTCCTGGATGACTGGAGAGGTTCCGCTGGACTGGAGGCTGGCTGATGTCGTGCCCATCTATAAGAAGAGGCACTAGGAGGATCCGGGGAACTACAGGCCTGTCAGTCTGACCTCAGTGCCAGGGAAAGTCATGGAACAGGTGATCTTGAGTGCTATCATGAAGCACATGCAAGAGAACCGGATGATCAGGCCCAGTCAACAGTGGTTCACAAAAGGCAGGTCTTGCCATACTAACCAGATATCCTTCTATGACCAAGTGACTAGACCCTTGGATGAGGGAAAGGCTGTGGATGTAGTCTTCTTGGACTTTAGTAAAGACTTTGATACAGTTTCTCATAGCATTCTGCTATGGAAACTGTTGGCCTCTGGCCTGGACAGGCGCGCACTCTCCTGGGTGGAAAACTGGTTGGATGGCCTGGCCCAGAGAGGGGTGGGAAATGGAGTTTTCTCCAGCTGGAGGCCAGTTACAAGTGGGGTTCCCCAAGGCTTAGTGCTGGGTCCAGTCCTGTTTAATGTCTTTATCAATGACCTGGATGAAGGCATCGAGTGCACCCTTAGCAAGTTTGCAGATGACACTAACCTGGGAGGAAGTGTGGATCTGCTGGAGGGTAGGGAGGCTCTGCAAAGGGACCTGAACAGGCTGGACCGCTGGGTAGAGACCAACGGCATGAGGTTTAACAAGGCCAAATGCCGGGTCCTGCACTTGGGGCACAACAACCCTAAGCAGAGGTACAGACTAGGAGAAGCCTGGCTGGAAAGCTGCCAGGAGGAGAAGGACCTGGGGGTGTTGGTCGATAGCCAACTGAACATGAGCCAGCAGTGTGCCCAGGTGGCCAAGAAGGCCAATGGCATCTTGGCCTGTATCCGAAACAGTGTGACCAGCAGGTCCAGGGAGGTTATTCTCCCTCTGTACTCGGCACTGGTGAGACCGCACCTTGAATACTGTGTTCAGTTCATCCTCACAAGAAGGATGTTGTGGCTCTGGAGTGAGTCCAGAGAAGAGCGACAAAGCTGGTGAAGGGGCTGGAGGACAAATCTTATGAGGAGCAACTGAGAGAGCTGGGGTTGTTTAGCCTGGAGAAGAGAAGTCTGAGGGGAGACCTTATTGCTCTTTACAACTACCTGAAGGGAGGTTGTGGAGAGGAGGGAGCTGGCCCCTTCTCCAAAGTGACATGGGACAGGACAAGAGGGAATGGCCTCAAGCTCTGCCAAGGGAGGTTTAGGCTCGACACAAGGGAAAAATTCTTCACTGAAAGGGTAATTAGGCAATGGAATGGTCTGCCCAGGGACGTGGTTGACTCGCCTTCCCTGGAGGTGTTTAAGGTGCGGGTGGATGAGGTACTGAGGGGCACGGGTTCGAGATTGGTGGGAATGGTTGGACTCGATGATCTGGTGGGTCTCTTCCAACCTGGTGATTCTATGATTCTATATTTGGGAAAAAAAAAAGGCAACTTATTCTTTGAAATTTAATTCCTTAATATTTGGGGTGGCTACTTACGTGGTGATACTAAAATCTTTTCAGCTGGGGATGTAAAAGCCTTTAGTTATAGCAGATCAAGATGCCCTTTGTGCACCATAAAGGCAACTCAGTTGTTTCTAACAGGACTTACATGGTTATGCTATCAATATAATCAACTTACATAGTTTGGGATTTATTTGTTCTCAGCCATAGTACTCAGATGTTAAAAGAGGGGCAAATATATTGTAAAAAGCAATCAATGCTGCAAACTAATTAGCTGGATTCAATTAAAGCAGAAGCCCTACCTGGCTGCTGATAGCCAGCAGTGTGTATGCTCAAGCCTCAGCCTTGCCACAAAGCTGAGGCAGAGGGGAATGCCCCGTGGGGAGCAGTAGCAGAATGCTGGGCAGGGACACAGAGGTCCTGACTCCTGCCTTGATTCTCTGGGATGGCTCTGCTGGCTGACCACATCAATTCCCATTGACTGACTGCTGCAGGGTGAAGTGCACCTATCCTGGGCAGACCTAGGAATGGTGCTGGCTGGGTCGCCCTGGCATTGCCCATCATCCTCCATGCATGGATGCAGAGCTCCTACTCACCTTGTGGGAGGAGATGCTTGTGCCAACCCTAAGCAATGCACGAAGCAGACTCACTCGCTGCAGCACGCTCAGTCTACATGGGAAAGATGCACCTCACATTGGCAATACTGGGTCCATCCTGAGGCCTCCAGCAGTAGGAGCTCCAGTTTAAAATTGTAGTATTTGAATATCTATTGCCTTCAGTTTAAACTTTTTGTCCTACTACTTCATTAGGTCCCTGAGTTTTCAATACTGTGTTATCAGTACAGTTGACAATTGCTCTACTCTTCTGCTGAGTACTTCCATAGTCCACTCATCATTTCAAACTGAAGAGTTTTTGCTCATTGTTCTCATTCTTTGACAACCTGAGATCTGTTTGAGGCCCACCACCCATTTATTGGCCAGATCCTCACGGCTAACCACAGGTAATGCAGGATTACAGAGCCCAGGACAAAAGTGGCCAGCCCAGCTTGCAGGGGGTCTAGACACTATTGCCTTTCAGTTCTTTTCAGCAGCGTGGTAGTTCATCCTTATTCGTAGTTCATGAGAAGACAAATACCAGAGCAGATAGGGAAATGATGTGCAGAGGTTTGTAATGGGACTTTTCCTTTGAGTGTATGCCTCCTTGAGAATAGTCCTATCCTGGGTCACCTGAATTTAGGGGCAGCTAGGCTGTATTACGGTGACCACACTAACGTACATTTGCAAGAAAGAGTAAGAGAACTTTACCCAAATGCTTCCTTCGTGATATTGGAAAGCACCGGAAGGCTCAACTCACCAATTCTGCACATATGTACATGAATAAATCTCTGTTAATTCATGTGGCTACATCAGCACTGCTGGCTCTTCATCTCTTGGAGGTGGCCTCATTCACAGTGCTGAGGATAAGCTCCCTCCAGCTGACTGACCATACCTATGCTACTTAGCACTTAACCCTGCATCTCCTGTCTGCCCCAAATACTGTCCCTGTGACCTAAAGATTTATCATTAAAAAGTTATATGTATTTTAAGTAAAAGTATGTGAAATAACATGAGAGTGCTGCACCGTCAGTTTAGTGGGATACCTATGACACAAAGATGAATGTTTCTGTTGTGTTCCCAGAGGTGGCATGAAGGGAGAGCTGGAGAGTAGAAAGGATGAGCTAGCAGCTGGCAGTTAACAGTAGGCAGATAAAAAAATAAGATATAATAAAATAGGTTGAGTACCATTATTGTACCATGGAGCATGCTTGTACAGCTAAAACTCTGTATCTTAAAAATACTGACTATCTTCATCTATACTGTCTTTTGGGAACAGTTCTAGGTTCACACTCTGTCGCGGGCCAAGCCTGAGCATTTTCTGAGAGGGAATGAGAAGCCATGAGCTAAAACAGTGCCAGGGAACAGATTACAAACCAAACCTCAGGACATGGCTTGGTCCTAGTTGGTCTCTAGACTTCATATATACCCCATGCCTCTTTCTCTGCAATAAAAGCAAGCAATTTATAAAGATGCTGAGAAACACTGCCTGGATTTGATGTCCTTGCTCTTGTGTTAAGGAGAGGTGAAGATGGCTGAGACAAGATCATTACCGTAGTATCAAATGGCAGTAGAAGCACCAATGGCATTGCATCTTGGGAGGTTCAGACTGAGCATTAGGAGAAATGTCTTTCTCACTAAGAGAGTGAATAGGTAATAGGTCAGCCAAGAGAAGAAATGGGACTTCTGTTACAGAACACAGAATCAGAGAATGGCCAGGATTGGAAGGGACCTCTGGAGATCATTCAGTCCAACCCTCCTGCTGATGTAGGTTCATCTACAGCAGATTGCACAGGAACAAGTCCAGGCAGGTTTTCAAGATCTCCAGAGAAAGAGCTTCCACACCATTTCTGGCCTGCCTGTTCCCGTGTTCTGTCACTCTCATAGTAAAGAAGTTTTTCCTGATTATTTTTTTTTTTTCAACAAGTTGGCCCAATCTTTTTTCCCCATTCCTATATTTTAGGAGTTATGGAAGAATTTTGAAAGTCAGAAAAAAATAAAAAGCACTTGCATTTACACTGTAGCAATAAGCATTGCAGCTAAGTGAAAATTTTTGTTGCAAAAATTAATGTTTTGTGAAGTCTCATTCCCTTTAGAAAGAGTCCTGATCTATGGAGAGAGAATACAGTAAGGCTGCTTTAAGCATGAGTTTAAGAGATTTCATGCTACAATAAATTCTTTTTCAGTAAGTCAGTCATTAACCACTGTCCAGGCATTTCTAAAACTTACCTTGACTGGACTGTGTTACGCTCACAGTTATGAATTCATAGACCTGACATCAAATGTGCAGAATTGGCTCTCAGGAAGCCTTCACCCCACAACCCTAACCCTGCTATTGAAAATTCATATCAACAGCTCCACTGACATCAGTCTAAAGCTGCTTATGTGAAGTTGGTCTGATCCCGTGTTGGCCTGAATTCAGTTTAGGACGTGACACAGACACTGCTGAAGCCACTGGGAAATCTTCCCATTTTCTTTGGTGGGTTTGGATTAGGACTGTAAGTGATGTCCATGCCAGTGAACAGAAGTCACAGACCTTTCCCTGGTGTTGGTGTTATGGGGCAGCACAGCTCACATCCACCCAGCCAGCTGGATTTAAACCCACATATGAGGTGGGAATGGCCCCAAAACTAGGCCAGGAGATGTGCAGGAAACTAAACAGAAGGAACAACAATGGGACAGGTTTTCAGTCTGTCCTTTGTTTTAGAGTACAGGCCCAGCCTGAGGCTGCTCAAACCCAAATCCCAACAATGTATTCCTGAGCAGTGGGAAAGGCCACTCTGCCGGAGCAGGCAGAGCCTCCCCCATGTTCTCTGCCATCACCATCACTGTTTCTCCCCAGTGCAGAGAAGGTGTTGGCCATCTACTTTTAGCTTTGGCTCAGAGACCAGGTTTTGCATTTCTCCTCTTCTGCAAGAGAGAGAAAAATCAAAGCCCGTGCATGTTTGCTTTTCAACTAGGTGGTGGACTGGAACAATGGAAAGTGATTTATGGTTGAAAATAGTTATAGGAAGAAAAAGACACCATGAATACAGTCCTTATCAAAATGGGAATGGGTAAGGGAAGGGAGTTAACAGTACACAGATTAGTGAAGTAGCCTGTCCAAGTTCAAAGGTTTGCTGAGGTGTGGGTCTCAATGCTGTATTAAAAGACAGAAATGTGATTTCATGGCTTCATTCATTCTTTCCTGTGGGAAGCACTAATTCTTTTGGAAAATTACCTTTTCATTTCATAGCTAATTAACAGTAGTAAGACATCCCCGAACTGCCCTGGGGAAAGGAGAAAGAAGCAAGTTTTAAGTCAGAACGGTTTTACTGAACAAGAACAGTCTAGGATCATCACTGATCAGAGCTAAAGAAGTTTAACCCAGAACCCTTAAAGAACAAAAAAAGAAAATTGTGTTACAAAAACTGGTAGAGCCCTGACCATGCTGATGCATATTTTTTCCACTTTGCATCCAAGAAGATCCAGTGCTAGTGCAAAAGAGATGGACTGCGCTGCTGCAACTGCAGACAGGGATGGAAAAGAAGTGAAAAGAGAGGAAGAGAGACCTGCCCCTTTCAGCAGCCAAGAGGTGTCAGGCTGGTTCTCCCATGTTGTGTAATTTCACCTTAACAGCAAAGAAGGGGCCACACAGCTGCACAACCACATTGTTTGACACAAGGACAAACAGAAGTGATGACTGCTCATGAGGAGCTCAAATCTCCCTTTGTTCCCCTGGTAAATCCATGTCAATGCTAGCCCTGCTTTGGAGTTGGTCCCATACAGCTATAGGGGCCAGCAATAAGTAAACTGGAGTATGGTCACAAACATAATTAACAGATTACATCGTCCTGCTACCGGCACAGAAACCCCTCCAGCTCTTCATAGTCTTCTCCCAGAAGGGTAAACAAGGACACATGACATATGTACAGCTTCATTTATCCTGTCCCTGACCTGCATTTTGGTCCTGATTCTAGCCTTTTCTCTGCTAACAGCTAATGAAATCCCAGTGTGCGCTTGTTCTGATTTTCCTACCCTCCCCTTCCCTTGCTCCCATTTCTGATTTCAGAGATGTCCTGAAAATAATTCTGTTAGCAGGAAAATAAACAGGACATTACTCTTGAAGGCTTTCAATTGTATTTTCTCTTTCCCTGATGTTAGTCCTGTGCAGAAGCAGGGAAAGAGGAACTCGGGGCCATCAGAGAAGCTTTTCTGGCAGAGGCAGGAACCTGCATGCTGCCAAAGTCTTCACTATTGTTCAGTGTGCACCCTGCTGTTTGTACGAGACCTGCAAAAACAGAGTCTTACTGTGAAATTGTTAAAGAAAAAAAATAAAGCTGAGCATAGTAAAAGCGGGTCAGGCAGCAGAATGAGCTGGTACCAGCAAATGGGCATTTTTACCCTCTGTGACAGCTGATGCATATGAACAAGAGTCAGTAATTTTTGATGGCTGTTGTTGGTTTTGGCTTAATAATGAGGGGTATTATTAGAGACTGAGCAGGAGTAAGACAAAGCCCAAACAAGATTTGCAAGCTTTCAGGCTCCATTTACAGGGCAGCCTTTATCCCTGGAAACTCATCTAGACCCTGCCTACCCCAGCTCACCATGACCTACTATCCACTCCCAGTCTGCTGGGCCTCTGGCTCCCATTGGTGCTGGGCATCTTGCTCATCTAGCAAGTCTGTGTCATCTGTATTGATGTTGCTGATTGCTCCTGATCATTTCTTCACATTTACCCCCTCTGAGTGAAGAAAAGATTGGAGGTTTTAAACATCAGTTCATTGCCAGAGCAAGTTTGCTCAAGCACAAGTTATATTAGTAAAACCTACAGTTACGCTCAGGATGCTCCAGCCAACCATCATAAGGGAGAACCAGATTCTAAGAAGACTCAGCTGTGCCCCTAATTGCAGTTATTATTGCCACCTTGCTTCTCAGTCTTTCCTGCAGATGACAACCAGCATGTTCTGAGTTAAGACAAGTGACAGGCTTCAATAGCAAGTGACAACATCAAGAATGACAGTGAGGGAGAGATATTGCTTGAGGCAACGCTCCAGACTGGATGGAGCTGTTTGGGTGCAGGAGGGTAAGCAAGCAGCTCCAGATGGAAGAAGCCAATGACAGCATCTGAAATCACCCTTTTCTTACTCACAAATGAGCATTAGCCTGTTTTGCATCCTGCCAAGCACTCCGCATTGCTTTCACTAGCTTCAATTGCTCCTGAAATGTATATCTCCCCTTTCCCTTCCAAACCAGAGACCATAAACCTGGCCAAAGCCAGGCCAAAGTCTCAGCTGTCATGGCATCCCATCTATAATCAATGTCTTGCAGTAGATGCTTGAGGATGTGCGCACAGAGCTAGTCAATTATCCTCTCCCTCTCCCTCTCCTCTCCCTCTCCCTCTCCCTCTCCCTCTCCCTCTCCCTCTCCCTCTCCCTCTCCCTCTCCCTCTCCCTCTCCCTCTCCCTCTCCCTCTCCTCTCGCTCTCCGTCTTCCTCTCTCTCTCCTTCTCCCTCTCTCTCCCCTTCTCCCTCTCCCCTCCTCCCAACTGACACACCAAAATAAGAGGTTATATTTCAATTCGTCCTGTTCCAATATATTTCTTTTGCTTTTTTGATTCACCTACACTCCAACTGCAGGCATTGAAACAGGCCTGAATTATTCCCATCAATAGAGGGCACTGCTGCCCTCGCTGTCACAGCCCAGTGACACGTGTTGCAAGGGAAAAAAAATAAGTGTAATGTTTGTTGTTAAATGTTGAGGCCTTTTGGCACAGCACTATGTTTTGGTCTCCCAGTAAACCATCTTAAAAACTGCTGGGGTAACAAAAGCCAGGAGTTAATCAGTAACTCAGATGTTTATCAGCTCCATGTTTAACTATTTATTCCTTCCTTGCAATACCTGCCTGTTTGGTGGGGTTTTCTTACCTTCATTTAATGAGTAACTACTGGGAAGGGGATTAAATACACCTGTTCTCTCAACATATTAGGACGTTTCAGTGGTGGCTGTTATGGATGTAAGTATCTGTATCCCATATTCATTGACACATAGAAAGAAAATTCAAGTATTTATAGAGAAAAAAAATTCAGGCCCTTCAGTACAGGCTAGTCACTCCCATGGCCTAGTCTGGCATGTTCCCAGCTTCACCGTGGTTCTGTCAGCATGCCTCTCCACGTACACACTGATTTGACTTTACCCCTTGTATGCTCTCTCAGCAGCTCCTCATGTCTTTTCCTTCCCACCTGTTCATAAAGAACGACAGAAGAACTTCTAGCAGAGGGACCTCTGGAGGTTATCTGGCCCATATACCATCCCTCTACCCTATACTAGTGCTTCCATTTACTGTGAGAGGAGCAAGGAGGTGAATAAATTTGCAGTAGAGTGATTTTTCGATTAGTTACTTTCTATAGGGGACAACTCAGGGCTGTTGTTTGACATTTTGTCATTGTTGCCAGTGTGAATGTGGTTGAGTTGACAAGTCTACCTGTTCACACATAACCTGAAGCAACATGGTGTGTGAACATTGCAATGTTAAATCATCTGAGTATGGTTTTGGACATCTATGGAAGAATGTTATTAAGGTGATGTAAAGTATTAATTTTTTATGCAATTCTTCCTGTACAAGGGATGTGGTGACCTCTTTGTGTCCCTTCTCACCCTATTGCTTTGATTCTTTCTTGTGTTTCATTTCTCCCTAGGTCCTTAGTGTGTTTCATTGCTTTTCACTGTGTATGTGTGTGTATGTATTCAAAATGCAGCTCTCAAAGCATCTGTGAAAGAAGTTTATCATGTCAAATCTCTGTTCATATCCATAATTCACTCTTCTTGATACTGATGATTATATGTTTTACCAGGTTTAACTTCTTGGGGGCTTTTGTGTGGGTTTTTTTTTTTTTGTTTGATTGTTTGGTTGGTTGTTTGGTTTGGTTTGTTGGTTGTTTGGTTTTTTTTCCCCCAGGAGAAGTAGTCTCTTCAACTTAATTTCTATCCTCTTGATTAGGGCTGTCTTTGCCCCAGAGCTTCCCCTCACCCACATCACTTCCAGCAGAAAGGTAGGTTGTGAACATGGGCCTAAGCACACTCAAAATAAAATCCAGGGGCATGAAAGTAAGTGAGGGCAGAAATGCTTCTTCAGCCTTTGCTCCTGGTGATGCTGGCTGGGCCTGAAAGCACACAGCTGGATGCCAAAAGCCCAGGCAGCATTTAAAGAAGTGGTACTAGGAAAGGAAGGATGGATTGATGGACAATTTTTTTCTGTAAACTGAAAAAGTCTGACCAGAGACAGCCAAAAACAACAGATCTGGAACTCCACAGGGCAAATATTGTGGTTGAGAGAAGAAACTCTCTTGACCTGGCAATGATGTTATTAACTTCCTGGCATTGAGACTGAAATTCCCCTCTTTTTCCACCCTAAATTAAACACTAATTAAAGCCACACATTGCAAAAACATCCCTAGGTTCACAGTACTATTTATTAAGCTGCCTGAAAAGCCCTAGCTCCTTAGAGAGGCAAGAGAGCACAATATTTTTATAGTTAACACTTTTTTATTAACTCTGTCCGTTACATGCAGTGAGGTAAAGGAGGTAAAAAAAAAGAATAAACAAGGCTGAGACATGACTCCAAAAAAAGGGGGCAATAGTTTTCCATTTGTTATTTGCTGGAGGTAAAGTAGCAATTTGATCAAAGGCAATAGAATAATAAAAAAAAGGCAAAGCTATATGCTCTGCAGCATGAACAGGAATCAATCTCCACAGAACATACCAAGGAAACCTGTGACAGCAATGGGAGCCTAATGGTGTTGCAAGGATTGGTCTTCCTTACATGTCTGCTGTTGAGCACCCAAATGCCATACAAAGTCACTAGTAAGGCTGAAGAACTTTAGTCTTCATCCCTGCATGCAAAGTTCTCTTCAGTGTTTTCCAAATCTTCAGGCAATCAAAGGAACCAGTCGTCTGCAGATGCAGAGTTCTCAACTATAAAATATTGTATTCTCTGCTGAGGCGTTTTCCAGGTGTAAAATGCTATATAGGCTCTCCAAAGTTTTAAACCTCAAAAACTTCACTACCCTCAGCCTTCACATATTTACCTACCAATTTTAATTTATTGTAGTAAGAGATGACATGTGCATGCACATTTATCTGCAGTGCAGTATTTTGTATGCCATTGACAGCACCACAAAGTTTCTCATACAGCTGAAATGTGTTTTATAATTATATACCCAGATGACACCTCACTGAGCTGAGGCATCCAAGCATGAACTGGCAATTACATTATTTTGCATGGGCTCAAAAATAGGCTGGAATGTCGACCTCTTGCCTTGCCAGGGTGGTGTGAGTGACTGCCTGCAACTTTGGGCTGGTCTATGGAAGTGACGCATGGGGAATACAAGACAAGACCAAAGGCCAATGAGCATTCCAGGAAGTTGGGTGTGAGTTAGTGCCCTGACCTATTTGGGTCGGTCACCATCGGTCACCACATTCCTACAATGTAAGTTGTCTGGTAACAAAGGTCAGGCTCTTGGAAAGTCACTGATGCCTGCCTACACCCTAATGCAGAGTGCTTGCAGTCCGCATCCCAAGTGTGTTTACTGTGGAGGCTCCCAAGCCTGTCCTCTTTGTCCAAGCTAGAGTTTACTGCAAGGAAATCTGCAGAGTATCTGAAGAGGGGTGATGGCAAGCCACCCTCACAACTCTACAGCTTACCTGCTCCTCAGAGATCTGGCTGAAGAAGAGGAGGCTGCACTTCTGTGCTAGGGTGGTGGTGAACTAATCACTTGTTCCCCTTTTCCTATAGTAAAATCTTCAGGAGGAAACAAGGAGCAGCAATGAAGGGAGAACCTGACCTGAGGCACAGAGAAACTCCAGTCTGTAATTATGTGAACCCTCCAGATGCCCTATGCAGTGATTGCTAACAAGCTAGTAACGACTTTATACATTTCTATGAACATTCAACTAGGTCTAGTGCAACCAATTCATCTTTTCTCCGCAGCTGCTAATATGTCATTATTTCTAGTGGGTACGTTCAGTCAAGTGATTGCAGGTGAGATGAGCACATGCAGACTGTGTGCTGTCAGTGGAGGTAGGAGAATAGCTGGATGGATGAAACAACCAAAGATCAAGACAGTAAGTTCCCTGTGTCTTAGTTTCCCACTAATTTCCTGCTGAGTTTTCCCACATAGGTGTTCTTGCACTGTTAACATATTCTGAAGTCTTCTGATAAACAGTGTTCATGGCAGAACCAGATGTTATATGCACATATTACCTGCAAATCAGGAAAGCTAATGCACTGTGTTTGGGAAGCTTTACTTTATAGCTTGCCTTGCCTGAAGACAGGTGTTCTTTTTATGTGCATTTCAAGAAATGGCATTCTTTCCCAGGCACATACCGATATAGTCACATGGAATCAAATCACACATGGACCGGTAATCAAATTACTTGAGCAGAAGCATCTTTTGTGGCCACAGACTTTAGTTCTCAAAATTAAGAAGGGAAAAGGGAGGATGAAAGAGATCAGTTCATCAGAGGCAATGATGTGCTCAGAGCTCTTGCAGGTCAAAACACGCCAGGCAATGTTGTTCTTCTTTTAGTACTGAACTCAGAAACATCACATGAAAGGTGTGTCCCAGGAAAGGGTATTACCCACTCTTCTGAGACATGGTGGACGTGCTTGCAGGAAAGTTTTAGATGGATGTACTTGCAGGGACGTAATTTTAGAGAATCAGTTGCTGATTCACTGGGATTTTTGTCTGGGTTAAAATTTTACTTTACTTTCCTAACGCTACACAGCTCAACCTGGACCTCACCAAGCCTAGCAAGGTTTATAATCTGCTAACCTTCAACTTTGACTGCACTTTTCTCCTAGCTTCCTTTCCTGTGCTACTAACCATTGCTTTATTTCTGGAAAGCTAAATCCAGACTTGGGGAAAACTGATCATTCAAGCAACAAGTTTTCAATTCCTGCCAATGCCAGACAGAAAACTTCCCAACTGTGCATTTACACCTACAAGAACTGGAGTCCAAGAGCAGGAGTCTAGAGATGACTGTTCCTAATAACCACCTGAAGGGCATTTCTAGGTCCAGTTTTCATCCTCTTCCCCAGATCAGACACTCACAAGATCCAAGGCATCTGCAAGCCTCAATTTGATTTAAGCCAATGTGGGGTCTCTGCAGAAATTCACCATTAGCCTCGCCTTGGACTCCATGCACACCCACAAAGGCCTAATATAATGAGGACATTTGTACATACATACACCAACTCCTGTGTCTGGTGAGGAGCCTTCAGATTGCTCTGTACATCACTACAGCTTTTACTACCACTGCCATTGCCAGAGGTGCTCAAGTGGAACATACTAGAGGCACATGCAGCTGTATACAGGGCTTTTACACTAAATTTCTGAGGTCATTGTTTCTCCTCACATATCTAAATAATGAAAATCACAAACTACAGCCCAAAGGAACTAAAAAAAAAAAAGAAAAGGGAGGAGGGCAGGGGCTTCAGGTCATAACAGTTCTCTGAATTCCCAGGTGCCTTTCAACTTTTCTAATATTAGTTCTTTGTCTTGACAAAACAATGTCCATCTCTTTCTTCTCCTGTTAAGTGGTTCTATGAATCTCTATAGGTTCCTTCTCTCTACTGGTCTAAAACTCCCCATACTCTCTTGAACTCATGTGGGGGATCTTTCACCCTTCCAGCACACAAGGAAAGGAAATGATGAGATCACTTCACAATGTCAGGTGCGTGGGTAGAATGAAGTCATCACATCTGATGACTCACCTTGCTCCTCTAGCTAAGGTAAGACACTTTTGTCATCAAGCATGGCTACAGAGAAAAGTCTTGATTTAACACACCAACTTCCTCATACCAGCACCATGCCTATAACCAATGTGGCGCACATGTACTGATACTCAAAACAGCATATCACAACTCAGAGAGAAGAGATTAAGAGAGGATTATTCAAGACATGTATAAACTCTTTTAGTCATTTCTGAAAATCCTTTCCTTGAAGTCTGCAGACTGGGATCAGGGGAGAAAAAAATCTGTCTGAGCACATGACAAAGGGGAACACAGGTGATGATCTTAAGGAAATGAGTGTGAACCAGGATATAGGCCTCTTAGTCACATAGGGATTTTACAAGTGCCAGTAGCAAACAGAGTATCACCATTCACATATAGACACAGTACTACCAGCTCCTCTTTTGTTGCTATTTATAATACCAAAAAAAAAAAAAAAGAAAGAAGAGCTTGTCTTTAATGATCAGAACACTCTTGCTATTAGAAGCCAGGCTTGGACTTGCCCAGGATTTGAATGGGAAACCTCCCATTGTGTGGTTTCACACCAAAGAATTACGATTGATCACCTGGTAGAAAAACAGTGAAAACTGAGCAAAACTGAATAAGCTGAAATGCTCTGTTTTGCACCATCTTCACAGAACAACAAAAGGAGATAATAGTAAGGAAAGACATTACCCCCTACCCCAGACAGTGCTTCCTGATGGGTCATAACTAGGAGGAAAGTCTTGCTTTAGCAGCAGGGAGACTGAGTATGGCAGAGGGGTAAGGGATTTCTGAAGAGCCTGACGAATTAGTAACACATTGTAGACTTGATTTTAGATTGAATGGGGCTCTGAGTTTGTAGTGGATCATCTGTGTTTTCCTTCACCAAGGAAATATCTTCTTGACGTCTCCAAATCTTGAATATGCCCTATCCTCAAACAGAGCACAACAAAATTATGGACGGGCTTTGTACGGAGCAAGAGGATGTGTCGTCATATCTCCAGCTCTACGTATTTGTACTCTGAAAGGAAAACAGATGTTCTCCAGATTAAACTCATGTTATTACTGCTTTTGCTACTGGCCTGCACTGAAAATCTTTTTTACTGTAAACCAGAGATCCTGTGTGAGTTGGGATGGGAATTCTTTGCCTTGTGACCAAATTAGTTGAGTAACTGGATGTTACTGCAATACAGGAATGCCAATATAAAATTGAAGAGCAGTCAATGGAGCTCAGGTTAAAGCCCCAGGTTCCCCCTTGGTATACAAGTGACCAACACATAACTAGCACCAACTCCACTGAAGAAGAGGTATACTCAGTAAAGTCCAGGAAAAAGAATTGTATTAGTTCAGCTATTGACATAAAACTTCTGTTTTAACAAGTGACATCTGAGGAGCTTATCAGTTGCTTAGTGTTCCCTTTCCTTTTGTTTTTTGCTAAAGTACTGCAGGTCCCAGAGCAGACTGGCTCCCTGACCAGACAAACCCTACCAAAAGCTGTAAACAAGCAGTTGCTCTGGAAGCTGGTGTCGGAAAAGGCACCAGTACAGCGCAATCTGATCACTTTTAAATACGCAAGTAGCTTCAGTCTTAATTATGCCTGAAAAAGGTTTGCTGGAGAGGAAGAGCACTTAACCAGCTTTTGAAGAGCATCGCCCTGTGTCAGCATTGCCAAACCTGCTTCTGGATGCCAGATTTTCCCAAGACAGCTGCAGAATTAATACCACCTAGCTCTCACAAAGTACTTTACATACTCTAACCTCGTGCTCTGAAGAGTCTTTTCAAGAGGACAGAGTTAGGAAAATCTTTTAGAGGATGACAAGTCAAGGCGCCTTTAATATAATCCATATTTCACTGACACGCAGATGAGAAATATACTCTTCATCCATGGCAGATTTCAGGAAATATTAGGAAGCAAAGATCTGTACTAGTAGACTGAGATCCTTTAAAGGACATATGAATATGGAGGGACAGATGCTTCAGGGAATTACCATATGAATCCACAGCATGCAGAGCAATATACAAAAACTAGTATTTATGATGATTATGACATTTTTGTGAAAACAAAACCTGCAGCAAATGGGTTAGAATAGCACTATTCAAATCCTTCAGAAATGCAAAGCTCCTCCAGTATCAGTTATTAGATTAGATGCCTGACCTTTTTGCAATGTAAATACTCTCTGGGAGGATGAAAGGTATAAAATATGGCCCCAAGACTCTCAGTTTGCACTGAGAGTCCCAGCAAGTATTAATTGATGTTCCTGTAAATCAAATTTCACTGTCAGACAGAGAAATTTTAACATTCAGTGTAAGAAAGGCTGCAGGTTACCTGCAGTAGATGTTATCTAGCAAATAAACCTAGCCTACAGCAGGCTTTCTCACAAATTTTCTGGCAGCCATACTGTTTTCATCACAACTAAGAGCTCTACCCAAAGAAACTTAAAAACTGTGTCAGGAAAGGGAAGAATCCTTCTTCCCCACTCTTCTCTGAAGATTTGCCTTCCACCTAGTTTCTTGGGAATCCCCCACATCTTGGTCCTACTCAGCACTAGGCAGGCAGGTCCTACCACCTGTTTTATCATGGGGTATCGTACCAAGTTCAGCTGTGATAGAACAAGTTGCTTAGAATCACAGAATCATAGAATAGTTCAGGTTGGAAGCAACCTTAAAGATCATCTAGTTCCAACCCCCCTGCCTAACTTCTTACAGGATTTATTTGCCAAAGCAATCTTTTGCAATTCAGTGCAACATCTTCAGACTCCAGCATCTTGGCCTCCCACCCAGGGACTCTGTCTCAGGTTTTTCCCCATTAAAAGCATGTTGGGCCTCACCTGGCTATTCTCTGCAGGATCTCAAGTGCATTCCTGAAATACTTGTTAGGTGTATCAAACTTATCTTGGGGTCGGTTCTGCTTGAATATCTGCAGGATTCCAGTGTTATCTAGTATGGTATCTGTAGGGAACTAGGCTACGCTCTCCTCTCATTCTTATCAAGGATTTCCTGCTCTTTGAGAGAAGCCAGGAAGATGCAGTTGGTGCTCTATTGCAAAGACTAATGCCTTCATCCAGTAAGCGCTCCCCCTGATTCCCACTGGGGTGGGGTGTGTCCACCAGCATAGACTCCTAATTCAACCTGCCTCAAGCAGCCCACCAAGGACATGCCATTAAATATTAATAATAAAATAATATTAATAATGTCTTCCCTTACAGTCAACTGGAGAAATATCCTTTTTGAGGGGATGGTGATGGAGAGGGTGATGTATAAGTTTGTGTGTATGCATGCTATGTGTGGGAAGTGTGCATCTGCAACAGACCTCAGATATTTTGTGGTTGTGATCACAGCCTGTTGGTAAGCTTCTGAGAGATCTTCATCTTTCATAGGAAAATGCAGATGTAAATAAATTCAAAACATATCCCAGGAAAGGGTAATTAAAGAATTCACCATTTCAAATAGTAATACCAAGAAAAAAAAAAAAACCTTAAACATCACCTTAAATAAAAAGTTTTGTTCGCTTTCCAATGAAAAAAATCAAGATTCTCATTTTGAAATGCCCTTTCCTATAATAATTCAGAGTTGCTTGATGGAGCTAAGGTTGCTTTTTGAAACATCTGGGCAGGAAGCAGCCCTCAAAGATCAAGAGACCTGATTCTCAAGAGATCTAGGGATATTTTGCCCCACTGAGTTTTGGCTAGTGTCTGAGTACTGAGACTTTAGAAGAGACTTCCCAGCTAGGGGGACTTCTAGGTTGAAACTCTGTCAGAAGAAAACGGAAGAGAAGCATTTTGCAGCCCCTTAGTGTGGAGGCAAGCATGAGTGAACAGGCAATTGGTTTGGAGCTGCAGTGGGCGCAGAGACAGGACTGCCAGTGTTGTCACTGTGAGGTCCTGCTTCAGCCCGCCCAGCCCTGTGGAGATGGACATCTCTGAGCAAGCGTGAAGAGGGGATGAGAGATGGTGATAAAGGGCTGGCAGGAGAGGGATCACTATACAGTAAGAATGAGCCACGCAGCTATGTTTAAAGGATGCTGAAACAACAAAACTAGACTGAGATGAGGAATATAAAGGGACATGGCCTTTCTCAGGCTAGTTGACACAGCTGGAAAAGGCTGAAGTACTTCTGGACTACAAGCCCTTCTCCAGGCTGGTGTGATTTGCCCAGCTGCAGCAGGTGGAAATATAACCTTTCCATGCAGACTTTGTCTCTCTCATATTCAAATACCTGTGTGGATGTCACGTCACTTCTGAAATGATGTTCTGACATTAGTGGCCACTGAAACTCCTAAGAGCACATTCCCTAACTAGCAATGAACATTCCAGCATGGCTGTGCATGAAGTCTTCAGCTGGCTTGTTTGCTTCCTACATTCCAGTTTCATTTGTTTATTTATTTATTTGTTTATTTATGACTTTATAAACTGTAAAATACACCTGAAAAATTAAATGGCGGAGGCACATTTTAAAACATAAAGTGTACTCCTAGTCTGACATCTTTGTGGGAAACAAAGTAAAAGGGATAGTTATTTGGTACCCAATGTTGATCCACCATCTGTATGTCAGTGCAAGTGTCTGGAGGAATGTAAAATCTCAAAGATAGCTGTGGCTGCAGTTTTGTTGTCCTAAATTTAGGGGTGCTTTTAAAAGGCAGTCAAACAATCTGTCTAGTAATTAAAACTTGTGACTTGCTTTCTCCCACTCACACTTACCAGAGCCAACAAAGGATACAATAACGTCCATTGTTTTGGTTAAAAATAATATGGGGGAAGTTATACTTCCCCTTAACTGAGGCAGCCTGAGGCAGCTTTTTTAAAAGAATGGTGAATCAAGTTACAGGACATTTCAGCTTCTGAGAAATGCATTGCAAGTTCTCAATAAATGCGTGTCCACTCCCAACAGGCCTCTCTGCAAAGGTCAGCAGGCAGACCAAGCAGCTGTCTAAGGTTTCAAAATACTAGTGTCTTTCAGGAAAAGTTATCTTTCCTCAGACCTTGACAGTTTGGACAAAATGATGGAGCGCCTGGAGAAAGCGCTGTCACAGTAAATGGTGCAGTTGAGCAGTTTGGTTGGGTAAGTGGTGTGAGCTTTGGATTGCAGGCTGTTTGCAGTGTGGCAGGGACACTGACCGATTCAAAACTGGTTTCTGCTCAGATTGGAGTCCATCTAACTTTGTTTCCTCCCTTACCCCTTCCAAGCTTGGGTCCTGGGATGACCGGACCACGTTGCAGCACTGGAAGCTGAGTTGTGGCATTTTAAATTCTTCCTAGAGCTTTATTTTCTGCTCTTTTGTTCATCCCTCTCAGTGCTGCAGTTGCACAACTGAGTGTTTCAGAGCTGAACAATGTGCTCCCTGCGCACAGTCTATATACAGTAACCTGGGTGGTTACTATTATGGCCACTATTAAAACATAAGTGAGAGATAAAAGACATATGTTTCAAAGACACAGGGTGCCAGATGCACACATATGGCTGAGTAGTCACCACGTATTTCTGGGTAGGTCTTCTTATCTAAAATCAAAATTTCATGTTTACATTTTGAACTCTCATAAACACCTGCTGAGCAGAAAGCACGATAAAGCAGTACTTAACTTCAGAATGGTGTTGACCAAGCTTTGCCACATCCCCATGCAAATTGCACAGAGTGCACCCAGGAGCTCCCATAGCACAGTAGTCTGTTACAAATGTTAATGTGAATTTAATCAACAATCGATTTTCAGGAGGCTTTCAGCAGGTATCGCAAATCACCACTGATCTTTGCTCAAGCACACACTGCTCTGAATAAACACACTCAAGAAAGTGAGTCCAAGTGTGCTAGTAAACAGTGTCTCCTGAACAGCAGCAAGAACAGTAGTTTGCCTCCTGCTTGATATCAAGGTGGTAGCTCTAATTTGGAGATGTGTAAGGTGAAATCAGCAGACATTAGCCTCAAAAGGAGGGACCTCAAGTCTGTAGTTAGCATTGTCTCCTTCACAGGTACATCCCCGATTTCAGTACATAATAGGGGATAATGTGACTGAGAGCTGCCCTGCAGAGAAGGACTTGGGGGTGCTGGTCAATGAGAAGCTTGACATGAACCAGCAATGTGTGATCGCAGCCCAGAAGGCCAATCATATCTTGGGCTGCATCAAAAGAAGCGTGGCCAGCAGGACGAGGGAGGTGATTCTGTCTCTTTCTTGTGAGACCTCATCTGGAGTACTGTGTCCAGTTCTGGAATCCTCAACATAAAAAGTATATGGAGCTGTTGGAACAGGTCCAGAGGGGGGCTACAAAGATGATCAGAGAGCTGGAGCACCTTCCATACGAGGACAGGCTGAGAGAGTTTGGGTTGTTCAGCCTGGAGAAAAGGCTCCACAGAGACCTTATAGAGACCTTCCAGTACCTGAAAGTGGCCTACAGGAAAGCTGGAGAGGCACTATTCATGATTCACAATCTCTGCCAACTCCCATTCCTTTTGCACGGGTCCTTTGAATTGTGGCTACAACCACATGTCTTGTGAAAGGGAAACTTCCTCCCTTAGGTATGCATGGGATACGTTTAGGGTCCAGCAGTTCTGTTGATTTTCATCATCAATGAAGGCCTGGTTGCTTATTTTCCTTGCAGGGTGTTCTTTCTATGACCCAAGACACTCCCCATGGTGCTATTCCAAGCTACGATCACTGTAAACACATCATTGTAAACACGCAATAATGTTCTATCGGTCTCTATATTCATCATGATGCAGTGGAAAGATTAACAGGATCAAGGAGGAATGGGGTGCTGCTGTAAGCAGCTTGGAGCTGCAGACATATGTGAAAGCTGCAGTGCCTGCTGCTGTTTGTGAAGATAGACTAAAGATATGCAATGATGAGCAGAGAAGCCAGAAGGGAGTGGAGAGATACTGTAGAGACCTCCCTGCAGTCTGCATCCTGGAGCTCTCAGTACTGTGGGAGTTTCTAGGCTTTGCCAGTATGAAAATAATCAACATCAAGTAAAAAAAAAACCTGTTTAGTCTTAGAAATGCTCCAAATAAAAGGAACTTTAGATATAAGTGACATATTCTTCCCAAAAGCAATATATATTTCCATAACGCTGAAGTGATTTCTTCATTTCTTTACCCTGCATTAAAAAAAAAACAAAACAAAACAAAAAAAAAACCCAAAACAGGCAAGATGTTATATTAAGTACTTGTTGAATAAACTCCAGTGACTCATCATCTTGGGGAAAACCACATGCTCAAATACTAGCCTCCAACACCAGGAAGCCTGTTAAGCTGAGGAAGATAGTTTGCAGCAGCAATTTGCTACTCCATTTAAAATATCTCTTGCATAACCTACTCTTTTGATGGAATCTTTACTTTGGAAAAGAAGACATATGTATACATATATTCTGTTCAGAAGTTGTAACATATTGCTGCTGGCTTTACCTGAGAAGTCTGGCCATATGGGAGATGTGCTTTGTAACATTAATGATGGAATAAGGTGTTCCTCAGAGGTGTTCCTCAGAGGTGATCCTACATATCAAACTAAGAAGAGTCAGAAAAGAAGGGATACAGATGTTTGTTTGCATTTCCAGACAAGCACTCTGCCCCAAAGCATCTATGTCCTGCATTTGTCTTCAAGCCACTGTGTTTGGAGCTGTATATCTGCTTCTCTTTCATCACATCCAGATCTTATTTGTCCCTCAGACAGCAGCATGTACAGCAGGAGAACACATAACTGCCTTTGCCCTGTGCTGCACACATATCAGCCATGAAGATCGAGGTCCACATTTTTCTCCCAGTGTCTGGGACACCCACCTGCTCTCCTGTAGGATTAAAATGACCTCTTACTGCTATCTTGAATGACGAGTGCCCAGCCCATAACACTACAAATTATCTGACACATTGAGCACAATCTTGCTCAACTTAAACACTCTGCATAACTCCTCATGTGAGTGGGAGTTCCCCATGAGCACCAAGGTCATTACCGAAGCTGTTTAAACAATCCCTTCCCTCTTCCTCCTGCTCACCTCTCCAGTCTCCAAACCAAACAATCTCCCATTCCCATGCTATATTAAGATACTATGCAGAAAATATAATACATTATCCTCAGGATTTAGCATTAGCAGAGCATACGAACATATTGTTGTTGTGTTTGTATCAGGTACACATTTATTCTCCACCAGCACTAAATGTTTTCAGCAATTCTCTGTGCAGGGAAGGTGCATAGCATACAAAAGCCATGCACTTCGATGCTGTGGAAGAGTTTAACTACAGATCACAGAATCACAGAATCACAGAATAACCAGGTTGGAAGAGACCCACTGGATCGTCGAGTCCAACCATTCATAACCCTGTTCATATATTTTATGGAATTTGCCTTAGGAATGTAAACAGATCCAGAAGCCTTTGTGAGCCAGTGCAATTAATTTTAACAGAGTTCTCTTGCATGTACACACATGTGTGTGCACATATACCTGCTCACTCCCTTCTGTCTGTACCCATACATAAATAAATATACAACAAAAGTAATATTTCTAAGGCACTAATAATAGTAAATGCTCTTGCCACAGAGATGAAAACTTCATACTTATTTGGGGTGGAGTAGGAGGTCATTCACTGGTCAAACAAGGAGTTACCCATTCATGATACAATATTAAAGGATGACCTTAACTTAGCTGCAGTGCATGGAAACTGCACACAAAATATATCTCTGAGGAGGTTAGCATGGTTAAATAAATTTGCTAGAACAAAGAACAGCTTGACCTCAGGAAAGAAAAATCAAATCTAATCTCATCAGACATTTATTGGAGCCTTGGGTCACCTTAATCTTCCAATGCAAATTGTTTACTCCATGTATTTTGGTGCAGCTTTCAGTCACCCAAATGAAATGCTTTTGCATGCCTTGGTCAGTCAATTCTAGCCTCAAGGCCTGCCATACACTATGTTTAAGCTTAGAGAGCTTCAAGGATGCACTCAAAACACTGCACCTAAAATTTTTGCACGACTCTGGCAAAAAAAAAGGATCAAGACATGTAAACCAGGACTTCAGTAACTGTCAATGTTCAATAGTCCTCGAGTACCACCCAGTTAAACAGCATATGGAGGGGCTTCTGCACATGCACTCAGCTGCCCTGTCCAGTCAGTCTGGTACCTATTCCCACATGATCACTCAGTCTTGAAACTATGCTAGGGAACATCTCAATCCCCTGGGGGTCCTGCTCCATTTTTTTCCATCATCCTGGAAAAATCAAGCCTCTCTGAAAAATCAAAGTATGGCTACTCCTTTTAAAAAGTGACTGCTGATGCTTTTGATGTTCTTCTGTTAACATAATACTCAATGGTTAAAGTATTTGCCCAAGAAATGGGGCCTTGCAAGTCCCAGCTGAGGTTTGACCTTGGATGATTCAAACCAGTCAATGTCCGGATAACATAAGATAGTAAATCCAGCCAGAGCCTTAGTGTCAAAGGACAGAGTGGCAGAAGCACATCTAAATACAGAGTGGTCACGGCACTCCCAACAGAAGGGATTATTTAGCGAGGGTTCTTATCAACATGTAGAGACCACCCACACCAAGAAGGGTATCTTCAATTGTTTTTGATAGACACTTGCTTTATCTGTGCTCTGAGAGTATCTAAGGGACTGGGTCTTCCAGGCAAGCCTCTGCTGAGCTCCTGAATCCTGATGGGTTTAGGAAGGCCATGAACACTGACTGACTCAGCCTAGACGCCTCTGAGCAGGCACTGTGGCCACAGGAGGACACATAACCAGAAGGGTACGGCTGGAGGATACAGCCTCAGCCATAATTACTGATCCAAAGCAGATGTGCCATCCCAGATGGGGCTTTCTACGGTGCCTACAGTTACCAAGAAATCATGCCTGAAAAGTCTAATGATTTTACATATTCTAAAAGTATAATAAATATTCTGTTTTTTTGATTTTGGAGCCTTATCTCTTAATAGCCCATAGGTCTTTTATTGGATGGGATGGGAATTGATTGGATCAACAGCAAACTCTCAGTTTATTTTTACATAAACTGAGCTGACACCTAAGCAACAACTGCAGGGACGCATGGTACTCATTGACGAAATTCTACTTTCAAGCTTCAAAGTCTAACTCAAAGCCAGATTTTCTTCAGTCTAAGTGTCTAAGGTATGAGGGCTTTTCAAGTACATTTAGATTAAGGAATTCAAATTCCAGAGTATTTGCTGTGATGTAAAGATTACTCTGTTGAAATAAGGAGTCTAAATAATTCCATTACATATAGCTCCAAGATTTCAGTACATGTCCATCTTAAATTTTAATTTGACCACTTGAATTCTAATCATGGTTTAATTCTACTCTTTTTCACTAGTGGGCTAGAGTTCTGTGTTTAATATTCTCTAAATGACTTAAATTAGCTATCAAATTAAAATGTACTCAAAAAATTAAAATAGTGTAAAAAAAATCAATTGGTATTTGGTAATAAATTTTGGCAGACTTTTCCTAAAACATTCCACATCACAGGTTACCAAACAGCCGTCCTTTCTTGTTCAAATTTGTTCATCTTGTTAAAAGAATTAAGCTAAGAAAGTTCTTGTTTATTTACAATCTGAGATAAGATACAGGAATATCTTGCTCTGATTTTGTCTAGGTAGAGACTTACTATTTTTTCTCTTTTTTAAAAAAGCTTTATTGGCTTTATAAGTTGTGTTTGATGTACCTTTTAATAGGGGCAGCATCTAGCAAAGCTGTCCTTGCAAATACCATAGAGAAAGAGTGGGAGGAAAAGGGAATTCTGCATTCCCTGCAAAAAGGAGGGACAGAAAAATGCATCTGAAGGACTCTCAGCAGCCTAACTCTAGTTACCTATCTCAATGTGACTGTGGCAAAAGTTTTCCCTAATTCTTAGCAGCTCTTCACACTTAGGTCCCATGTGGCACCTGTCTCTACAACACCCACAAGCTCAGGCTGGTGCATGAAGCTGGTATTTGGAGGCACATGTAGGTGTAACCTAATGCTACAAGTCCAGCACCTCCACAGCAACTAGATGGAGACTTTTATCCCACAGCTCATCTAATTTTTCCTGAGTGGTGGGCAGTATTGCACTTAGAAGAGCAACTGAAATAGGCTTGAGGTGGTTTTTTTTATTGAGTAAAGTATGTTTCCGTGTAGAGAAACAAAAAATCCATGCAACTCTCTGCTGCACAAAGACAAAACTGTCCAACTACTGACAGCTTCGTTCAGGCAGATTCTGGTTTTTCCTGCAAGTAGCCTCACAATCCCAGTCAAAGCCCAGGATCTGGCTGGTGAAAATGCCAAAGGATAGCACCCTTGGGCTGGCAGAGCATGGTCCTTTACCGTGGCAGAGCAGGACCTGGTGGGCTCCACTGTGTTCTCCCTGTGTAGGATGCTCAGACTTTTTAAGCCAGAGTAAGCAAAGACTTTCCACACCCCTCATGAACTAGCTGCCAGACCTCACTGTAATAGCTCTTGTCACAAAGTTCAGATTATTTCCCTCTATAGAAGGACTCTCAAGGATCAGATTACCTAATTTTGCCTACCAAAACGTGCACAATCTAATGCAAACTAATCTTGTACTCTCTCTCTGTAATCAGCGGAGACAGTAAACACAGAGGAGAACAATTCAGCCCCTCCTTAGATGCTCCTTTAAGGGTGAGATGAATCATCTTGCATAGGTGTCCCTGTATTGCCTGCAAATGACTGATGTGTTTCTTAACAGAGATGAATCTTGCTTTTATATCACAGAAAAGAGATCCAAAAAAAAGAGACAATGTCCTCCTATTCTCAGTTCTCCCAGCCCTGCGCTGCAGCTCAGCTCTCTCAGCAGTATATAGGAAAAACATCTGACCCTGTCTCACTTGTCAACACTACAACTCTCCAACTGCCTCTGCCTCGTGAAGGGCTAAGCCCTTTGCCGTTACATGAAATTTTGCTGAGTGTATTTTTATAGCTGTTATTCATTAAATAGATTCACCTGACCAGAAGGCTGCCACAAACCATTCTTGGCACTGTTTTGTAAAGGGAGGGTTTATAGTTAACAAAGCTGTTTATTTCATCTGCAGTAAAAGCCTGCCTTCAGGATTGTGCAACCATATTTTAGGGTGACTACCGATATTTTGTAAAGCTTAGATGTCCTTTCAAGTTATTGATTATAAATACAAGGGGAAACAACAGTCCAAGCACCAAGAGAAACTCAAAATAATTTTTCTGTGTCTGAAGACACCTAGAAATTCTGACATTGGATGACTTCCATTGCATATCAGCTGTCCCATTTCAACCTAAGCACCATCAAGACCCAAAATTTGAGCAACTCTTTACTTTTGTCACTTGTAGGTTTTGGTCACGCAAGAGTCTTCCAAACATCATCAGGTTGCATTGAGATTTGCCCAACCGAGGTCTTCTCTCATGGCTGATCCTACTATGTTGCCCTGTATCATTCTTAGAACATTACAGCTCCCTTGGGTTTGGCTCTGCCCCTTTCCTGATGTCCATTCTACTTCTTATTACTCTCTTCTGCTCTTCTGTCTGCCTCATTTCTTTGCTCCATTTGCTCTCCTTAAAAAAATCATGAATCATCGTGCATCATCACTTTGACATGTCTCTTTCTCCTTTAGCATGCTTAGACCCAATGCCAGCTAAAGAAGCTGGTCAAACACAGTTTAAATTAATCACGTGAAGACTGCCGTTACTTTTTAGCCAGAAGTCTGATGATTAGTGTGATCTAGTCTTGTGTCCCTGTTTTCGTCAGAAGAGTTCACCCCTGCCCTGAAAGTGTCTTAATTTAGTAGTCGACAGGATATTCCCTTGTACAACTACTCCACTTATGTTTAATCAGTAACACTGCACATGCAATAATTAATTACCATTAGAACAGAGAGCTTTACATTGTGATTCATTGGTTTGGTAGTCTTTGTTCTGCTATCCTTGTGTTTTGTCTTCTGCAGTCTACAGAGCAAATCTTTTTGGAAGCCGCTTCAGAGATTCAGAACACTTGGGTTTTGTTTCAGGATCATCAATATTTAGTTTAATACCCAAGATCTCATTTACCAGCACCCCAAGACCATTTTGAAGGTCTTCAGTGGTTGCTGAAGCCAAATGAGCTTGTCAGGAGTAGATGGTGACATTGTGCAGATGTGGTTAGGCCAAAGAAAAGGTGGAAAACAGATGAGGTTTGCATGAGTGACAGAGTCATCAGTTCACCAAGGTGAAAATGAGTGACACCACAGGCTGTGCAAGCACCCATTCTCCCCAAGAAGCCATGCTTTGTTTTGCCAGTGTGTAGCAAACTACAGCAAACACATCCAAATACAGGCCAGTGACCCAATTATCACCAAATCTCAGCTCAGATAAAGGCCACTTCTTTGGCTGCTATCTGCAGACACCAATCCTGTATTTAAAATGAACCTGTCATTTGGCCAGAGGCAAAGAAATGGACTTTGATTTTTCATGCCTCTTTGAGAAACCTCCACATCTCATGCAAGACACAATTTTTGCATAATAAGTGAATTTCTTCCTATCACAAACTAAATGATGCACAGAAAAGCACGAGGTAAAAGCTGAAGTTTTTCAATACTACATTCAAATCTTTCTTATCCTGTTTTGATAAATGATGTATGAAAAGACAAGTGTGAACTTTGAAAGAGGAAAAATGCCTAAGGCACCTGAAGTTCACTTTCTCCCTGAAATGTGATATGCCACAACTCTTCTTCACCATGAACACTCTGCATGTAACAGGAAGGTAGGACAGAACAATTAGCTTTTGACACTTTCCAAAGAAAAATATGAAGTGCAGTAAGGTTTTTCTTTTTTGCACTAAAAAGAAAATTTAAATCAAGTTTTGCCAGCAAAAATCATTGCAAACTTGTAGGGAGAACTATGATTAAAATAAGCATTTCAGATTCCTTGTGGCCTGACTAAGACAACACTCTTTCCTTAATCTTCATTATAAACATTATGAGGAGCAAAATGCAAAATAAACAGAATTACATATTGATGCTTCATATGACAGATTTGAGTGAGTGCTTCCAAGTCATAAGATCACTGCACAGGATCACTGCTGGTCTCTTGGTCAATGCTGGACATTGTCTGACCTTCTCTAGTCTCTTTCCCTGCTACATTTTGATGATTAAGGTAAGTTCAACCAATTAGATTTCTAAAAAACATAATCACAAGGAGTTCATGATGCTTCATGTCCTGTTGCATGTACTGTTTATAGTAACTGTCTAAGCCTTGCGATTTTTATTTCTGATGCATAGAAAAATTGCCAGTAGTCAGATATTTCTTGGCACTATTCTTGTTTATTTTTAATGGAGATACAAACATCTGATCCCAAAACACAAGCAAACAACAGGGAAATCTTTTGCTTGGAGATCCCCTTGCCCTTCAGCCTCTGTGTGGGGGAAGTCTACTGGGCATCACCCATCCAGGCCGCAGGCAGCAGCATCCCAGATCCATACAGCACAGCAAAGTGCCATCAGAAACTGTAAGCACACATTTACATGAAATTTCAGTATATTAACTGAGAGCTATGCCCAGCCTCCAAAACCCTGACTTCTGGCAAGTGGAAGTTTGAAGTGAACACCTAGCAGCAATAAGCTGGGGCCAGATCAGATGTGGCTTGCCTCCAAGCACATCAGGAAACATCCCCATGCTTCCCAACACTGCTAGATTAGAGCATATCTAAACCACAAAGATTTGTTGATGTCTCTATATTGATCATGAGTGGGAAAAAATCATGATATTAACTAGAATAGTGATATTTTCTGCAAAACTCTCCATGGAGAGGCAAGATATACACACAATATGAGCCTATTTATTTATATTTCTATAGCTGATGCAATCTGGGAGGTGAATTGATGAAATGTTTTTGTTAACATGAGCTTTGTCATTACTAGCTAAATGAAACAAGTCCATGTGTGTGAGCTAGTCCTTCTGCTTTTCTCTTGGAATTACCAGGTATCTCAAAAGTATAAGCCTTAAAGTTGCAACTGTGCATCTTTACAGTCACAGATTATCTACTTTTTATATTGAAAATGGTTACTATTTGGTGCCCAGCTAACTGTGCTGTAAGCAAATATTATGGATTTGCTTTTATCCCCGTGGTACAGTGACTGAAACTATATCGATCAGATACTACATCTCCCATTGACACTAGTATTTTTCCCCATGGTGCCTGAAATCTCAGGTCAACATTTGTATTCTTTGCATTGTTATTAGCTCTGCATAGACAGTATATTATGTACTAATTTATCCCTTTGATGCTCTGAATGTTCTAGGAAGGTGGGTAATTTTCTAAGAACTACATAGATTCAACCTGCTGGCAGTGGCCAGCCCTCTCTACACATCTCTGGTTTACGGATTGATGGAATCCACCATCTTCATTGTATCCATCATGTAAATTCAACCTGTTTGCTTGACTAGCCTGAATAGCAGCCACATTGCTCTTTATGCTTCTCTTCACTCAAATGAGTTTTGTTAGCTTAGACCTTACTATCCTGCTTTCAGCAGCACTGCCGTAATCATCTGTGAAAGAGCTTAAGTGGACTGCCAGTTTCAATCTTCAGAGATATCCTCAGGCTGATCACAATTGTACTATTGTATGACAGACAGAACATAATCCTGACAAGCAGATCTGGCCCCAAAATTTATATATATTTTCTATTATATGTATTTTAATAATGTCATGAAAGTTATTCTTTTGGATTCCAGAAATGAATTATCTTGCTATTTAAGAAGACAAAACGACTGACAGTTTTTAATCAAAGACATATGGAGAGGGAGGGCAAAAAAAGGAGGTTTTATGGAACCTTTTCAGTGGAAAAAATGCAGTTAGCTGTACTAGTAATGTCTCCACATACATGTGATCCCTTTTCAGGAACCAGCACTGACGGAAGGAAGGAATAAGGGAATAAGGGAGCAGGGACACAATCATACCTCTCCTCCCTCAGTGGGAAGATTTCCATGTGACAGCAAGTTTGCAAGGTCCTGGCAGGTCTTGCCATCACTTGGAGCACTGGCTGCTGTCTCTTGAGCACATGAGCAGCCAAAGCATTGCTGTTTTAATGGCAATTCAGCAAGATAAGCTTGGTAGAAAATTAGAGAGACAAAATTCTCCTGTTGACTGACAATGTGTTCAACAGCCTCCTGCCAGCATTGGCTGGGCTACCCATCCATGCCATAAGGAGAGGAACTGTATTTGCAGCAGCCACATGTCTGCTTCTGCTCTCACATCTCCAAGCAGAGCATCTCCAGACACCTTCCAGCACTGATGGCTATGGTTTGGGGCACTCTGCTTGGCATCTCTCTATGGCCCTCTCTATCTTTCTCTTGAGCCATCAGCCCTCACACTTCTCCTCTTTTTCTGTGATTGTCCCCTGTAATCAGCAGTTTTTGCAGCCTCATTTACCACGCAGAAGGGTTTGATTGAAGGTGCCAAAGACTCACTGGGGCATGTAAGACAAAGAGCCATGTGGCAAGACACATATGTGAAAAGTTGGCTTACGCAGTAGACTTGGTTGGAAGGAGTAGGTCTCACCTGAAGCACAGTGCCCTGGTGTCCTTCCAGCATGAAGAGATGATATCTAGCATGTGACCATCTACCTGATTAGTCAGTTATGACTCCCTGAGGTGGCTGATAACCTGATTACAGGATCCATTAGCTTGGCACATAGGATAATAAGATGAGAACAGGGTGTGGTGTTGCACTGCACAGTGGGGTACAGGACATGATAAGAGAGAAAGAAGCCCATAGTCTTGGCCCAGGATATGTGATTTAATCATTTTGATGGAGGATGGAAAAGACTTAAGGACCACCAACATGCAAGTGCTTTTACAGTGTAGAGCATCTGCTGACAAAACTCTGTGTGCACAGTCCTATTTTTACAATGTGCGTTTTGCACGAACACAGACGTTTACTAACAAACCACAGCTGCCTTTTTAGACTGACAGTTACTGGTCTGTGGCTTAGGAAACTCTTTTGTAGGATCTTTGCATTTAAAAATGAAGCAGCCTCAGACCTTTTTATCTTCTTGTGGAGGAGTTGTGGTGAAATTGTGGTGAAAATGTGCATTAACAGGGAGGCCTGCAAGTGTGTTGCCTGTAAGTGGAAGTATTTTTTCCAGACTTAGGAGGATCTGCTTTTCTGCAGTGTGTGTGCATTTGTATAGGAGTGTGAAATATGATCACAACATAAGTTCAAGATAAGAAACCAAGCCACTGATGTCAAAATGATTACCTTTGACTGGTTAATAAGTACCTATGACAAACAGCAAAGTCTGATGGAAAGGACTGTTATAAATGAAAAAAAATCGAAGCAAACAATAAGTACAAGATGAGATCAATAAGGTGCTGAAATGAACTGTCACACTTTCTTCTTCTGCCTCCCAAGTAAAATTAGCTTGTGTGCTGGGCAATCAGACCCAAGAGAGCAGACATTTCCATCAAATTGCGTGGAACCTGAGATGGGTCAAGCTGGAATCACTTCTGGTTTTTTTTCACGTTTTCCTGGCATTTGGCTTTAAACTCTTCTTTCCTATTACTGGGAACACTGCTAAATTTCAGGGCATTGAGCTGCGATTTTCCTTGTTTCCATGACTGAAATTAGTCTGAATCTTGAGGCTGAATCTTAAGACCTTTTGCTTGGTTTTTTGGTGGTTTATGTTCACTTTGAGTTTCTTGTATAAGTCTTCAGCCAAAATTATCGTCAAAGGCCTCAGAAAGGGAAGGAAAGGAACAGAAAGACAACAGAGAGGGACAGGCCTACCACACACAGAAAGAGAACAAACCATCAAAAAACAACAGTAAGGAAAGTGACCATAGTGAAGTGAAAGACATGCTAAAAGAGATGACTGAGAAGAAAAATAGAGTGTGGTCAGAAAGAGGACCTCCTCTCCCCTCCATCTTTGTTTGAGTGACAGACAATATGAGGTTCATAAAAACAGAAATGACCCATCCTATTTATTTTAAGCAAATCATCATCCAGTTGCTACATTCCCTTACAGTAAGATTGCATTAACATTAGGAAATAAAGCTAACCTACTTAATTTGAGAGGCAAAAGAATGTGTGTCCAGGGCCTACAGGGAGAAGGAGAATGTGGGAGTAATAAAACCTCTGTTGTCTGCTCCAGGATGGATGTGTAAGATGATCTTGAGAAAGCCATGTGTGGAAAAAAAAAACCCAAAACATGACCAAATATTTCAGTTTCAGTATCTCACAGGAGGGCTGTGAAGCCTTATGGTTACCACTTTTCAGTTACTACCATGTTAAACTCTATAAGAAAGCTTAAAAAAACATTGTCTCAAATTTGTTCTGTACATTTTTTTTTGCTGAAAGTGCTTTGAAAGGTGCCTGATCCTGTGGCCCTCACACCACAGCATCTGTAGGATGTTGATTTAGATTAGAAGATTGCTTTTGTAAGGGCTGTGTTCTCCAGGTATCTCTGGAGAATATTTGGGAAGCTGAGATGGATTCACTGAAACCCTCACATGGTACCTTCATGAAAGTGCCCCCAGTCGTGACCCAGAAAACCTCGCCAGTGTGTGCAAACCACTGCTTATTCTGCAGGAATAAAAGCTGTTGCAGCATGGAGGTCTGCAACAATATTGGACACTCTTCTGTTGGAGCTGTGTAGCTTCTGACAGTGACCATGGGCTTGATGCACTTCACAAGCTCTCTTTTCCCTGGCTTTGAGAGTATCTAGCAGGCAGCTATACTACTCAGGCCAGAAAGACACACAGAGGTAGGTTGACCTTTTCAGGTCTTCCACAGGTGTCCTTCAACCTTCCAAGCTGCCCAGCAAATCCTGTCCCCACAGGCACATCTAGCCTGGCCAGGTTGAAGGTGTTTCATCCTGGGATGTGCCAGGTGCTTCATCCCACATCAGACAGCAAGTGGGAACACGCTGGGGCAGACACCTGCATCCAGACCTGATGTTAAGACATCAGTGCTGTAAAGGAACTTCTCAGATGTCCTCAGCAAAGGAGTTTATCTCTCCTTCCTCAGAAGACTGTTTTAGTTAAAGCCTTTCTGGGATGGCTTCCCTCTCCAATCAGGGCAGGGCCCGACCCTTTCTTTGAAAGGCACTGCTAATGATGTGATTTCCAGCTGAAAATGGGATTCAGTCACTTTGTTAGGAATAGAATTGAAACACGCTTCATTGCACCTCATGAATTCTTTCAAGATAAGCATCTTTGGTTACACATATCTGTAGCTGGACATTCGTGTCCGTCACCACAGAAAGGGAGATGTGAAAAAGTGGTGCTCTCTTTTATCCTGATCTTATTGTTAAACAAATGACCTGCCTTTAAAAGTACTGCATCATTTATTTGTGCCTCCAGAAGGGGCTATTTTCACCTCATCTCATTTTACACTTTAGGCAGTAACTTTCTTTTTATTGGCTCTGTCAATTAAGGGGAATTATCTTAATTTCAGTTAGTAAAATTGCTTTGTGTGTATGTGGGTGTGTGAAAATAATATAGTATCTTATTTCGAACCTCATGGGGTTTCAGTAATTATGCCGTTAACAGAAAATCTCGAAAGTCAACAGCCTGATAATGTCTAACTCCTGGGAACCCAGTAAGGGGAAATTAAACATTCATCTTTGAGTTTAATGGTGTAAAAATAAGTGTGTAGATAAGTGCCATTATGTGCATAATTCCCTCCTGCTGACATAACGACTCCAAAAAGCACACCTCACTCAGACATGGTAAATCCAGATTCCACAGCTCCTGCTTGCTTGTATCAGCCTGCATGAAAATATTGGATGTGGGAGGAAAGTGAGCTTTGCGGGGGCTATACCTGAGCAGACATTTTCAGGTGCAAAGCAGCACGTCCCAGGGGAGGAAAGCCTCACCCACTTTTGAATATGCCTTTCTTTTTCTTGGCTGTTCCCAATCACCTTGCTCTTCTTCAGCTCCTGGTCCATTTTTTTTCTTTGATCAAGGGTATGCAAATGCTGCTCTGAGTCATGGCTGGTGCAATAGGAGTTTCACCTCTTCGGTAACAGAAGTGCTGCGTGAGTGTGTGCATTTCTGCTTTACGTGATTGTCCGCACGTCTGTTGGCAGACAGCAAGTATGTTTCCCAAACCACGACTCACATGCCTAATCCCTTCCACTCCAAACTTTTGAGGCTGAGTTAGGGACAGTATAATAACCACTTTCTTGCAGGCAACTGGGCAATGGTCCTGCTAAAAAGCAGTGAATCTGCTGGCTGACATCTAACTTATCCAAAGTTTGGGTCCACAAATAATCTCCTACAGTCTCTTGGCAGAGGTAAGATTCAGAGAGATCTGATCTTCTTGGGCTCTCCTGCACCTAGCTTTGCAGGAGATCCTACCCCAAAATTTGGAGAGAGTACTACTGGCAAGGTGGATTAGGTGGTAGAAAGGGGATCTGTGCACTTTGGAGACAGAGGGCTTATATTTGCAAACTAGACCACCATCGCTTGAAATTCACAATTTGTTGACAGCAGATAAATTTGCATTTAGGTTGGCAGAGATTTCAAATTTTTCTAGGTCTGAATTGCTGTTTGCAGATGTTCACACAAAGCCCAGTACAATGGGATCTGGTCCCCATTAAGGCCAGTTGCAGTGCACATGGTAAATTGCATGGGGAATGGAGAGCAAACAGGCCTTTTCAGGTGAGCCACTGAAGTGAAACAGCAGCATGTAAACAACATGAACACTGGTACAAAGACTGGTCTCAGAGCCCTGTCATTGCCCAGTTGGAGGATCACCAGCCAGACAGGGAAGAGGACTAAAATGAACAGAAAGGGAACCCATAAGCAGACATTTGGCCAAATTCAGTGTATTGCAGTCAGAAATAGTTTATTTGAGCAGGTAATGCAGGGGTGAGCCCAGTGATGCACTTTCACATTTCAAGGCTCTCCAATACTTGAACTTTCCCAATCACTGCTAGTCATTTACATACTTGAAGCAGGGCGGGTGGGTGAGGTATGACAAGGTATGAGCAGTGACATGATTTGTGACTTTTAGAGCCATACATTGCTGAGTGTTTCTAAGGAGAGGGCGTGGGGCAGCATGCACTCTTCAGGCATTTAGCAATTTTTCTTTACAGTGTGTGATGAAGCTTCCTCATATTATACACTATGTCAAGTATTACTCTGCTGTACATTATAGTGTGCTCTAAACTGCACCTCTCAACTAGCCTTAAAAATGAAAGTCATTGATCCCATGTAAGGAGAGTCCTCAGAGCAATTTTCATATACATAGCATTTTTTGTCATTGTATAATCTTTCTGTTCAAAAGTGGATTAGTATTAAAGATGGTTCTCTTTGGTTTTCTGCTTGTTTATCTGTTTTCTTTGTTTCCTCATTTAAAAGCTTTTGCTCACTTAGAGGCAGGTCTTGAGACTTTTGCCTGAATAAAGAGAAACAGTCATGTCATAAATTGGCTCTTTCGGTAGTGAGGTGATGGAAGAGGAAAGATTGGGAGAAGAAAATAGTTTTCATTTTACTTGGGCTACATGTTATACTGGTTTGCAATACCCATTTACAGGCTGAACTGGCCAGTTTGCTGGCACATATGAGTCATTAGATGCAGACTCCATCCACAGCTGTTAACCAGCACTTTACCCTGGCAGATGCAAGAAGAGACAGGAATTTAGAAAGTAGGGATAAACTAGGAGAACTAGTAAAAGTATGATAAAACTCAGTGGGAGTTGTCTATAATACACCAAGTAGCCCAACCCAAAACTCAAGGGCTCAGGCTGGGGTACAGTAGGTTGGAAGGGCTGCTTGCTACAACTTCTCTTAAATGGAGGCAAGTAGACTGATGCATAACTAGTGGACTTGCTGTTGATACCCAAACAGGGACACTGTAGGTGCAGGCTGGCAGGGTAGGATGGAGGTGGGTTAGCAGAGAATGCAACTAATTCACAAGTCCTCTGCTAGCAAAAAGAGATGAAGTAAGTCCAAAGATTCAGCAAAAGGCACTTGAATAAAACTATTTGTAAATGCCTGCTGCTGCTTCTCTGCATTGGGTAGGGGATGGATGTCTGTGGAATTCATTTTGTTTAAGGGATCGCTGGACATCACAGTCAAGGAGTTTTCTTTTACAAGAAACTCTTCTTTAAAGCATTCCTTAAGGACTGAAGTTGGGATGACTTTTGAGATGGGACAGAGAGTGCAAGTGAACTTGTTCTGGATTACAAACAGTTTTTGCTGGAAGAAGAACCAATACTAGTATGTGGTAGCACATACAGATGTGGGTCTATGCATGCATCTCACTTGAGCAGCCTGCCTCAGGCAGCCCTGGTTTGCTGTTCTGGCACAGATGTCTGTTGTTGAACAGATGTCGCCTTGTAAGCTCCCCTAAGCAGCTCCATTTTCCAATCAGAATTGTGACTGGAATTATGTACAGAAGATAATTGCGACATTTATAAAAGGGGAGTCTAAAAAACTGGCCTTGCAGCTCAGCGAATTGAGGTCACCCATCAAGCTGCCACCCTCCCCTCCTGCTTGTTTCAAAAAAGCCAGATGACTTTATTAGAGTCAGCTGCTGAATAGATATCGTTGGCATTACAAGCCAGGAAAGACAGCTAGGATTCTCTTTTGACACAAACTTATTTTTTGACCAGAGAACAAACCAATGCTTGCTGTATCATCAAACAGGTAACGGTCTCTTGTGTAATTATAGCGAATTATTATAATAGTCATTATAATAATTTATAGCTATTTGTCCCTTAAGCCAGATCCCTCGTCATGTTTTCCACTGTCTGCTCCGTGACTGTCTTGTTGAGATCATAAGCAATTTGGGCAGGGACTGTCTGTGTCATATGCAGCGCTGTTCACCTTACTTACGCCTAATGAGTGAGGCTCTGCTTTTGCTAATTATATTCTAGCACTGAAATCAGCTACTAGTAACAGGAGGAAAAAAGTAGCGTATAGATCTGAATCAGAACCGTAAGGAATCACAGTGTTATTTTAATTGTAAAGAATCACAGTACGATTTTCCCTGCCCTTGCTTTCAAGACCTGTGTAAACATGTAAATACATCAGGACTCAATCGCATATGCAGTTGTCTAATGAGACATTGACAATTAGTTTAGGCCTCAGCTTGTTAGACATGATGGCCCTGCTAGTCAGCAGGTGTAAATCAATACAAACTAGCTGTTGAAAATCTGACCCATACATTAAAGAGAGCTATATCTAAAGCCAAGAAATAATCTTTGGATATAGCACTACCCAAATTAAAAAAATGTTGTTTGGATTAAAACTTCAGTCTGCAATGCTAATGTAATTATAACTTCAGAAAAAGAAAGCATCAGCCTTGTTAAATAAACATCTCTGTGGCAGAGAGAACAGAACTTTTAAATAAAACAAAACAAAACAAATCTGTGAGCCAAACAAAAATCTCTTAGAAGGCAATTCAGAGTACTTTAGACAATTTCAAAGTTTCTTCATATTTTCCCCTCTTCTTCCACATTCTAATCACAACAGGGAGATAGATGATTGTCTAATACCGATATCAGAGTATAATAGACAGATGAGATATTACACTGTAGACATGCTTATGGTTTGGCTATGGTCCACTGTTTCTGTTAATAGCTTCGGCTCTATGCCTTTTGGTATATAGACTTGATTGCAAAATGTCTGTAGGTATAAAAGTAGTGTAACGTGCACATACAATTCAGTGTAAATATCCAGATGCGGCACCTCAAACCTTTGGATAATGGGCCATGAAACTAAAATGGTCAAGCAGAGATTTAGCCTCAGTCTGAGGTCTTCAAAGATCCTGCAGTGGCAGAAAATAGGTCCACCTAAAGTTCATTGCAACAGCCAGATCCAAGACAATGCAGAATGGCAGCGATGCTTCCCATTCAAGAAACAGAAAATGTGGTTGCACACTATACACTGCAAGTCATACACGGATATATTTATGTTTATTTATTTACACACACATGTAATATACATATGTACATGTAATTGTGAAGAACAAATATTTATACTATGCAAAAAGATGTCTTCATCACCTTGGTAAGTTTTCAGTTTCTCTTAACTGTAATTTCAATGTAAACCATTTTTACACTTTTGACCTCATGACTAGTCAGACCAGTGAGGTGAAAACAGTTAATTTTTGTTGCCCATGTCACACAAGCTGGTAAAGGATAACATTGGTAAAAGGTTAAGTTGTATTTCAAAATACTGAAAAGTCAATGGGATGGTGGATAAATTATGAAAACTCAATGCAAAAATGCGTGGGCTAACAGGTGAGCAGGAGTCTGTGAAGATAGGTATCTGCAGCTTTTGGTGTGTCTGTAGAGTGTTTGGGGTGATGCTATACAGCTCTGTGTATCTCACTGCAGGACAGATATAAGGGACAAACATCCTTAAAATCCTTGTGAAATTCTCTACGCTCTACAGGTGACATGAGGGATCTTTTTCTCCTAGAATCAGAGGGAGCTGGGGCTGGGATTTCACCCATGCTTGTTACTGTTGCTACAGGCAGCAAGAGGTCAAACAGAGTAAAAAATTGAAGTAACAGAAATCTCAAAAACTGATGATAAAAGAAGGCTGCATTTGTGATGTACACCAATTTTGGAAGCATCAGGTATTTCAGTTTTATGGTAATCTCAGCAGTTTCAGAGTTGGCAAGGTTTTCTCTTGGCCAGCATGGTGGTTTTCTCCCAGGTTGACAGAGGAGTCAAAGCAAGAACAGGCCCTGTCGTGCCCCTGTTTTATCCAGTCCTGGGGCTGGAGCAGGCTGGCTGACCTTGGCAGAGCTGGATTACTTCCCTTGTGGCATTCAGGGAAGCAAAATGACTTTTGGGAAGGGAGAAGGGAGGTCAGTCCTCCTGCTTGAGACAGAAGAGAAATCTCTCCCTATGCACAGGGCCAGCCCAGCTATCTTCTAGAGATACTGCCCAACTCTCATTTCCTGAATCAGTAAGGTTATTGAGGTGGCCATCAGTGAACCCACACTCTGTTCTTCATTCTGTTTCCCTCTCCAGGAGGATGTTTTAGCACAGCATAGTGGTATGTGAAAACTCCTTGAGGTGCATATGGCTCTGCAAGCCTGCTCTGTAAGACAAGGGGGCTCAACAGCAGGCAGCAGGCAAGAAATCAGAGAGGAATCAGTCCAAGCTGGACATCCATGGTCAGAGAGAAAGCCCTGGCCTCAGCTGACACCCTTGAAATATCTCAAAGCTTCCTTTTTCTGGTTCAAGGAGGCCTCGGAATTATGGCCCCACGGCCAGGGGATTTGACTTTTGTAAGGAATCACCCTGGACACAATAAATGCAGCTTCTTGCAAGAGAAGCCAATGTGATTCAAAAGGGTGAAGGAAGCCCTTAAACATTTGCTTTCTGAATTTTGACTGCCAGATCTCTCAGGAGAGGTTAGATTCCTCACAAAAATGCTTGACAGGAAGAAACTCCCTAGGAAGGGATTGTTTTGTTTTGTTTTGAATTTGAAGGCCTCCAGTTGACTTGGGAAACTGCCACCAGCCACCTAAGGAAAGCCTGAAGCCTTCCTACACAGGATGGGGTAAAGTCATACTGTGGGTGTACAAAAGGCCTTCAGGGGCATGACTTTCCCTGGGACATAATCTTTTTGCCATACTATATTTTGTGGTTGAAAATAAACTGGCTGGTTTGGTGCTTTTAATGGCAAATTTCTACTGAGGTTTCTTTTTCAAATTCCACCCCATGTGGCTCTTACTCCAGGTTAACATGAGTTTTTTCCTGGAAATCACTCTCTATGGGTCCTATGTGCCTGCTATCACTTTTTTTCCATCCAATGTCTCTTCTTAAGAAAAATGCGTAAATAATCCAAAAAGGAAACAGAAAACTAGTTTCTCTGCTCAGGAATTGGAGATCTCCTTACTGGCTTCTGCATCTCACTCACTCTCACACCTCCTGTAGCTCCCTGAATCTTGCTTTTTAGGCAGTACATTCTCAAGAGGTGAGAAGAGACCATTTCATAGAATCAAGAAAGGGTTTGTGTTGGAAGGGACCTTAAAGATCATCTAGTTCAAACATCCCTGTCATGGACAGGGACAGGTTGCTCCTTGTTATTCATGTCCCTGGTCCCAACTTTAATGTCTTCTACCATGAGTATGCCCTGCTCAATGGTGACAGTGTAGTCCTCTTCAGCAAAAGGACCACTGATGCTCATCAGTCTCTCTGCACGCACACTGACACTGGGAAATTGGGCAAAATGTAGACTTGAACGTGTCCAGCTGGATGCTGAGGGCTTTTAGCTGTGGCTATTGCAGCACAGGGCTCAGGTGTGTTAGTGTAGGAGCAGAGTATTGTGATGGATTCGATGCTTGCTGCTTGCTGTAAATACTCTCAGCACCATGGTTTGAAGGTAATGTAATGGAAATTCTGGGCTCTGAAGTATCGAAGTTATTTAGTAGCTTTTTTTGTGGGTATCTCCTTGGGTTTAACACCCACTTTCTAAGTTCTCTTTTGTGGAGCTAAGTGCCATTTTGGACTGCTGCTGCTAGATTGTCCTTGTCTCAGTTTCCTTAAGTATATAATGGAGGTTACAATATTTTCCAGACTCACAAGTTAGTCATGATGTTGCATATATTTATGGAACTCAGCTTAAAATGAGGTGAAGTGCATTTTTTATATGTTTGTGATAAATAGACAGAACCCTGATTATTTTAGTGGTTTACTAAGCGACACTTCTGATTGAAACCCTACAGCCCGAGCAGCATCTGTAGGAGTCTGCAGATGCATTTTGTATGAAATACAGTCAAAAAGAATGGGTGTAGTGGTAAGACTGTTAAAGCTCTGGTCCCAGTACCAGTTTCTTTACAGACATTGTCATAAAAGTTCAAATCTGTGACAATGTGAGAGGTTGCAATATGCTAGGATGAAAATTTCCCCTCTCTATGGAAGGAATACAGTAGATTAGATTTATTAACCCAGAGATACAAAATAAACACAGCAGCTGTTGTCTACTATTTGCAACTCCCACAATTCCCAAGGCCCTTAAATTTGACTAGCATTACAAAATGCAAACACAGAAATAGGAAAAAAAATATAGGCAGAGCTTGTCCTTTTTTTCAGTTAGTGAGGTGGTGATGGGAAAATGCTTGGACTAGAGCAATTCAGCTTCAGCACAGGGCTGGGAGCTTGACCTCTCTAGGTCATGGTGTACGAACTGTGCCCATGTCCTATTTAATTGATGTTCTGCTTACCACTCTGTTAAGCACCAGGTTTGGAAAGTCTCCAGCTGGTGTGGAGGAGTCTATTTGCCCCTATTCATTCCTCCACTGCTGTGCAGAAGAAAGCAGGAATTGGCTCTCTGTTGAGATTTTAATCATTACTCTTCAAAATAAGAACAGAGTATTTTACAATTTTCTTTTTTGCCTGTCACATGATAAGTAACATTAGGACTGAACTGTAGATGGAGTGAGGCAGTGGTAAATTGCTCTGCTTGCAGCCCTGGAGCCAGAAACTAATTTGTCTCTCATTCAGCAATCCTAACCCATTGCAAACATGCTGATGACAACATTTAAAATATTTTGTCAATGAAAAGATTAGGTTTACTCCATGTTGAGCATGTCCACCTTTTCAATTATAATTTTCTCTTTTTTTTTCCAGTCTGCCTAAGAGAGATTAGCTTTAAATTTTCTAAGTACAAAAAAGATAATGGACTAGTGAGCCAAAATATTTCTGGTTATCATTGTATCAATTTTAGAAAACAAATACTGTGTTTGTAACCAGGCACATGTAAAGAAATATATTGGCCAATAATGATTCACATAGAGAATCAGGCTCCTTGTGAATGGAAGGAAAATCTAAGTTTGTTTATTATATTAGTATGCAGATACTATCTCTTTTTTACAGATAGTCAAGCTGAAACTCATAAAGACTGAATAGCTTGCCAAGAAAAGATAGCAAAAGGCAGTAGCACGTCTGGGGAAAGATTTTGTGTTTGCTCCCTCCAAATCATCAAATCTACCAAATAGTACCTCTCTTTTATTAATAATTCATTGTTAAGTGTTTGGAAACAGTTGAGCAACAAGCACATTACACCAAAAGGTGTCTTGTTGGAATCTTTTTGGTCATGAAGGATGTGAGTTAATATCCCTCCATTTTGGCATTGGGAAAGCCTGTATATAGTAAAGAGCAGCTGTGCTTGGTCTTCATGAGTGCTTAAAGTAGAATAGTTTTTTTTTTTGGGTACAGATCTTGTTGACAACTATGCAAGATGTGAATTGCTTAGCTGTTTTTGTCTCAGTAAATGCTGTTTTTTCAGCATAATAAATATTTTTATTCACATACTTATCTCTCAGAGGACCTCTTCTTCTGCCTCAGCTCCATTATGCTAAACCATCACATCTCTTTTCAAACTTGTCCTTCACAGGGAAGAGTTTCAGGCTATTTTCATTCATAAAAAAAGGGAAGAGGGAGAAAAGTCTTAGATTGTTCTCCATCTATATAGATCTTCACATTACTGACCCCCCTGCACTGGACTGTGTCCTGGTAAAGATGCCACGTCTTGCCTCTTGGTATTTGACTTTAACATTATATGTGCGGAGCTTCCCAGGCCAGCTCCTATGAGTTATGGTCTCAGCTCTGTGTCCACTTGAGTTTGACTGTTTCTCTGGGTATGATAGGTGCCTTCAATAGGGATGCTTTGCAGCTATCTAATGTGTAAACCAGAAGCACTTCCCCAGTAGGAGTTAGAGACCATCTTTGCTGTTGTTTTTAAACTCATCCAAGCAAGAAAAGGAAGGCTTAACTTTACTTCAGGCAGCCTGGATGTTTGCTGAGGCACAGGTTCTGCTGGCAGCCCTGTAGAAAGTGTGATGGCCAGAGGCTTGTGAGGCTTCCATATGGATCGAGGTGCCTTGTGCTCCCAATCATGTCTGAAGTAGCTCTTTAAGAAAGGCACATATAGTCTATGTCTTACGAGTTTCTGCCTTCATGTTTGGTTTATTTGCATCTTTCTTACACACAAACACTGAACAAGTCGCATCTGCCCACAGGACCCTATTATTTGTACCTTTGCTTACATAGCAGTCTTGCTGCTTCAGCCAAGACTAAATATTTTGAACAGCTATTTGGTCTAAGTATTCTTTGTGTGCCATATCGCCATCCGTTCTGATATTGGTGTCCATGAGTCTACTTCCTTTCAGCCTTTCCAGAGTCCAAGTACTAACCCCTCCCTGCAGAAGCACAGAAAATACGTCTCTGTGTTGCTCACTGCTGTCAACTGCCCAGATTCCTGCATGTGTAAAATATCTCCAATGGCATGCTCCCAGGTACAAAGAGAAATTATACACATTCTTAAATTCTGTCAGCCTCTGGCCTGGACGGGTGCACACTCTCCTGGGTGAAAAACTGGTTGAATGACCGGGCCCAGAGGGTGGTGGTAAATGGAGTTAAATCCAGCTGGAGGCCAGTGACAAGTGGGGTTCCCCAGAGCTCAGTCCTGAGTCCAGTCCTGTTTAATGTTTTAGCAACGACCTGGATGAAGTCATTGAGTCCTCCCTTAGCAAGTTTGCAGATGATACCAAGCTGGGTGGAAGTGTGGATCTGCTGGAGGGTAGGGAGGCTCTGCAAAGGGACCTGAACAGGCTGGACTGCTGGGCTGAGACCAACGGCATGAGGGTTAACAAGGCCAAATGCCGGGTCCTGCACTTGGGGCACAACAACCCTAAGCAGAGGTACAAACTAGGAGAAGCCTGGCTGGAAAGCTGCCAGGAGGAGAAGGACCTGGGGGTGTTGGTTGACAGCCAACTGAACATGAGCCAGCAGTGTGCCCAGGTGGCCAAGAAGGCCAATGGCATCCTGGCTTGTATCAGAAATGGCGTGACCAGCAGGTCCAGGGAGGTTATTCTCCCTCTGTACTCGGCACTGGTGAGACCGCACCTCGAGTACTGTGTTCAGTTCTGGGCCCCTCACCACAAGAAGGATGTTGTGGCTCTGGAGCGAGTCCAGAAAAGAGCAACAAAGCTGGTGAAGGGGCTGGAGAACAAATCTTATGAGGAGCGACTGAGAGAGCTGGGGTTGTTTAGCCTGGAGAAGAGGAGTCTGAGGGGAGACCTTATTACTTTCTACAACTACCTGAAGGGAGGTTGTGGAGAGGAGGGTGCTGGCCTCTTCTCCCAAGTGACAGGGGACAGGACGAGAGGGAATGGCCTCAAGCTCCGCCAGGGGAGATTTAGGCTTGAGATTAGGAAAAAATTCTTCACAGAGAGGGTGGTTAGGCATTGGAACAGTCTGCCCAGGGAGGTGGTTGAGTCACCGTCCCTGGAGGTGTTTAAGGTGCGGGTGGATGAGGTACTTAGGGGCATGATTTAGGGATTGGTGGGAATGGTTGGACTCAACGATCCAGTGGGTCTCTTCCAACCCAGTTATTCTGTGATTCTGTGATTCTGTGAAATAATGCTAATGGGCAAAGTCCAAAGGTTTCCTTCATTTTCACTGTCCTCCTATAAAGTTCATTGACCTTGCCAAAGTCTTCCCTGTGATTCCACCCATGCGCAGCTCATGTTAACCTTATTTTTCTCTCTGCCTCACCACTTGCCTCGCAACACCAGAGTTCTACTGCTCTAGGGCCTTTCTATGAAGCTTCATCTTGTAGGACACCTCAGTACTATGTCATGTCAATATAGTTTTCTGGTTGCCACCAAACCCATCTTCCTTCTTTAGCTGAGCTTCTTCACCTATCTGAGCTTGTCCACCTAGGTTTCACCCTTGACAACTGCAGACAATATTTCAAGCTATAAAACAGTTGGTAGCAAAGGGTATGAATTGTCCCCTCACTGGAGTAAATCAGAAGTAACTAAATCTGGCATGTTGTCATCTGAGTGGAAAAAAACAGTCCTGTGCACAAAATACTGCAGTGCATTAAAGTTTGGTGTGCTGTGTGACTGTGAAAACCATGACCTGTGCACCTCATGTGACAGCATTGCTAAATGAGCTTTGAAAAGAGAACATTTTTCTAGTGGCCTCTTAAAGAATGTGCGTGGCAAAACAGCAACAGTAATCAGCAATGTTAATTGCAGTCACACATCAGTTTTCATTGGCATTTACCAGCTTTCCATATAAAAGGGATTGTTACACTTGAAAGCTGAGGTCAAGTTAGCTAATCATTCATAGCATGTTTACTTTCCCACAGGATTGTCTGTCAGGAATTGTACCTTGTGTTTTAAAGCTATTTCAAGCAAAGAGCCCAGAGTGAAATCGTTAAATTGATTTAAAGATCTTTATAGCTGACCTGCCAATCAAAAGTGGTTCACATAACTAGCTGGTGTGCTGCCTGGAGAATTAGACTCGACTCTGCATTACACTGATTGATGTGTGGAGTATCTCTGAGGAATTGATCTGTTGTGTTCCAAAATGTTGATTTCAATGAAATCGTGTTACTATGTATTTAAAACCACCCACTATGTCTGTGCTAAAAATCATGGGACTGTGAGTCAGTTATCTTGGATGACTTACAGTTCCACCACTGATTCATCAGAAATGAATGTCTATACTGCACCCAGCATGAACTAAGTGAAAGCTTAGACGCAAAAAGCAATCTAGCAGAAGGGCCAGAGGGCTTGTCACTGGCTAATTAGGATAAATTCTATGAGTATAGTTTTATAAGGCTGTTTTAGAAGGCTACAGTGTTTCCAGCTACCACGCATACTTGTTCAGAATGGACTAGTTCCTTTAATGGTCCTGTGCCCAAGGTTACCTAACCATACAATAGGTGAATAATGTATTTTCCTAACTGAGAAAAGGCATAGTGAATGTTTTGAAAGGAGTATTTTAGTCATTGTGTTAGAATAAGTTTGTTTTCTTCAAGTTATGTAATATGACTTTAATAGATAAATGGGGAAAACAAGGCTTTTAGTCACAATATGTCTGTTTATAATCCAAATATTGTATAGGTTAAAAACCAGACAACTATAGTTTGTGTTCAACTGTATGACCCAGTACAAGATTCTGTAGTGAAGATACGTAATGATTCAACTTCATCAGTAAACTAAACTTTTTCCAGCCTCATTAACAACCTGGACTAGCTAACACCACCTTCTGCAGACAAAGGTAGTCTTATCCCAGATTTATCAGCCAGTCATTAACAGTCAAGAGAAATCTTGTCCCCTGAACTCTTCTAGGAGCTCAGCACCAAACCTGCCACAAGAAGGATGTTGAGGCTCTGGAGCGAGTCCAGAGAAGAGCCACGAAGCTGGTGAAGGGGCTGGAGAACAGGCCTTACGAGGAATGGCTGAGAGAGCTGGGGGTGTTTAGTCTGGAGAAGAGGAGGCTGACAGGAGACCTCATTGCTTTCTATAACTACCTGAGGGGAGGTTGTGGAGAGGAGGGTGCTGGCCTCTTCTCCCATGTGACAGGGGACAGGACAAGAGGGAATGGTTTCAAGCTCCGCCAGGGGAGGTTTAGGCTGAACATTAGGAAAAAAAATTCACAGAAAGGGTCATTGGGCACTGGAACAGGCTGCTCAGGGAGGTGGTTGAATCGCCTTCCCTGGAGGTGTTTAAGGCACAGATGGATGAGGCGCTGAGGGGCATGGTTTAGTGTTTGATAGGAATGGTTGGAGTCAATGATCCGATGGGTCACTTCCAACCTGGTTATTCTATGATTCTATGATAATTGTGGCTGGGCCTCCCTTCAGGGTCTGCTCCTCCCTGCCACTCATCTGTCAGACACCTAGTGCTGCCTCCCAGGATGCCACAGCCCAGAGCAAGGGAGGCTCTGTCCTAGCGCCATGGGTGCTGGCAATAGTAGAAGCACGGAGGCAGCTCTGCAAAGCAATTGGCAGTGAATTGGTGCCAGGGAGGTCCCGTGTCTACCTCACAGTTCTTCCATGTCTGGGACACTTGCTTATGGCTCTCTGCAGCAATGCCATTGTTATTTTAATTTTTTAGATGAACTGGCACGTGGCCCAGCCTCATATATCCAGAATAATTTAATCCTTAGGCTCTGCCTCACTTTAACCTCCATACAACTTGCCCTTAGGGAACTGGTTGGTTAGTCCCATCTATACCTCATCGTGCATCATGATTACAAGCGTTCACAGATGGAGAACAGAGACAGAATTTGCATCATATTTTGTAGAACCAACCCTTGTCAGGACCCAAAAAAGGATGATCTTTCTCATCTCTTGAGGAGTTCTTGTCATACACTGTATCTGCTTGCTTCTGTGGTGATAATTGCCTGTGACTGTGCTGTCATCTTTTACATACATCCTGTAGGGACTTCCATGATCAGTGAGTCATGTAGTTCCATGTCACAGAGGAGCAGGCTGTGCTCTGCTAGAGGTTCTCTCTACTCAAAGTCCCCAGTGCAAAGGGAACCACCTTTGAGTTTCACTGGGATCTGGGGCAAGTTGGAAGGACTGGCTTAAAGACAGGATGCCAGGCAACTACATGGGCACAGGCAAAACTTCACATGCTCTCTTACTTAATATTGTGATAAGAGTTTCCTTATATATTCATGTTCAACCTTCACTGATTGCCTCTGCCACTCTCAACAGCATGTGTGTTGCTGTTGATACCATTGTAATGCTGATAGGGGACTTGTTATTTACAGCCTCTGTGCTTGCCTGGTATTTCGCAAGTTGAACAAGTTCTGTGGTCAGACTGATTCAGAAAGCAAAACATTGCTACTACATGCATATATTTGTGTCTGTGTTTGGAACACTCTTCAGTCAACTCTGCCTCTCTGATTTTCTTTACCTTACACCTCATTTTTAATGCTTCTTTCTATTCCTGTCCTGCTCGCTCTCTCCAAAAGCTCAGAAAATCAGTCACTCACATCTTCACTTAAAATTATACGTTTCTAATTCCTATATACTCACCTTGCCCATTGCCAAAAGTCATTATGAAAATCACAAAGAAGTTGAAGATTTACAGCAAAAAACAAAACACGATGCTGATGTTCCAGGAATCCTTTATCACAGGCAGGAGAAGGAAATTCATAGTTCTACCAGCTCTGGAGACTGCCAGACAAAATGGCATGAACATTCATCTCTGCTTTCAGATATTTCCTTAGGAATTCTCTGAAAAGCAAATTATACAGGACAGTGCCATGGGACTGTCCCTTGTGTTCACATTGGGCTGGGAAATGGACTCCAAATTGCAATGGGAGATGACCTAGGGGCTCTTTATGCCTTGTGGTTCCCCTTCTTGAATAATTTTGGCCACAAGGGTACAAATGGCTTTGGTTTGCTCATAAAAAGACAGGGGGAATCTTTGACAAAGGCAAGTTTAGGCAAACTGTGCTAGTTTTAGTAGCTGATGCAGTACACAAAGCAGGGCTTTGTGCAGACTCCAAGGCAAAGAACATATGTGTGTATTTAAACGAGAACTGAAAAGAAATGCTCTGTCAGCTGACCAGGAGCTGGGATGTTTCAGGATCACTTTCCTAAGTGAGTGTAATGGCATAAGAGCAGTTAGATGATTGGAACTAACATGGAGCAAAGCTCTCTGGAAGAGAGAGTTGCGCTGGACATTTGATCTGTAAGGTGGATCTCAACTGAAACAACTCTTTGTGATGTGTGTTTGGATAACCAAAGTATAAGCGAGGAAGGATATCTTTTAGGATATGGTTCTCTAGGAAACATTCCCTCACAGGCAGAATAAAGGTTGATAGGGACCCAAAGAGAAATGACCACCTAGTCAGACGTTTTTCTGTGATGTGGCTGTATCAGTAGTTATCCATTCCAGCTGCTTGTCACTGCCAATCTATTGGATGATCCACTTCTGGGTCTGTTATTTATTTTCCTCATGGAAAACCAGCTGGATTACCTTTGCTGTCCACCTTGTCCATCTGAGCTGATTTGCATCAGCAGCTGACTGAAGGGTGCTTCCATACATTGCCTTGACTGCAAGGTGGCTGACAGTTACTATAGCAGGGAAAGGTGGGGACAGCAGAGTACATCAAGAAGAGCTTAAAAAGGTGTAAAACCACCAGCCAGGGCATAGAAACCCTATATTCTCTCATGTCACCCAACCACAGTAGCTCTCAAGAGCGCAGTGAACCAAGCTGTGAACTGTGAGCCTTCATAATTGCCACAGCAAGGGCAGACAGATTCCTGGGATCTAGAAACTAGATCAGTTTGGACCACAGTAGAAAGGATGGAATACACATGCAGAAACTGTCTTCTGCAGGCTGACAACTCTTCTTCACAATTCTTGCTTGCACCAGCAGCATTAATATATCAATAACGACGGGCATCTTTTATATCGGAAGATATTTGTATTGCACATCCTGTAGCTATCTGTAAAGTACCCTAAAACAAGTAACAGACACTTTTGAATAGATTACTGTTTCAGTGCTCCTCTTGAAGCTGGGTCATGGTATAGAAAAGAGCAGAAGATGCCTGCGTCCAGAAGAACAATCTATACAAAACAGTCCTCTGGCTCTCAGAAGAAGGTTCTTAATCCCCAGCAGACAGTGATAACTCCATTTCTCTTCTGCTTCAGGCATATAAATTCAGAGTAGGACAGCAGTGCAACAACTCCATGCACCTCTTATTTCCTGTTGGGTAGGCAGCCCTTGTTCTGCACATTTATATCACGTTTAGGCACTGTTTAGAGGATCTTATCTCTGGATTTCATTGTGAGAACTGTGAATGTACAGCCTAGGGATGGCATTCCTGTGGTCTGGCCAATGTCTGACTGCAGGTCCTCTGAGAACTGTTCGTTTTGTTGCAAGGTCACCTCTCAGTTCATGATGAAATGTGGTTTTGCTGCTTTGTGTTCAACACTGGTCCTACAACGGAGCATCACATTTTTGATGGGGAAAACACTGGGATTCAACTAGAAGTAGAGCATATCTCAGTGGGTGATTACAGTCAGTTGCTTTCCACAATATTTCTGCTGTGCACAGAGCAGTCTTTGTGCCTGTGCAGCTGAAATATTAAACAGACTAACAGGCCACTCCTGGCCTTTCCTTACATGTAGGCATTCCTGCCCACCACCTCTCCCAGCAGTTAACTATTAGCAGGGAGGATTGACTCCTTCACAGATAGTCCAGCAAAAGGGAGGTCAACCTCTTGCCAGTGTGGCTGAATGAAAGAACCTTATCCTTTTTATAGCAGCAAGGTGTGTGCATATCAAAAAGAGATAAACTAAGCTGGCAGAAACCATGAATGACAATTTCATAACTCTCCTGAACAATCTATGTTGCTTGTAACTGTGACAACTTCAGTCATACCACTGGATTACTACAGGGGCTGAACAAGAACTATGTCTCCTTCCATTTGCTGCCCACCTCAGGAGTGGCTTGGCTCCCTTGCATTGCATGGAGCAGTGACAGTCGTAGTGGAAGGAGACCACCTATCCACCTGATTGCCAGTGGTGTCCATCTTGTCTTTACAACAACAAATGCTGAGTCCTCTGAGCCACAATGCCATTGCACTACTTACCTACTCAGCAGCTCCACCACTTTTTGAAGCAAAAAAAATCTACCCTGTTCTGTCTTGTTCCCATATGTCTTTGGAAATATGTCCCTAATTTCCATTATTTTTTTCACAAACATTTGGAAATCAGAAGTTCAGATTTCTGGGGTTTTGTGGTCACCTGGTTTAGGTAACCTGAGGAGCTAACACCAGATCTGTAGACCTTGTTAACCTAGCACATAAGGAAGGCCTTTATGAGGTTAACTCCCAAATTTGCTTAGATGCTTTCCGTCATTTTGAATTTAGGCTTTGAATTTTAGCATGTTCTTAGAAGGCTGTGAACCTTAGAAGTGTGTACATACAAAGCCTATACTACCTGACTGCTCTTGCTTGACTTTTAGACAACCCTCTTCCTTGCATCCCTCTTAGACAACCTCCTGTGGCTGACAGCAGACTTACAAGCTGGTTGACAGGATTTGTCTTTCTGTTGTTAAAATGCTTTGATTTCACTGAAAAGTAGCCCAGGCACCAGACAACCAGCCGTGTGACCCCATGGGGCTGTATTTACACCACTAAACCCTTACCCACTCTAGGAAGTGATCCTTAGCTTCTATCATAAGGTCTACCAGGGCGATGATTTTATCATATGAAGCTGAGGGCATATCCCTATGGGAAAGAACAAGAGCCTGGGCGTTCAAAGACAGCAGGGATGATGCTAAAGGCAATGCAAGGCATCTGGTTTGGTGTCACCCTTACTGCCAGTGGGAAAGGCTACCTGGAAGGAGGCATCGCCTGTGCTATGTGAGGGTTTGGTCTTGGGCAGAGCTGATTGGATTGGCCTGTAACAGATTCTGGGGGAGAAGTAGTGGTTTTATAGTGTGGGCATTCAGTTTCGTCGCCTCAGTTTCTTCCCTGAATGATATTAATTTAACAGGGCAGACATAACCCCAGAGCACAGGCAGGAGATCAAACCATTCAGAGCTTATTCTACAGTTCATTCTCTCACAGACAGAGAAGACACATTCCCTGTTTTTTGAAAGAGGCTCTCCTGTTTAATGTAATCACCCCTCTGGTTTTTAGATGCAGAAACCAAGCACAAAGCATGGGGCATTTAGGCTACAAAAAAGGGCCACCCTGCATGTTGAAGATGCCCTTCACCAAAAGCTTTTCCTTCCCTCCCTCTTCTGCAGCTGGTTGACAGAAGGCCTTAGAGATTAGCTGCGTTCCTGTGAGCTATTTATACCGAAATATTTTGTGTTGAAAGATGTAAGCCCTTTGTTTCCTCTGTATGTACGCAGTGATCCCTGAGGGCAGGCAAATCCTGCTTTGTTTTGGATCAGATACACTGTGAATTACTGTTGTAAAACAGCTCTGAGTGCACTTTTATGAGTCAGTCTCACCTTTAAGCTTCTACATGTCATCAGGCACTCTCAAATGTCTATGCAGCTTTCCAATTCCTAGTTAAACCAAATCTAATCCCTGCTTGGAATGATGCTTCCAAAACATTTTCTCCAAAATAATTACTCTTGATAATTTTTCCAGGCAGAGAAAGCACTTAGCTCCCTGGTTGAGCAAAATAAGAAAACGCTCCAATTTGGCTGGCTGATGTGATGGATTAGGCAATCCTCATATGTAATGTAACACTAATATCCTTAAATAAAATTCATGGAGCCATACAGTACTCTCTGCTCCTGTGAAAGGAGGAGGACAATGGCTCCACACATCCCAGGTGAAAGGATATAAGAAGAAAATATGTAGATGAGAATGGTACAAAAATGCAAGCAGGTTATGCACAGATTTCACCTTAGACATCCCTCCTTTTCCTCCTTGCCCATAGCTTATCTGCTGGAGTCAGAAAGAGCAGGCTCACAGATACAACCTCACAGAAGGACCTTGGCACAAATGCCCTTGAGGGGATTTTTCTGTATATCTCTGCCTTGTGGAGAGCACCTGCAAATGTAGGGATCTGAACAACTAGCTCGCTCCATACCAAGCCAGTTTGATGGGACTGGAGACCCTCTGACCAAAACTCCCACAAGGTTTCCAGCTCCATACCCAAAGACCTGGTTACAGGGGCAAATCCAAAAGTATGAAGTCTGAATATTGAGTTTGAAAGAGAGGTCAGCTAGCAATACAACATGGCTTTTCTTGTGTCCAAGCCAGAATACTTCTTACCCTCCCCTTAGCACTGTGGTGAATCTGACAGAACCAGAGGCAATGGGCACAAACTGAAAGACACAAGAATTCCACTGAACATCAGGAAACACTTTTTTACTGAGAGGGTTACTGGAGTTGCAGGTCAATGGCCAAATTCTTCTTTTTGTTACACCCATTTAGTCCTGTGGGCTTCAGTGAGGGGGAGGGCAATGGAACTGGTCCAGCTACATTTTGTTAAGCAAAAATGCAGTTTGGTCCAAGCAGTTTCAAAAGTGCTCAATAAACAAAGCATGCTTTAATATGATGCCCTGAGAAGGTCACCCAAATCTTATCCCTTTGGGAAGGGAATTAACTTAAATATGACTTCGTTAAGGAATAATGGAATCCTAAAGGGAATTTTGCTTTTTTTTTTGGACAGTAAAGGTGGCCATCAGTTGCTAAATCCTTCCTTGGTTGCACAATTCAGAAAATACAAACACAAAATGTTTTTATTTACAGGGCACTATTTACACTTTTAATTCCCCTGAAATGAGGTTTTATGCTGAGTGCTTCCACCCTTCACTGACACTCTGTTTTAAGTATTTAAATGTGAATACCTTTCTCTTCACCTTAGCTTTTATTCAAGTATTTTATTTTCTGTTACTTGCAAGTTATCAGTACCACACTTAGGTATGCTGCAATCTTAATGGGCTTCTTCAAATCAACTCAAAACACCCTGAACATTTTTTTACTTACAATATCCTTTCAATAACATAGGATGATTATCTTCCAGACTGAGAAAGCACTACATACCAAATGCCCCCATCCCTCCCAAATAAAAATCTTCTATCAAACAAAAAAAACTGTCTTTAAATGAAGTTTCATTATACAGTCTTTTTGAAACTGTTCTAAGGTCAACATGTATAAGAAGGGATAGCAGATGAATCTGGGCTGCAGTGTAGTTTTATTCTTCTCTGCAGAGCAACAGTGCTGTAGGAAGAAATGTCACTGTTGTTATAAAAGTTGCTGCAAATCAACAAAAGTTAATTCTAACCAATAGGTTTGTTCTAATTGATTTTTTTTACATGCAACTATTCTAGGGTATTGCTGACTTTTTTTTTTTTTTTTTTTTGAATCAAGCATTTATAGAGAATAAAGCATATTTGTGATTTGCAATTTTTATTTTAATAAGTGGATCATTCATAGAAGCTTAGAAGCATAGAATCATAGATTTCCAGGTTGGAAGGAACCTCAAGGACCATCTGGTCCAACCTTTTTAAGTGATAGATAGATTAAATGAGATGGCTCAGAACCCTGTTAAGCTGAGCCTTAAAAGTGTCCACTGTAGAGTAATCTACTATTTCCCTAAGGAGATTATTCCAATGTTTAACCATTCTCATGGTGAAAAATTTTCATCTGGAATTCAATCAGATTCTCCTCAGGAGCAACTTATCAGCCTTTTTCTTTTCCATGTGACTCCTCACAAAAAGGGAGTCTCTCTCCTCTTGGTAGACACCTTTTATGTCCCAGTACATGGTAATAAGTTCTCCCCTAAACTTTCTCCTCTCAAGGCTGAACAAACGCAGTCCTTTCAGCCTTACTTTGTATGGTAGGTTTGTACCATAAGCCTTGAAAATTTTTCACCATGAGAATGGTTAAACATTGGAATAATCTCCTTAGGGAAATAGTAGATTACTCTACAGTGGACACTTTTAAGGCTCAGCTTAACAGGGTTCTGAGCCATCTCATTTAATCTATCTATCACTTAAAAAGGTTGGACCAGATGGTCCTTGAGGTTCCTTCCAACCTGGAAATCTATGATTCTATGCTTCTAAGCTTCTATGAATGATCCACTTATTAAAATAAAAATTGCAAATCACAAATATGCTTTATTCTCTATAAATGCTTGATTCAAAAAAAAAAAAAAAAAAAAGTCAGCAATACCCTAGAATAGTTGCATGTAAAAAAAATCAATTAGAACAAACCTATTGGTTAGAATTAACTTTTGTTGATTTGCAGCAACTTTTATAACAACAGTGACATTTCTTCCTACAGCACTGTTGCTCTGCAGAGAAGAATAAAACTACACTGCAGCCCAGATTCATCTGCTATCCCTTCTTATACATGTTGACCTTAGAACAGTTTCAAAAAGACTGTATAATGAAACTTCATTTAAAGACAGGTTTTTTTGTTTGATAGAAGATTTTTATTTGGGAGGGATGGGGGCATTTGGTATGTAGTGCTTTCTCAGTCTGGAAGATAATCATCCTATGTTATTGAAAGGATATTGTAAGTAAAAAAATGTTCAGGGTGTTTTGAGTTGATTTGAAGAAGCCCATTAAGATTGTAATAAAACATCAGCTATATTTGTACAGAACCTAGACAACAACTCCACATTTTTAATCTGTTTTCACTCTGGCTTCTTCCTGCCTTGTATGCTGCATAGTCTCCTCAGTCTAACAGACCTGATTGCAGGGACTGCACTTCGGCATTAAACATCTAACAAAGACCTTTTGTTGCTAACTGCATGGTTATGACAAACGGCAGATTGTTAAAGCAGGAGCTGTGTTATCAAAAGTGAATCAAGAGTGTGTCAAAAACTCTGGCTCCTTGTGCAGAATTCAAGTGTGGGATAGGCATCATCTGCCCATTCTGGCAGATTGGAGAAAGAGAAGGCTCTTAAACACATGCCAAATAAAAACATTAGGAAGAAAGAGGAACACAGAGGTGTGTAACTGGAACCAGCAAGCATGTCACCACGTCTGTTCTTGTTTACTTGCTTTTCCTAGGAAAGTCCTTAAATGAGGGAACCTTTACAAGTTGACCAGAGTGAGGAGAGCCCTGAGGACTTCTGGAGGGTGGGTGGCCTATCTGCCATTAAGGAGCTGGAAGCAAAGAAAAGGAGTAAATCCAAAGAATTCAGCTGAATGTGGAACACTACTGGAACAAATTATTAAATAGCCTGTGAGCAGTTGGAAGATAATACGATGCCATGAAATGGCCAGGGTGGTTTTTGTCAAGCATAAAGCATGTTAAGGGAATTTTTTTTCTTCTCTGACATGGTAACTCATTGTACAGGGTTCATGTGGAAATGTTTTGGTAGCAGGGATGCTCTGGAAGTGGCTTCTGTGAGAAAATGCAAGAAACTGTCCCCCATGTCAGAGAGAGCCAGTGCCAGCCAAGATGGACCTACTACTGGCCAAAGCTGAGCCCATCAACAATGGTGGAAGCACCTTTGTGATAACATATTTAAGAAGGGGAAAAAACTGCTGTGCAACACTGAGAGAAGAGCAAGACTGTGTGAGAGAAATAACTTTGCAGACAACAAGGTCAGTGAAGAAAGAGGGAGATGAGGTGTTCCATGTGCTGGAGCAGAAATTCCCCTGCAGCCTGTGGTGATGCAGGTTGCCTTCCTGCAGCCCATGGAAATCCACAGTAGAGCAGATATCCACCTGTAGCCCACGGAGGACCCCATGCTGGAGCAGATGGATGTACCCTGAAGGAAACTACAGCCTGAGAAGAGATCATATTGGAGCAGGCTCCTCTTAGGAGCTGTCGTCCATTGAGAGGAGCCTAATTAAGAGCAGGTTTTCTAGCAGGACCGGTGCCCAATGGGAGACCCAAGCAGGAGGAGTCTGTTCCTGAAGGACTGCACCCTGTGGAAAGGGCCCATGCTGGAGCACTCAACGAAGAACTGCGTCCTGTAGCTGGGACCCCTTGCTGGAACAGGGGAAGAGCATAAGGAATAAGCAGTAGCAGAGCCAGCGTGTTGTGAACTGACCTCAATCTTCATTCCCCTGTGCTGCTCAAGGAGAGGAGGGGAAGCTGAGCCTTGGAAGAAAGGACAGTGGGAGGAATGTTGTTGTAGTTTTGCTTTTATTTCTCACTGTCCTACTTAATTACTCATTGGCAATAAATTAAATTAATCTTTCCGAAGTAGAGTCTGTTTTGCCCATGACAGTAACTGGTGGGTGATCTTTCTGTTCTTATCTCAACCCACAAGCTTTTAAACTCAGTTTCTCCCTCTGTCCTGCTAAGAAGTGGGGGTGAAAGAACAGCTGGGTAGGTACCTGGCAGCCAGCCAAGGTCAATCCACCACACACATCCAAATGATAACAGGGAAGTGACTCACATGATTTATTGCATTTGCAATATAAATTTCAGTAAGACTTTGCTATAACGTTCTCATAAGGAAAGCAGGGATATATAGCCTACACAAATCTACTATAATGGAAGCACAAAATTCAATGGTATGACTCAGAGCAGGCTGCACTAACTGCTGCCCAAAACGGACGGCACATCAAGTAGCCCCTTTCATTTTGTGATTTGTATCACTGTAAAATAGAAGTGCAATTTACAAGTGCAACCGGCACCAGCCTGTGCAGGCAGGTTCAACACTCAAAATGACCTCATTAAACAGCAGAAATGGCTGAAATTGATCGATTTATTAAAAACATAGAAATGAGAAATCATAGATCAAATAGGAAAAAAAGAGGTTGCAAGGCAGCAATAGCACAGAATAGGATCTACAAACTGAATACAAAAAAAAAAAGTATGGTACTTGGGCAATGAAGTAAATGTTAACCTGGGGCATATTAGCAGGACTACTGTAAGTCAAACACAGGAGGTAAACTTTGCCATTCATTTAACCCCCTTTGAGTAACAAATCTGTAGAGACACCCCTCAGCGCTGCAACTTCCAGATTTCAGTGCCAGCTTTGGATACTGTGTGTTAAAAAAGATGTAAAGGAAACAGAGACACTTCAGTGAAGAACTATGAACCTGGCAAGCAGTTTAGGAAACAAGAATTATGAGGAAATGTTTTAAAAATAAAGTTTGTTTTGCTTTTGAAAATAGTAAAAAGAGAAGACAAGTAGTAAAAATGCCACAGAGAATGCAAATCCCCAAACTGCTAGTATTCCTCTACATGCAAATGTTATTGAGAGTGTTACATATTAGAAGGAAAAATTATTCTCCATGTGTCCTTCATCTATGACAAAAAAGAAATAAAAGGAAGAAAAGAAGATAAAAGAATTTTTAAAGTAAGGTATCTGAGAAGACATAACCTAGAGAATCCCCAAACTCTATTGCTGGAGGATTTTAAAACAGATGTAAAAAGACTTGATAAGGGATGTCTACATTTACTTGATCCTTTTTCCAAAGAGGCAGACAGATTCCCATTTTGAGTTCCTTTCAACTCCAATTTTCTGTCATTTGATACGAAAATACAGGTTCTGTTCTTTCCAATAGAAGTTGCTTGGCAGCCTTCTCACTTGATGGGGAAAGAAGTAATGTTTGGAAAGTGCTGTGAATTTCTTTCTAGCTCTGGTTTCCTATCAATAGAGTAAAGCCTTGACTCTTACTCAAAGCCTTCAGGCTAGTAGCCTGTTTTTTTCCAAATGTATACAGTAAATTAGCACTTCCAGCAGCATTTTCATCTTAATCCCTTTTTATACAGCACTGCAGTCTTTCAGTCCTTTTATGCAGTCCTGCAGCACATCTCTTTTGAAATCTTGAGCTGTTTAAACAGCTTCCAATACAACAAACCACCTGAAATTCTCTCAATTCCAGTTCTATAGGAAGTTGATTGAAAAACTTTCTTCCAGTCTCTTGCAGGGTCACATGCCCCTTTCCAGGATGTCTGTGCCTCCCTACTCCACATGGTCCTGTGACGTTTATGCCATTTTTCTTCTCCGAATATCTACACCATCAGTAAATTGAGCACAAAGCACTAAACAGAAAAAGATATGTTCAGCTTCCAGAGTTACTGAGTTTGTGCCTGCTTCGTACAGTGGTATATGCCCCTCTTGAGCTGAAAGCCCTTGCCATCTGGACTATCTGCTACCTCAGTGGAGTTTCCTAGACTTAAAACTATCTTATATGCAGCTAAACTTTCTCAAAAGTAGCAGAAATCTCTTCTGTTTCTCCTTAAAGTGAGAAACAGTTTGAAGAACACAATGTCAGCTACCAGATTCAGTACCCCTCCCATTTTTTTTCACTTCCTGCTACTACATCAGTAAAACAGGAATTTGTCACTAACAAGATACAACAGCACTGAACAAAGTACCTGATACAATGTTCAGGTTTTCCACTTCACTGTAAACACCTCAGATCTCTGGTCAATCATTCAGTCTAGGATAGACATGTCATTCCTTTTCCACTTTTAAAAGCAAACCTCCTACATTAAGGAACCAATTTAAGTTCAATTATTTAAACAGAAACACCTATCAATGACAACAATGAATCATTATTGTTATTCAGCTGCAGAAAGGACTTTGGGTGTCACAGTATGAGTGAGTGTTTATCAGAAAAAGGTGTTTTAAAATAGTGGCTAATCCAAACCTTAAATATTTACCAGATCTGCAGGCTCAGCATCACACCTCTATGCCCTGGCTCAGTGTTGCTGCAGTACCAGGGAACATACTAACTGAGGCCCCTTAAGATTATTCCAGAGAGGTTTGATACTTTGCCAGGAAAAGTCTTGAGTATGCAGCTGCTGGATGTTGGCAGTGGACATGCAGGCTCTAAAAATGTCTAGTTCAGTACATTGCAGCAGCTGGGGAAAAAAAAGGCCACTTCCCTTTTTGGTGAAGAAAGTTCTGTTTTGACAAACTGCTCAGAACAGACACTGGCAGCCACCAAACCCAGGACACTTTTGGTACCAGTAGTTTTCATCAGCCATGTTGTTTGTTTTTTTCCCCCTACCCCCTGGTCTTTTAGTCTGTCTGTGATCATCCTGGCAGGGGATACAAGTTACTCTGCAGCACTGACAGTGGCTGGTCCTCCAGCAGCCATACACTCCTTTGAAGCCACTTGGTCATAGATGAGAATCTATTTTCTGCAGCACCTTCACTAGACCAGCAATTCTGAGAAGTTGCTCTTGCAAATTAGCATTAAGGAGGATCCAAGCCAAGGGAGTGTATTCTTTCATCTAGAAAAAGCCCCAAAGGATTTAACTCCACCATGAGGCTGCTTTCCAAGAGCCAAGGATACAAATCTTGTCTTTCAGGCATAGAATTCACCGGATTCCTTCATCGCCTGATTGATTAGCATATGAGCTTTTCATTGCACTAGCTCTTGGCTGAGCTTATGAAGAGGTGGTAGATCAGAACCGGATGGACTTTCTGCAGGTAGCCCAGGAATCTTTGTGACCCTTCCTGGAAAACCATCACACCCACAGAAGGAAGGGCTTTCATGTCTGCATCTCAAAGTTTTGGCCTGATCAAGACTAAGCTTAAGCTAAAAACACTAGCTCGATGAAAGGTCAATAAATAACAGGTTTTGCAGGCAGCTCAAGTCTGCTTACAGCCTTTGTCTTGAGTTTCTAATAGCAACAGATAGAAAGGACCTAGAAAAACTCCTTTCACCGTTGAAAATAAACTGCTATAAAGCAGCTCCACAGCTGCCCAGGGGAGCAAGTTCTGTCCCTTCTCCCAGCCTGCATCAAATGCCACTGATAGAACGTTAGATTAAATTTGGCTCCTGTGGCATTTTGTGTCTTGGAAATAATGACACTGACAATTCAGTAGGAAGAATTAGATGTGCCAGTGGTTTTGAAGGGAAGAATCTAGTCAAAGGTTTCTGATTCTGTCTATACTACATAATACTATTTTTTAAAGCACGTTCCCCAACTTTACTGTATTTCACGGTTTTAAATACTGCTGCAGACAGAATTTAATGCTTTTCCCGATGTGTTAAATAGTTATGGACAAGGATTTCTTTCTGAGTTAAGAATTTTTTTCAGGACTTATTTAAGTTTCTAACAAGATAGCTTTGAAGTTCTGTCCAAATGTGGCTTGAGATATCATGTTTGAAAACTGAACATAAAATCAGCAACAGATTTTTATCCTCTTTTAAATTCTGATAAAATTTAAAGAGCTGCTTCTGAGATGACAACAACCTATGGTGTTTAGGACAAACAAAGCAATAAATGCATTCCAGCAGGGAAAGCACGCTAAACAGGAAATCTTACATTCAGTAATGAATGTTCTTCAAGTCATCCCTTATCAGTTTGCTCAGGGTCTTTCTGAGCTGAAGGGACACAAAGTGTCGTACAGGCAGACTTTTCAGATATGGGGCCTCAATGCTCAAAACAGTTTGTTTCAGTATAGTCATCCTATTCCCCAGAGTGAAATGAGTATTAATTATCATGCTCAGACCTTTGATCTTGTTCATCACCAAAGGTGTGGCAATCCAGTGAAAGCTTCATGATACAGAGCATTGTTTTCTGGTGGTTAGGTTCTCCCTTTCTGCGAGGTATCCCATATGACAGACCACGTGTAGGCAGACTACTACATTCAGTCCTTTCTACCAAGCGTACTCAAAATCTACTCATCACACAATACTAATATTCATGTTAGATCCAGTACATGTAATTACTAATTACCTTGAAGTATTCAAGATTTAAACTCTGGCCTTGGCATCCTATCTAGAAGATGACAGGGAATGTCATCATTTCAGTAACAAGTATTTTTGCCACAGTGTCTCTTGAGATTCATTTTTAGTAAACCATAGCAAAGCAGGGTTCCTAACCTCAGCTTTAGCAAGCAATGTAATGCCAATGCTAATGAATAATAATTAGTCATATTTGTAAAGCTTTTCTACATGCTATTAAACACCTGTGGCCTTGCATCCAGAGACATTGTATCTCAGTGCTGGGTGATGAGAAGCTAAATTAAGCACACTCAGTTATGCTGGCAGACACTTACAGAGTTCAATGAGGCTAAACAGGACTAAACTCAACCTTGCTGCCTCGCCGTTCTGAAAAAAAATTTCATGTCATTGGTGATTAGTGCCTGAGACTGAGGATAAGGAAACAGCAGCAGCATGTGTGTGCATATATTTCATTACAGACTCTGGATGTTCATGCCCACAGAGCTGTGATCACTGCTGGGCATTACCAGCTATGCAGTATACTCTGTAGTTGTAGTAAAGAGAAATTATATATCTGAGTACTGTATCCTCTGCCAAGACTATCTTAGGATAGAAACTAGAAAGACATATGCATCCTGGCTAATAAACACAACTAAGCTTTTAAGATGCCTTGTTTTCCAGCTACTGTTAACAGTGGGTTTGGTTTTTCCTTCTTAACCTGCTTGGCCTAAACTCTTCATAAAAATGGCAAGTTTTCAGACTTTCTGCTATCTTTATTCATTGGAAACCCCACAAGACAGCCTGGAGAGTCTTCAATGGTTTTGACATCCTTGTCCTCAGTATATTCACCTGAATTCCTTCCTACTCCAATTGGTGCTCCCCAGTCTGGTGCCTCTGATCCAACTTCCATTCACCAGTGAGCTCTTCCTTTTCCAGTGACAACTGGAGGTGGAAGTAGGCATCTAATCTCCTCCTCTCAAGACACAACTTGCAGCTGTTGCCCCATTATATTCTCTGCCACTACTGAAAAGGGCTTAGCTTCATCACCCCTCCAGTTTCCTTTCAGATACATGTAGGCTGCTCATCTCTGAGTCTCCTCTTGCCAACACTAAACAAGCCCAACTCCCCAGCTCCTCAGGTGCCCTCTCCCCCCACGACTATCCTTGCAGCTCTTTGCTGAGCTTTTTACAGTTCTTGTCATCCTGGTAGGTAAAAAAATGGTTTTATCACAGATGAGTGAAGGAAATAATAATTTCCCTGGATCTGCTGAGCATGCCTGCCCAACGTGCAATCTGCAATACCTGCAATGAGAGCAGACTATTGCCTCTTATTCTGGCATCAACCAGATGTACCAGATTCTCTTTCATGTAGTCTCATCTGTTCAGTTCACAACTTGAGCTGATGCATGCAGTTATTCCACCCTAGGCACTGAACTATCCATTTTTCCCTGAGGAATTTCAGGAAGTACTTATTGGCACAATTTCCATGTTTCTTGAAGTGCATTTGGGTTAAAGATTTGTCACTTGGTCTATCAATCGCTTTCCTCCACTGAGCATCAACTCAATTTCCTGCAGAGTGCATATCCCGGTCTCATCATCCAAATCACTGATTAAGACATTGAACAATACAATTCCATACCACTGTAATGCTCCACTGTTACTGACCTTCTTCTAGATATTAAGCTATTAACTATTACCCACTTTAACCTTGGTAGTACAGCCATTTTTGGAGCCTCAGCAATGCATTCCATACTTTCTCAACCTGAAAGTAAGAATATTGTGGGTGACGGTTTCAAAATTTTTACCAGAGATAATGTATATTCTATTCACCACTCTCTCTTCATTCGCATTGCCAGTCTTTTCACCAGCAACCCTCTTCCAATTGTCAGGAACCTCCACTAACTGACATGATGTTTTGCAGATGATAGACATCAACCTCGTAATCACTTATCTCTGCTGGTTTCAATAGCTGAATGATTCCTTAAGCTATGGAAAGCTTTCTCGAAGTATGATTTGGATTGCAGTTGCACTTACTCTATTCTATTCTGTGGTATTGTGAGAACTCCTTTATTTTCCTTTCGCTTTTTCTTTCTGATAAAAATACAATAGTTGTCTTTTCATTATGGGAGTGTCTATATATTTGTTAAAAAAACCCAAAAAACCAAACAACTTCCAGAGTTGCTTTTGAGTTATCCGAAAGCTTTTAACACCTAAAAAAAATTTGGCTGCTGTGAGAAATAAATCTACTGTCTTCTTTTTGGTACCCAGTTTCAGGCAGGAAGAAGATGAAATGCTGGTGAAATTTCCCAGTATTTTCCACCTACCCAGAGGCTCCCAGTGGAGGTGCCTCAGCTACTGCAATTCTTCATTAGTGAGAACTTTTTGAGGGACACTCAGAGTCTGAGATGTTTGCAGGGGCTGTTCTCTATTCAGTGCCTAGTTCCAGCTAGATGCATGTGATGATAAAACCTAGAGGAGCCTGCTCAGTTCCTTTGGATATGTGTATGCTAAAAGGGAATAGGATTTGAGCTTGACACCCAGATCCTTGACTGGCCACACAATTAATTGCTATTTTGCTCCCTGGCCTCTACCCAGGAGCTATTACCAGGCAGTAACAAGTAGACCATGCTCCACAGCCTAAGCAGTTCCCCAAGAGTATCCCATGAGACTCTGTATCCTTGTGCACACTCATACAGCCCCATGTATATCCTGGGGTGTGCAACACATCCCTTTGGTTTCATGCCATAAAAACATCATTCTTGTGGCTTGCAACACCATCCTTATTTAAAAGCTTTTGAACTAAAAAACATATTAAAAAACCCCATATCTTAGGACCACAGGGACACCATTTGTAGCACAGAAGAGATCCAGGGCCAAGTGCCATATAATGTGTGCGGGGTCAGTCTGCTGAAGAGGGCTGGTCCTAGGACATGAACCCTGATCTAAGCCACACCACTTAGTGTCAGGGCCAGAGACTGGGGTTTAGCCCTTTTATATTTAGCAGCATGGACACAGCATCTGTGCAGCTCATACAGACCAAAACTCAACACCAAAGTGGGATTTTTTTGTGACTCATTTGATTTGCTAATCTGAAACAGATTTACCATGTCTTGTTTAATAGGGAACAGCCTCTAAAGCTATTAAATGAATGAAATGCTGATTTAGAGCTGGCTGTTTGATTCTGAGCAACTGTTTAGAAATGACTGGCAAAAAGAGTGCATCCAGTTCTGCTGCAAGAGTGCAATCAGCTTACCTATTGCTCTCTTCTCCTGTCCCTACTCCCTTCCATTACTTTGTGTGAAAGCTACAAATGAGATCTTTGTCAAGTGATGCTTGAAGAGATTCCTTAACCAGACAGTAATAAAAAATAGCTGTTTCTGTTCTGTCTCCTTTGTAGCACCTTTTTCTTTAAAACTTGTGCAAGAAGTGAGCCAACCTCTATCTTCTCTGCCTGAACATGGGGAAGGGGAGAAACCTGAGCTATTTGTTTCCTAGCTGTTTGTATTTTATGTCCAGAAGCCCAAGACCATTAATGTGATCCCAAGCCTGTTGGTACAATCAGCTCTGAGTCCATGATGCCAACCAGCAAAATTACTTAATACTTCCTTGACTGTGAGCTCAAAGCTATAAGAGCAGTATTTATAACCAAAAACTTTAGAAAACAGCTGTAGCCATCTAACTGATCATAAGTGATACAGGTCATTTAGGGTCTTGCAGAACCAGACTTTCTTTTTGTTAATTGGTTGGCTGTGTTATTACTCTGTAGATGTATGCTCAGGGCAAAAGGACATATATTCCTAGCGTATTTTCAAGCAGAGAGCACATGTCATTACTATGCTGGGAAGATTAGACAATGATCAGGCCGTTTACCAGCTCTCCCGTATCAGACGTAAGTGAGAACAGAGTTCTGACTTGTACTTGCTTAGGTGCTCCTCAAACTGATAGGCACCGACCAGCCTGTTTTGCTTGATTTCAAGCCATCTCTGTCCTGGTGGGTTCAAAAGTTCGGCTGAGATGTGAGTTCGATGGTCCTTCAGAGAAGCTGTGAAAAAGAGAGTGGGAGGGATTCTGGTACACACACATATATTTGTGCCTATATATTTGTGTGTATAGCAACACTCCAGCCAGACTGAGTGGGAGGAAGAGGTGAGGGAGAGGGAATTGCTTTCCATTTTTCTAGCTAGAACAGAAACTTCTTTTAAAATATAGTAACTAAAGAAGGTGACTAAAGGGAGATAGAGGAGCACTTGTAGTTCAATTTTGGAGCAATTTTGCTCAGCCAAATAATGACCACAGAGAATCATAAAGACATCAAATACCATTTGGTGCTTTCTGCCCTAATCACTATGGAAGCTGCAAACATGTCGGCTGATGTGACCCCCACCAAAGTGTTTGGAATTAGGAGGATTTCTGGTGGCTTCCAAGTCCTGTGATCTCTTGTTCCAAATGGAGGAACAGCAAACATTAACTTATCAGAGCACACACTTGTACTCAACACCTCCCAAGTCAGAAATCTGCAAAGTTTTTTTTTTTTTTTTTACATAGATGACTTGAAGTCTCCCAGCTTACTACATGTTGCTTGTGGTCCCCAAATTAATTCAGTTTGAATGTCCCTAACACTGTGCCTCTAGGGTCAATATGTGCATGGTTCTCCTCATCATGCTTAAGTACATAGAATCCTCGTTTCATAGTATGTGAAAGCAGCGTTTATGAAAACACATTTACAACTTAAAACCACATTGCTGAACTTTGCATTGATTTTGCAGTGGAGAGCAGCAGTTGCAAGAAATGGTCAAATTCTCCCCACTCAATGAATGGAGATGGAGAGTCCTGGCACCTCAAGGTGTTGGATAGGCAAACTGAGGAAGGATTACAGCTGCAAGAAGTTGTAGATGACTAACTGTGGGGATCAGTTGGGCCCTGTTAAATTGTCTACCTATCTGATGCTTCAGAAATTGAGTTAGTGACTCGTGTAGCTTGTTTTATTCTAGGTCATTCTGGGAAGAAAAGTAAAGATGCTTCTTCAAGAAGAAATGACGAAGGGCAGGTGTTAAAGCTGAAGGCAGTACTTTCTAACCAGCTTCCTTTAGCCAGAATAAACATTTCCTGGTAAACATAAAATTTCTTGTTGGGAATGGGATGGAGAAGGCCACCTACCTCTGATGGAGTCAATAAAAATCATTCCTTATTTAGAGTCTTACAGCATTTCATTTCTCCTCCCTCTGGCTGCTGCATGCAGTTAAGGAACTGCTTTTAATTCACAGTTAAAACAGGTGTCTCTACTTTCTTGCCTGCTCATAGCTGATCATGAAAAGAGTCAACATGAATAAAAAAGATAAATAATTATCTCATGCCAGCTTGGTAAAGTCATAAATGTAAGAAAATTTATAGTGTTTATCTTATATGTTCAGTGTAGATCCCTAAAGAAATTAGCTCTATACAATTAAACATACAGTTGTGTACATGTGTGTTTAACAGGTGTAATATTCCTCCAGCAGGACTAAATATACTTGGACAGGTGGCTGTCAGGTACCCATAACACCAATTCTTTGAACTCCCAGAAGCCCCAGGTAGATTTATTTAGCCCAGTAGGCAAACAAGAGGGCAAGTAAGTAGCTGGTCGCCACGCATGCCATGCTGGGGCCATCAGCAAGCAGAGGGCTCTTCACAGGCCATGGTGCAGAGTGCTGTACTGCTTCTTCTGCCCAGTGGCAAGCAGGTGAGAAGGAAGCAAAACACAAGACCATCTCAGTAGACAACTTGAAACTGCATCAGGACAGATTAGTAGCACCAGTGCATTGCATTCTGATTGTAGTGAATGTGCAAGCTGAATTCACCTGAATCTGTTTAGCCTGAAACATGGGTATAACTTACATCTCTCAAACTGTTGGGTTGCCACCAAATCAGGAAGCACTTTTTGTTATCACTTGATATGCATGGAACCACTGTCAGCCTAGGAAGAAGAGTTGGTCTAGCTCCTAACTGACACCCTAGCTGGGATTTCTTCTCTTTTGTTTTACCCTGTGTAAGTTTCAGAGAATCCCTGCTGGCTTAATCTTTGCACAAGGCAGTTTTGAAAATGGAAGCTCTCTCTTGGTGTGAGAGACAGGTTTTAATCTAGATATTTGAGCCCTTTCTGTTTCGAGGAGGAATGGAAATATGTGGCAACTCCCAATTCCCCTTCCAACTGCAACAGGGATATGAAACTATCTCCCCACCTTCACAGTGACAACTGTGAGCTGCAGAACTAAATTATTTCTTTTTCCTGTCTGGCTTGATGAATTTTCATCATTTTTACAAAATGCATTAGCTCTAAAAAAGAGAAGTTGCAAGCAAAATATTATGCAATGGGTATATAACCACCCGGTGGACTGTGGTTAAGGTAAGCAGAAGAACTGTGCTCAAACACAACTGATTACATACAGTATCTGAAGCCAAGTGCCTCAGATGCCTGCATTATATGTGGGTTACGAACTGTGAGGCAGTACCAGAGAAAGCACCCAGTGATCATAGGTATTCATCTCTCGGAGCAAACTCACAGTAAAAACCCTTATGTGGAAATAAACATAAAATCTATTTTAGACCTTGTCTTTCTTGGCTTTTACTCTTGGCTAGCTTTAGTGTTCGCCACTCATCATGTTGACTTCTCAGAAACCCAATTCTCAGGCACTTAGTTCTCTGGACTAAAAGCGTGACTTCCGAACGTGGGGCTGGGCAGCCCTGTCACTCAGCAGCTGAGTCCTGCTGTGAGTTTAGTTCATGGATTCCACCCAAATCAACAGAACTTCCTGCAAAAATGTTCCTCTTGTTAAAACTCTACACCAAAAACCTCTTGAAGTGACATAGCTATACAAAGTAAAACAAAAACACCCCACCCAGACCCTCCATTCATTGAATGAACTTACAGATAAACCCCAATCTTCTACAATATATTAAAATAATCTACTTCCCTTGCAAATGACAGGAAATTCATATTGCAAGACCAACTAAATGACTCACCACACATCTATGCTTTTGCCGAATCAGATAAACCTGCCAAAAGCAGTTTCCAAACTGGAAATAAGTACTTGTATGGGGCTGTGAATAATATCAAGCAAATCTCTGACAAGGGCATGTGAATCCATGGTGTTATTTATTTATATTTTTATTGAGGTCAATGCCCTTGATTCAAATCTGCATTGGATAATTTCTGGAAGAATAACCGATCCATATGGCTACATGTCAGCATCATCAAGGGATCCAAAGACAACAACAAAAGGCTGTAGTAGAATAAAATTCCCATTGGAAAGGGTGTGAGATTTGATGGGTCACATCGGGAATTCTTTTGACATGAACTAGCAAACATCAAGTATATTTTCATAAAACATGTAGCTTGATCCAAAATTATCCCTGCTGTATTGTTAGTGAGTACAAGGGAACACCCAGTTACTTTTGCAGTGACTAATAATATTACCACTGCTTAAATGTAAACAGTGTGCAGAGATCTTTCTAAAGAAATGCACAATTATTTTTTTCAAAGATGCTGTGCTCATACTTTATCCAACTCTTCTTTCTTCTTTGCTGCTGCAGCAAAACTGCTGAAATTTACTGTGTTAATGCTGGCATGGCAAGGAATAGAACGTTAAAGGAAAGAATAGCCTCATAATTGAAATCTGTTTCCGTAGCATTGAAATAGATGGAGCTGTAACCCTTCAGTGGACTTTGGATCAGGTCTCTAGCCTGGTAGTTCTTCATTTGTACCATACTCTTTCCCCTGGAGCCTTGTAAGCATTGATTAGTTAATGGCGTTCAAGTGCTATTTAAATGCTGAAATATTGTTATTGCCAGGTATTGGTTTCTGCCCAGCACTTAGGATTATCTTTCTCTAGCATGGAAGTACGCTGTTTCCCTTCATTGTGCATATGTGTCTCAATGTGTGCAGTATCAACAATAACCCAGTTCAGTAAGACAAAATAAAACAGTAAATCAAAGATTTGTTTATTTTGCTTTTAAAAATCTTAAGAGACTGATGCTGTCATCTCAAGTGAAAGCCATAGCCAGAACTGGAGAGGGGTCATGCTTTCAGGTTAAACAGCCCATTGGCTGGTACGGGAATGGAGATTGTGACTGGGCAGCCTCCCCTTACAAAGCTGCTCTTCTGGAAAAGGGTGAGTGCATGCCAGCTGCACAAAGTTGGTTTATTAAATAAAATAATATTTACAGTGGAAGTACTCATTAGGTTTTAAGCAGGCCCATGTTGGTGGCAGCTTGCCTTGTCCCTCTAGCACAGTGGTTCCTAAAGTACACACGTCTGTACACGTACAGATACTGGTACATGAGCTACTCAGCTGCTATGAGAATGTGGTGTGAGCAGTTGTGCAGCCCAGCACAGGGTGAAAGCTCATGGAGGCAGAGGCTGTTCCATTGTTAGTGGTGCTCCTCTGGCAAATTAAGCCTTGAAATGACTGTTTGTCCGTATTTGTCTTCTGAGTAGACTTTTTCAAGCAGAGAAGAATGATGTTCACCAAGCTTTCAGCTGTGCTTCTTTCTGGCACATGGCAGGATTTGGCTTCCTGAGTACAAACTTCAGCAATTACATCCTCACATAGTAAAAATTCTTCCTAACTTGGATTTTTGAAATGACTTCACTTTATTTTGCAATCCACCAATCGCTCTCAAAAGACATTGTAAATCACCATGTTATTTTCAGTCATCACTAAGCAAAATATCTGGGAAGAATGTTTGAGGTAGTGAGAGCCCAGTTTGGATGCACACTTTCCCAAGCTTTCCTACTCACGTGGGCTTCCAGCTACTGACTCCTGGCTTGTACCTGCCTACCCAACATTTTTGAAGGTACAACACTACATGTGATCCAAATAACAAACAAACTGCAAAGGTCAAAGCAAAAGAAAACACTTCAGTCCTGTTCTCCAGTTTGTTCCAGACTCAGTACTTGTTTTTGCTGCAAAAGTGTGCACAGGGAATGGTTCATTCCATTTGATCCCTGGAGCTTTCAGCCCCTTCCCTAAAAACCAGCAAAGCGCAGCAGTCTGAAAACGTGCTTGAGGACGGGCCAAACCATACAGTTCAAACACTGACCCAGATCTGTTTTCTGAAGGACTGAATGTTTCTGAGCTAGGATTTTTGTTTCATGGTCAGATGAAGGAAGGATTGAACCCCTGGAAAATTAGTCAAGCCCATCTTTTTGTACCAGTATATGTACTTGTTCCATAACTTTAGCAGCCACTGAGCTAGACAGATCTTCCATAACAAACATAGTAAGTCAGTGATTTGATTATATGATTTTGGAGATGTGATTTCAAAATAGGGTCAGTTGCAAGTTATTTGTGATGGTTTCATTGGTTTCCCAGCCTCACACTTTAAAATGAGTACGAAAAAGGTTAGACCTTTTATGTTGGAAAAAAACCCAACAAAAAAATGAAAGCACACACTGGGCAGTGGTGTCTTAGAATGATAAAGGCTTCTTTTGTTGTTTTAGAAATAGTTTTCAATCCTGCAGACGCTACCTAATCAAAAGGTAGGAAAGCATGATAAGAAATTTCCGTTTATTTTACACAAAGTGATACTTATCGCTGAACAACATTATGTCGCACCATTTCGAGGTGAAAAAAAGGAATCAGACTTCCAGGGGTATTTTTCCAAAGGCAGCACTTTCTGGCTCAGGTGCAGAAGCTGGTTTAGGAGGAGAGAAGCTAAATATGAACAGCAGCAAGCTTTTATAGACTGGACTAAATAAGCTTATTGTATAGGTGAGAAAGCAGAGGCATCGAGTTTAACAGTTTCAGAGTTTCGGGAGTTCCCGATTTCCTCTTCTGGCTACTGCATGAGGGAGAATGATAACATGTTGTGGATTTCATCAGTTTGAGTCACAGTAACCTGCCGTAAAAGTGAGGTCGTTAAGTGAAATCACACACATGGGGTAAATGTGCTTTACAGAAAAGCTACAGAAAAAGCAGTTTGGGCTGTCACACTTCAACCCGCCCCCTGGCAGGTGGCTACTCTCAGAATGTGTATATAGAGATATTCTTTACTTGGCAGACTGGGGCCTCTTTTTGGAATAAACGATTAGCTGCACTTCTTGCCGAATTATTGTTCGCTGGGAAACTCACACGGCACTTGCAGCACCCGCTGCACCCTCTGAACTTCATCAGAAATGTGTGAAAGCATCAATTTCTTTCTACTGTAATTCGGGTTCCTTCCTAGTAGCCGTGTTAATGTATAAACATAAGAGCTACCAATTCAGGATCTAGTAAAAAGGCTTATTCTTGTATAGCTGTTCGAGACAAGGCTGGATGAGACTTTGAGCAACCTGATAGAGTGGAAGGTGTCCCGGCGCATAGCGGCGGGGCGGGGGGTGGGGGAGGCTGTGAACTCCATGAAATTTCAGGTCCCTTCCAACGCAAACCACCCCATTATTCCATGATTCTACACATCTGCGCGATTTTGAGCACCTGTTGCTCATCTCGGGCTAAGCCGCCCTCGGGCGAACCCCTCGCCCACGCCCGCCCCTCCTCACCAAACTGCGGGAAATCCCTTCTTCGGGAAGCAGGGTCGCGGCTTTCCCGGCTCCCGGATCCTCCCCGGGAAGGGGGTGTCCGAGCGGAGCCTCCCTCCAGCTGCGCGGCGGGGGTGGAGGGTGTCGCCGGGGTCCCCCGCTGAGCGCCGGGGTCGCCACCCGGGCCGCGGCCCCCCCGGGAGCCCAAGAGCGCTGGGAGGCGCCCCGGGGCCGGGCGGGCGGAGCGCCGGACTGGCCGGGGCGCGGGGCGCGGCGGGGGCGGCAGCGCCCTCGGCGGGCGGGGCGCGGGCTATAAAGCCGCCCGGCGGCCGCGGGCGGAGCGCGGTTGTGGTGGAGGCGGCGGCGGCACGAGCAGCGCGGCAGGTAAGGGAGGGGCCCGGCGCTCACCTGCCTGTCCGCCTGCCTGCCTCTCCCTCCCTCCTTCCCTCCCTCCCTCCTTCCCTCCCTCCCTCCTTCCCTCCCTCCCTCCTTCCCTCCCTCCCTCCTTCCTTCCCTCCCTCCTTCCTTCCCTCCCTCCTTCCTTCCCTCCCTCCTTCCTTCCCTCCCTCCTTCCTTCCCTCCCTCCTTCCTTCCCTCCCTCCTTCCTTCCCTCCCTCCTTCCTTCCCTCCCTCCTTCCTTCCCTCCCTCCTTCCTTCCCTCCCTCCTTCCTTCCCTCCCTCCTTCCTTCCCTCCCTCCTTCCTTCCCTCCCTCCTTCCTTCCCTCCCTCCTTCCTTCCCTCCCCCCGTCTCTCTTCCCCGTGCATCCGCCTGCCTCCCTCCCTTTCTCCCCATCCATCTGCCTCTCTCCCCTATCCATCTACTTCCCTCTCTCTCTCTCTCTCTGTCCGTGTATCTGCCTGCCTCCCTCTCTTCCCCATCCGTCTTCCACTCTCCCCTCTCCGTGTGTCTGCCTCCCTCCCTCCCTCTCTCCACCGTGCATCTCCCTCCCTCCCCCCCTCCCTCCCTCTCCCCCCTCCCTGCGGCCCCTTCGCGGGTGCACCCTTACATCACCCTGCATATTTTTCCTGCCCATAAATCCCCGTTCCCTACATCCCCTCTATCCAAGTAGGGCTGTCCCAGCGGGTAGCGGTGGATGGGGTGCTCCGAGCCATGGGGTGGCCTGACTCGGTGCTGGGGATGCTGCTGCGGTTCAGGCTTCCCTGGCAGCAGCGGACTGGGTTGGGCTGGAAAACAGCTGTTTTGTGAAATGAAAGCACGTAGTTCTCCTATGGCAGTTGACTGCTGGCGCCTGTTGGTTGTGTCTCTGCTATCACAGCTCTGCGTTGGGTTTAGAGTAGAGGACAGGCTTGTGCCCAGCCTCGTCAGTTGTTTCAGTTGGGGTTATTGTCTTAGGTGATATTTGCTGTCCCTGCTTCCAGGCAGTGGTCGGGTTCAGGCTTTGCAGTGGAGGGACAGCCGCGTTCTGGGTCTGATGAAATAAGTGATTTTGCTTCTCCTAGGGAGGATGTTTTGGTTAACGCTTTCCACTGTGTTACAGTTTTCCTATGAAACACTTGCCAGCTGGCATTGCTCACTCTTTTATAAAGACCACAGTGCTGAATTTTGTACCCCATCCCAGAACAGGACTCCATTTAGGCTTCAGAATAAGTATTTACCAACTATTATTTGGACTTTTTTTTCTTCTCAGTTGTTTGTTTAAATAGGAATTGTCTTTTGAACCTAGGAAATGCAGATGTAGTGGCACAGAAGAGGTCAAAGACCTACCCGAAACTTTCTGTCCAGGCTCTCTGTACTGTTTTGACAACTTATGGCTTTTGCCAACTTTTTTTTGTGTGTGTCCAAGTGTGTCAAAGATACACAGCTGCTAAAAACCTCACTATCCAGGGCAAACAAGCTTATAAATAGGAGATAGCAAATGCTTCAGGTAAACATGTGAAAAGCCTGTCTTGCTGGTTTTAAGCTTGGCTGTTAATGTTTGTAACTTACATCAAAACTTCAGCCAGTGGCATTATGGTGGTGCACTTTGAACTTGGCTTTGGGAACATATTTTTAAAGTTTTGTGCTCTTTTAACCAGAGTCTAACGTAGCTTGACAAAGAATGACTGTGTTTTTATCTCAAGTACTTGAATAAGCAGCAGGCAGTTGCTGCTGTATGATGCCCCATGCACAGCAATAATTTAATGACTGGATGAAACAATAAAGCGTGAGAGTAGGTGCAGCAAAATTGAAATGTTCCTTAAAGATTTATGCTGAGTACTAATAAACTCCTTGCCCTTCAAGAATAATATATGAATGTTTTCTGGAGGAACTGGTGTATGTTTTGACATGGGAAATACAGATGGAAACAGCTTTTAATGTAGTTACGACAGGCTACTAAGGGTGTGTATGGTTTCTGTACCTAATATTTTCCAGTATAAACTAAAAAAATGCCATGGCATAACAGTTTGGGGAACTGGTGACTGCAGCTTCTGAGGGTTCCTTGCACTGCAATTCAGCAGATACCTCAATGGGCTGGATTTCAGCTTTGAAAATTCTGAACCTAAATTTCTACGGTCTGTGAACTAAGAGATGAACTTATCCCCTTGGGCATGGGAACTCTGCAAAAGTGGCTGGCCTTGAACCTGGCTAGGGGGGAGGGTTCTAGAAGCTCTTGACAAGCTGGGGTTTTCATTTCTTTCCTTTGGAGGAAAAAGGGCTTGTGTACTGATTCCCTACATTCTCTGGCCACTTTACCCAAGGTAACAGCAGGCTAGAGATTTCAGAGTGTCAGGTGTCCGTGGAATTTGGCAGTAGCTAAAGAAGTTACACCCACTGCTGAGGGAACACTGCTACATGTGCCTGCCTGTGTTTGGGATCTAGCATCTGCACCAACCAAACCCAGACTCAAAGATTCTCCACCCGTGCACAGTGGCTTTTTTGTTCTTGCCAAAATAAAAAGGAATGTTAAAACTGTGATGGATCATCTGGGTAGATGGTATGAACACTCAGTAAACACAGCAAGAATTTCCTATTTTCTTTCCTCCAGTGGGAAATATTCTGCTCTTTGAATATTCCTTTTTTTGGTTTTTTTTGTTTTTTTTCAGTATGAGAGTTACATGGGGAGATAACAGTGAATCTTGGGAAGCGCTTAGGCATGGGAATCTGATCCTTAAGAATACTTACACAGCAACTGAGTAATTTACTCTTGTAGTTCAGGTAGGATTAGTAGTAACTGTTGTGAAAAAGTCTTTGATTTATGTTTTTAAACCTAAGTGATTAATTTGTTTGACTGAAGTGCAACCTATGTCTTCTCATGACCAGCTTAAGGGATTTTGGCAAACTTCTAACTTCCCATTACAAATACTATTTTTCTGCTGAACCTCATTAGAACCTGAGAATCGGTTGCACAAAATATGGAGCATATACGTAGTAAGATATTGCCTGCTTTTATTGTGTCAACATAGACAAAGTGTGAAAGAAAAGATGTAGAAGGGGTGAAACTGGCTTGAAGCTCTTCAGAATAATGACAAATAGAAAATGTGAAACACTCAAATAATACAGATTCCAATGCTGGTGCATCAGCAATGTTTACATTGTGTACAGCTGGAAGCTTAAGGCAGCAGAAGCCCATTTACTGTCAAGGGAAAGTACAGTCTGGGAAACAGCCTGAATCAGTTCAGCCTCAGCAGTATGCAGTCTGGTTTGACCGCTTGAAAGAAAAGCCTTCCAAAACTCAGGAGATGCAAATGCTTGATATCAATAGTGATGGAATCCTCATTCGTGAGACCAAGTATCGCTTCCAGATGACAGCTTGTTTACCACTCGCCTCTGCGTTACATCACAGCACCTAGGAGTCACGGGCAGAAATACAGAAGAAATGAATTTGCCCTGCCACTGTTTGATATATAAATGTTGTTGTACATAGACTTCCCTTTAGCTTCAGCTTGCATGTGTAACTTTGTAAGTCTACCTAATTTATTATGGTGCTGCCCTCGCATTCTTCTTGGTGAAGAACTTCCCTGGACTATTGTGTGGGGTGGGGGTCTTCACCTGTCTGCAGTTCAAGGAAGTAATAGTCGAATCTGTGGAAACCTATGTCCCCAGAGTTTCACTTAAATCACTTTCTAGTGCTAGAAAGTCATGGGAAATATCGTGAAACTTTACAAGGGCTGAGAATAAGGCAATTCCATTTTCAGGTTTGGTGTGTGTTGCTATCGATGGCTAAAATCTGGGTTATGCCTCTTGGAAATCAATGGCTGTGAATATAATGGCTATCGAACTTGCTGTTTCTCTCGAATGCTATTTTTTTCCTATCTGTGTCACTTCCAAAGCCCTGGGTAACTTCAGCAGGACCAGTCAGCGGGAGGTAATCCCTGTTGTTAATTCCCTTCGGCTATGGAGATGGAGCAGCAGTAAAAAAACACTCACAGCTTCTCCTGAATATGTGATCATGTATCATTAAAGTGTTATTATGACATAATTGAACTCGGTACTGACTGTTCATGAGAATCAGTACCATTACTTGCCAATTAATCTAGCGCAGCAAGTGCTTGGATTTCAAGACTGCAATTATTCAAGTTTCAGGCTTGAATGTGCAAGCTTCTTGGTTGGATGATGAGGGATATGAGTTTAGTTTTACTTTTAGCTAAGGGCTGCTGCAGGATCAGGCCTATTTGATTCCCAGCTAGCAGGAGAGTGTTGTCTTCGGATAATGCCCAGCGATTTGTTGTCAAAGGGAGTGTTTGCCATGCCATGTTGCTCAGCAGTATGTGTGCTGATGCACAACTGGATTGCTGGTGCGGATGAAATTTTCCACAGCTGTATGTGTTTGTACAGAGCAGGATGTATGTCAGTTTTACTGATCTTGTTTTGTGTGGCTGATCGTGTTTCCTATGTTTCTTTTGGGCTTTGTGCTACTTCCTTTCAGTTAATTGTCATAGTTCTAAAATATATTTTTTCATGTGTCAGGCTTTTTTTCCTCTTTTTAGCTGGAAGTTGGTCACTGCAGATCTTCCTTTTCAAGCCCTGTTTTTAAAACTGAATATTCACCACTATTCCAAGCGTGTAACTGTCTGCTTCCTGTCTGAACTAAGTATAACTTCAAAAGTATAGCTCTTTTAGATTTTCTACCATGGATGTGTAAGGCCATTCTGCTAGTATTGTGTGTATGATCAAAAAATTAGTGGAAAGAGCAAACCTAAGGAGCCAGTGCAGCATGAAAACCTAACTGACTGCAAAACAAATCTTTCCATGTGCTTTCAGCTACCCCTTGGGGTTATTTTTGTCTGTGTATGTTTTTTCTTTGCTGTTTCACCACTCTTGCAAGATGATTTCTTTAAGAAATCCTGATTTTATTTTTTTTAAGAGGAGAAACTTAACTAAGGATCTTAATCTGTAATGCCCCTGACAAAGGTTCTGTAGGTGGAGGCATTGTTCAAAGCAGAAGAGTGGTAATGTGTTTTTATTTATGGAAATGGAAGAGTAATCAGCCAAGTAGAATGCAACTTTTGAAGGAACCTTATTTGTGAACAGATATCCAGACAGAAAATGCGCTATTAGAGGAAGGAAGGACTGCTCTTGCTGTGGCTTTTTTGCTTGCTTCCTTTAGGAAGCTTACATGCACCTTGTCAAACTAATGATATCATTTTCCTACTGCTGTAGATGTGGAGTGCTCTAAACATTTTGTATGTGTTGTATGTAACATATCCCAGCTAAATTTTAAGATGCATTTGTTTCTTTGGACGAAGTTGTGATGTGTTGGGTTATGTGAGTGTTTACAAAATAGGCATTGCAGAGAGGGGCATTTTGTCAGGGAGTGCAGAGAAGGTAATGGTTTTAAGCTAAAAGAGGAGATTTAGATTAAATATTAGGAAGAAATTTCCAGTGTGAGGGTAGTGAGGCACTGGAACAGGTTGAACAGGTTGCCTAGAGGAGTTGTGGATGCCAATGTGGAGGTGTTCAGAACCAGGTTGGATAAGGCTTTGAACAACCTGATTTAGTGGAAGGTGTCCCTCTCTGTGTCTGGGGGCGGTTGGATCTGCAGGGTCCCTTGTGACCCAAACCATTCCATGATCCGTTGGCAAATACAAAATTCTTTTTCCTAGATGATATATTTTAAGAATATTACATTTTTTCCATGTGAAGCATACTGAATTTTGTCAAATTGTTTATAAAATCCCCATCTTAAATAAAAACGTCAGCATGTATAATTCCAACCCCTCTTGTAAACAAAGCCTGAAGAGTTCTCTGCCTGATGAAATAGATGCTAATCTGGAGCATGCATGGGTAAGGCTTTGAAAAAAAAGTTGGACAAGGATGAAGAATTGCTTTTTGCTCACTTTGAAGGATTTTGAAAAGCCTTATTTTGAGAAGCATGGAGCATTTTGGCACTAGATGTCTTACACACTCCCTCACCAGTCCCATCTGTTGTAGTAAAGGCAGGAATGTACTCAGCCATAAGGAAGATGTAGCTTGAGGTGCTGTGGCTTACTGGCAATGGAAGACTGTTAACCAAAGCTAGTCACGAATAGTTCAGCATATAAAAATGCTTAAATTTGTCTAGTTTTATAATGGGACTTTCTTGGGAAGAACAAAAGATGTGTCATTGAAACAACGGCCATTTGTGCAAAGTTTAAGTACGGTTAAAGAACTGGAATGCAAAATTTCATGCTAGAAAAAGGGACGGGGAACTCACAGGAGCAAAATAATCACAGAATCACCAGGTTGGAAGAGACCTACTGGATCATTGAGTCCAACCATTCCTATCAAACCCTAAACAATGCCCGTTAGCACCTTGTCCACCCATGCCTTAAACACCTCCAGGGAAGGTGGAGCAACTCCCTCCCTGGGCAGCCTGTTCCAGTGCCCAATGACCCTTTCTGTGAATAATTTTTTCCTAATGTCCAGCCTAAATCTCCCCTGGCGGAGCTTGTGGCCATTCCCTCTTGTCCTGTCTGTTGTCACTTGGGAGAAGAGGCCAGCACCCTCCTCTCTACAACCTCTCCTCAGGTAGTTGTAGAGAGCAATGAGGTCACCTCTCAGCCTCCTCTTCTCAAGGCTAAACAACCCCAGCTCCCTCAGCCATTCCTCATAAGGCCTGTTCTCCAGCCCCTTCACCAGCTTTGTTGCTCTTCTCTGGACTCGCTCCAGAGCCTCAACATTCTTCTTGTGGTGAGGGGCCCAGAACTGAACACAGTATTCAAGGAGCGGTCTCACCAGTGCTGAGTACAGAGGGAGAATAACCTCCCTGGACCTGCTGGTCACGCCGTTTCTGATACAAGCCAAGATGCCATTGGCCTTCTTGGCCACCTGGGCACACTGCTGGCTCATGTTCAGTTGGCTGTCAACCAACACCCCCAGGTCCTTCTCCTCTTGGCAGCTTTTTAGACAGACTTCTCCTAGTCTGTAGCACTGCATAGGGTTGTTGTGCCCCAAGTGCAGGACCCGGCATTTGGCCTTGTTAAACCTCATGCCATTGGACTCAGCCCAGCAGTCCAGCCTGTTTAGATCCCTTTGCAGAGCCTCCCTACCCTCCAGCAGATCCACACTTCCACTCAGCTTAGTGTCATCTGCAAACATGTAAGGGTGCACTCAATGCCTTCATCCAGGTCATTGGTAAAGACATTGAACAAGGCTGGACCCAGCACTGAGCCCTGGGGAACCCCACTTGTCACTGGCCTCCAGCTGGATTTAACACCATTTCCCACCACTCTGGGCCCGGCCATCCAGCCAGTTTTCCACCCAGGAGAGTGTGTGCCTGTCCAGGCCAGAGGCTGACAGTTTCTGTAGCAAAATGCTGTGAAAAACTCTGTCAAAGGTTTTACTGAAGTCCAGGAAGATACATCCACAGCCTTTCCCTTGTTCAGCATCTGAGTCACTTGGTCATAGAAGGCGATCAGGTTAGTTTGGCAAGACCTGCCTTTTGTGAACCAGTTTACTGGGCCTGATCCCCCGGTTCTCTTGCATGTGCTTCATGATAGCACTCAGGATCACCTGTTCCATGACTTTCCCTGGCACTGAGGTCAGACTGACAGGCCTGTAGTTCCCTGGATCCTGCCTGCGACCCTTCTTGTAGATGGGCACATCAGCCAGCCTCTGGTCCAGTGGAACTTCCCCAGTCTTCCAGGACTGTTGGAAGATGATCGAACATCTGCCAGCTCCTTCAATACCCTTGGGTGAATCCCATCTGGCCCCATAGACTTGTGGGTGTCTAGTTGGGCAAGCAAGGCTCTGACCACCTCCTCTTGGACCTTGGGAGCCTCATGTTGCTCCTCTAGCTCCTGGGTTTGTACACAAAGGGAACAACTTTCTTTACAATTAAAGACTAAGGCAAAGAAGGCATTAAGTACCTCAGCCTTTTCCTCATCTTCTGTCACTGTTGCTCCTTCTGCATCCAACAGGGGCTGTATGGTCTCCCTGATAATATCCGTAAATTGTGTTTTTCCCCCCCTCTTAAAACCAAACAAACTCTGATGTTTGTCATGGAAAACTTAGTCTGGACTTTTTGGCAAAGGTTATGAAGGGAATGTGTAACAGGGATGAGCAAGCAATTTTAATAGGTGACAAAACATGTCATACATGTACTCAGAAGCTGTAACCTATACAGGGTGACCTAATAAATAGATGTAAATTATGACATATCATCAACCTTAGCTGTGATGTTTTGTAACTTAAGTACTCAGAGTTGCAACATCAACTCAGAAATGCAAAATACATAAAAAGAAACTGCTATGTATTTAAGAGTGAAGCTTAGAAAGCCAGATAATGTTACTCATCTGAATTTACTATGGGCCTGTCCTGTCTAGAATAATCTCAGGGGAGATTGCATCTAATTTGCACAGAACCACCCACTTATTGAAGCAGTTGCAGCTGGGCAGAAGCTGTGAGCTACTAAATCATGGCAGCTTGAGAATAGGAGGGGGTGGGGAGCATGGCATGACACTGGTGAGCTGCAGAAACAATAGCTCATTTCTTGTCTCTTTAGACTGCAGTCTTTGTGGCAGAAGCAGTCTCTTCCATGTAATGAAACACTTATAGCGCATATTTGCAGTATTTCTTAGTTAACCTGCCTGTGCCCAGGTACAGGATAGCTGTCAGGATTTGCACCAATGCACCTCCTTTAAATTTTGCTTCAGACCTTTGTGTTTGCAGTCAGTTGAAGGAGAAGTGGGACAATGGAGGATGTTAGGAGGGTGGTGGGGCCAAGGAAGGAGACAGGCTGGTGGAAGAGAATGAAGCCTGGGAAGGTATCCGATGGCTCTTTGCACTTTCCACCCTGCAGTGCTGCCACCCACAGCCTGGAGTTGTTTAAAGCTGAAGGACAATATTGGCACCAGTAGAAATAGGCATAATGTGTTTCCAAATAAACTTAAACTGTCAGGTGGATGTAGGATTTCTTACAAAAGCCCCAGGTTCTCCTACCTCTGCCCTGTACCATCATGTCTGCAGGAACTGTTTACAGCCACGTCAGCCGTGAACAGTGTCTGCTTGAGGAGACAGGTTGGGATGACAACACTGTGTAGTTAAATCATCCTGGGAATCACTAGTGTTTTTCATCTCTTTAAAGAAATTATCTCATCTTATTGGAGATACCAGTTTTCAGAGGTGTGACCAGAAGCATTTTCAAGAGTCAGATGCTAAAGAAACCTGAATTTTGGAGAATGTCATTAGGGTTTGTAATCTGTCCCTCATAGAGTTGTCATGTTATAATGCAGGTAGTATTAAGGATGCTACAACAGGAAAAAAAGCCATAAGACATTGCAAGCTCTCTGTTTTCCTGCCAGCTAGGAATAGAATAGCTGCTTCTTTTACGGAGGGGGGAGGGTGTTTGAACAACAGGGTTATTCAGCATAAGGGAGATGGGGCAGCAGCATGTCCTTTGGCTAGCACATCAACCCTTCTCACAGCTAATTTCTGCTCCTGTTAAACGTGAGGTGACCCTGAGCTTTCTAAGGAACATACTTCATTGCATCTCCCAACGAGAGAATTGTGCAAATTGCATTGCAAGATTCCTTGCTTGATGCTTGTGGAGTAGACAGAAGGGTTGCTTTCGGCTCACTTTGTTTTGCTGCTACTATCAGTGTGCAGCTGCCAGAGAGTATCATGCGTGTGAAGAGTAACCAGTCCCTGGTCTGAGGAATTGTCAGTTTGAAGGCTGTGTCAAATACCAGAGCAATTGCAGCTGAACTGTTCTGCACTCATACAGGCACTGGCGCCAGTCACAGAAGTGAAAAACAGCCAGAACAAAAGGACTGGAGACGAGCCTGGAGATCTTGTCTTTCTAACTGCACGAGTGTGCTGAAGCTACAGGGAAGTGTATCTGCGGGGGGCACTGTGAACCTGCACTTGTGTTACTTGTGGGAGCCTGTGGATTCAGCTGCTGGTTCTTGCCTCGCAGTCGTCTACATGCGGCTTCTGCTGGCTGTTGCTTGGCTTGGGGCTCAAGTTCTTGGCCAAACTGTTTTGGTTTCCTAATCAGATTGATTAGCATGTAGGATAAATCTGAACTTAAAAATGGCTAAAACTTTAAGCCCGTCTTGGGTTTTGGCTTTGAAAATCACTGTTATGCTACATCATGCTTCTAAAACCCCACTTTTTTGTTTCCTGGACACCAGCCTGAGCACTTATTTTTCAACCAGAGCTTTCACTAAAGTGTGCTGGTGGAGTAGCTCACAAAAGAGGCTGAAAAGAAATAAAGCAAATTGGTTAGAAACAAACGAAAAATCAGCAGTGTGCTGTGCTTGAAGAGGGTGAGTTGATGGCAGTTCATGGGATGTCTGCAAATCCACCAGGCAGCATACTTGTTTGTTTCCGGATATTTAATGTAATGCTTTGGTTCCTGACCGTTTGTTTTGCAACTTTAGGTTATTTAAGGCTTATGCTTCTAAGCTTCCTTCATGTCAGGTTAGGGACTTTGTTGCAAATCTAGATAATCATAGTCTACAGAAACCTAGAGTCCCAAGTAGTTGAGTGGCTTCAACTTCCAACACTTGCTCAGACTGTTTAGTCAAATAGATGCTACTGAACTGCCATCTGGGTTTTTTTAAAGGCTCTACCATTAAAATCTTTCTTGGCTGTGGGACTATGTCATAGAAAAACAGTTATTCGGTACACAAAGGACCTTGTGACGCCTGTAACAGACTAGCTTAAACAGGGCACGGCATGGGCAGAGGCTTACAGGCGAGCTGCTTTGGATGCTAGCTAAATGAATAATATTCAAATGCATCAAACACTAAGGTAAGATTTGTCAGGTTTATTATAGGGAGAATGTGAACCTGTTACAGCGTGTCCAGAGGAGGGCCACAAACATAATCAGAGGGCTGGTGTACCTCCTATATTGAGGACAAGCTGAGAGAGTTGGGCTTGTTTAACCTAGAGAATAGAAGGCTCTGAGGAAACTTTATAGCAGCCTCCCAATACATAAGAGGGCTTATAGGAAAGTTGAGAAGGGGCCCTTTAACAGGGAGTGCAGTGATAGGGTGAGAAGTAGTGGTGTTGAGCTGAAAAGGGGATATTTAGATTAGATATTAGGAAGAATTTTTTTCCCGTGAGTGTCGTAAGGCAATGGAACAGGTTGTCCAGAGAAGGTGTGGCTGCCTTATCCCTGGAGGTGTGCAAGATGAGGTTGGATGAGGCTTTGAGCAACTTGATCTGTGGAAGGTGGCCGTGCCAATGGCAGTGGGGTTGGAGCTAGAGCTGGCTCCAGAGTTCTGAATTAGCAGAGATTTTTGGTTGTTGTGAAGTTGATAGCATTAAAGTTATTGGAAAATAATAGAAAATTAATAAGACTTCTGGGAAAATTGATCCAAAGGCATGGAAGTAAGCAGCTTTTGCCCCGTTTCATATGTCTGATGGAGACCACTCCCTCAAGTTGCCTAGGCCTGACAAAGGATGCTTGCTTTCTAAACCTCCAAAACAAGTTTTGGAGTTGGATTTGCCAGCATTTTTGGTGTCATCTGGAGCCCTGTCTGCTGCCTCGAGCCTGGATCCCTAAGCCCTTGATCCCTGAGCCTTGGGCTCTGGAGCCCTGTCTGCTCTGAATTTTGAGGCTCTGGCTGCTGCTTTTTGACTCTGGAATCCCAGGCTCTGAGCCCTGGGGCTCTGGCCACTGCTGTGACCACAGACAAGTTGGTTTTTTTTCCAAGCTGTTCTCCAGTTTACAGTAACCATTTTTTAGCTTGGAGCCAGTCAGACTGATTTACAGCATTCACAGTTAATGACTGGAAGAGGTCTAATTGACCATGTCTAAGGCTCAAATTCTGTTCAAGCATCACAGTAACTTTCCTTGCTTCATTGTCAGAGCTCTGAGCTGCTTGGTTATTTTCCTGATGTGGAACTGATGGGGATCTTTGCTAATCAACTTCTGCAGACCTCTGGAGGCTGCTTTGAGCTGCTGCAGGTGGACCGAGGATCAAATTGTCACCCTTGTCCTTCCTACCTTCTTTGGTGCCTGAGCCCTGAATACGCTTGTAACTTTGAAGGGATAAAGTGAAGAGTGATGTGACTGGCTTGGAAACACCTGCTGTATGTGGCTTTGGAGCCCAAGTCTTACATGGTGTCTCTCTCTCCAAAGAAAGCAACACCAGTGTTTGTGAAGTGTGGCCCTCATTGCTGTGGCCTTCTCCTGCTTTGTAATCACATGCTCATGAGTATATAATACCATGTGGAAAGTGGTTGCTGTGCTTCCTGCTTGCTCAGCCTGCAAAGAGAGAGATGCTATCAAGCTGATTTGGTGAGGTTACCCTTTTGTATATTAGTACTCAAAAGGAAAATAATCTCTGCTGCCAATGTTTGATCAAGCTGTTTTAAGGAAATGGCCTTCGTTATGGAACACTGAGGCAAAAGTCTTCCTCTTCTTTATTTTCCATGATAGCATGTAAATAAACAGTCGAATATGAGGACAGGTAAATCCTGTCATGCTGGCTGCAATTCTTCCAGCTCTTTAGGGATGTGAAACCATCACATTTGATAGTGCATCCTGTGGCAAAAACATGGACAACCATGTGTGTCTCTAAAATTTGAAGCAAAGGATCTCTGAACTTTTCACTTTTGTGCTAGGAATAAATATTAGGATAACCTAATGTTTGATACTCATGATTGCAACATTGCTGATGTCTGAGGAGGGATGGCCTTATGTGTGGTTTCTTAGCTCCTTTGCACGCTGTTGTGTAAAGCCAGGGTGTCCATCCGTCCTGTATCTCTTGCTACCAAAACAAAGCTCCAGCAATTACTGTCCCTCTAGCAATGATGCCTTGAACCTTTAAAAGCAAATAATCAGTCTTGGTAAAATGATTGCTGAGCTACTGTCCTTGGCTATGACACTTGCTCTGGTGTCTTTGGAGCAGTGAATTTGTACTGGAATGAGTACAGAAGAAGTTTCTTTGAATGAAATTAGTGGGCATAGCATTGTATGGGTTACTTTACTCTTCCCAGTACCCCCTAACTTCCTAGAGACTGGTTTGCTGCCTTTTTTTCTAATTGGAAAAGGTAGATATGTGATTAATTTTAAAGCACTTTGCCAATGTGCTTTATTTTTTTCCTAGTTACAAGTACGATTGATTGTTTTAAAACTTAATTCTCTCAGTAGCAGTTGTAACAAATATCTGGGTGCAGGGGGGCAGGTGTCCACTGTGTGGAGATGGTATATCCCAAGATGAGAACTTGGGACCTCTCAGCAGGCTGAATTGGCCAAGTGGAATGGAAAAAAAAAAAAGTTGTTTTTCTCCAAGTTGGCAACTTCACACTGCTGCTTGCACATATAAATGAACTCTGTCTTTTGAAAATTTCTGTGAGGCAAGTGCTTTGAAATGTGTATACAGGAATGCTTGTATGGTTATCTGTTTAGGAGAGTTATGCAGTTACATTAGCTTCAAGCTACACTGTCGCATAAAGTGGGGAGCACAAAGCACCTATTTAGAGATTATAAAATTTGTGCTGACCATGGGTGGTACAAAACCATTTCCCCAGCATCTTTCTCTTTGGAAAACAAGATTTTTTTTTTTTTTTTTTTTACACTGCTGTCATATAGCGGAGCTTTGTCTTGTGAACAAATAGCACGTTGTTCTACCACCTTATCACAAGGTTGTTTCATGGTAGGAATGTTTCAGGTATTCCAGGTGCAGGAAAGAGCTCAGAGCCTGGAAATGCCTGATCTGAAAACACCATGTAGCTTCACAATCTGGTATCTTTCCAGAAGCGAGGACTTGGTACACGTTGGGCTTTTGTTCAGCAGACTTTATGGCAGTCGTGTAATCTGCTGGTCAGCACTTCCTAGTGCTGTTTTTTTCGGAAACACAGAGCAACAACTTTGGACTATTAAGAAAACAAGATTGTTTTTTAAAGCTATGAAAGACATCTATCTTGTTCTTTTTGGCACAGTCTTTTTGGTCATTTGTAGTCAATGCTCCCAGTCCCTGAATGTCTGAAACTGTCCCATGTAAACAACTGTCTTCCCCAAACACTAGCTGTGGCTTTGTTCCTTGAGCCATTTCTTACTGGAAAACTGCAGGGAACCTGCCTTCTTACTTTCCTTCCTAATAGGTGAAACATGGGAAAATCTCTTATGCTTCTAGTCCCTATTGCAAAATTAGGTACAGTATTAAGGTGTTATTTCTGCCTTAACAGAATTTTAAGAATTGCAAAAAGAAGCCATCTAAATTATGACCTCCAAATATTGCAGCAGCATACATTTTCCCTCTCTGCTGTGCACAATTGCTCACTGTGTTGGACGGCAGATTCCTCAGATGACTAACTGTGAAAATATGTAACACTGTTTCTAAAATATCATAGAATCATTAGGTTGGAAAAGACCTTAAAGATCATTGACTCCAATCACCATACTTTCCTACTACTAAATCATAGCCCCATGCAGCTCAGCTACTTGCCTTTTAAACACCTCCAGGGATGGTGATTCAACCACCTCCCTGGGTAGCCTGTTCCAGTGCTTGACAACTCTTTCTGTGAAGAATATTTTCCTTATTGTCCAATCTGAACTTCCCTTTACACACCTCAAGACCTATCACTTGGGAGAAGAGCCCAGCTCCCTCTTCTCTATGACCTCCTTTCAGGTAGTTGTAGAGAGCAATAAGGTCTCCCCATCAGGCTCCTCTTCTATAAGCTAAACAACCCTAGTTCCTTCAGCTGCTCCTCATAAGACTTGTTCTCCAGCCCTTTCACCAACTTTGTCACTCTTCTCTGGACACGTTTCAGGACCTCAATGTCTGTCTTATAGTGAGGGGCTCAGAAGCGAACACAGTATTCAAGGTGCAGAGTACAGGGGGAGAATCACTTCCCTGGCCCTTCTGGCCACACCATTTCTGATACAAGCCAAAATGCCGCTGGCCTTCTTGACCACCTGGACACGCTGTTGGTTCATATTCAGTCAGCTGTTGACCAACACCCCCAGGTCCTTCTCCTCCAGGCGGCTCTCCAGCCACTCTTTCCCAAGCCTGTAGCACTGTGTGGGTTTTTTTGTGTCCCAAGTGCAGTAATCTGCACTTGGCCTTATTAAACCTCATCCCACTGGTCTCAGGCAATCGATCCAGCCTGTTCAGAACTCTGTAGAGCCTCCCTACCTTCCAGCAGAATGACACTTCCTACAAGTTTAGCGTCATCTGCTAATTTGCTAAGGGTGCACTTGATCCCCCTCATCCAGGTTATTGATGGAGTTACTGAACAACACTGGACCCAGCAGCAAGCCCTGGGGAACACCACTTCTGACCAGCCTCCAGCTGGATTTAACTTCAAATACCACTGGCCATCAACCCAGTGTTTTACCCAGCAGAGAGTACACTTGTCCAGGCCAGCGGCAGCCAGTTTCTCAAGTAAGAAACCGTGTCAAAGGCTTTTACTAAAGTAGAGATAGGCTACACCCACAGCCTTTCCCTCATAGAATCATAGTTTCACCAGGGTGGAAAAGACCTCTTGGATCATAGAGTCCAACCATTCCTATCTGCCACTAAGCCATGTCCCTGAGCACCTAATCTACCTGTCTTGTAAATGCCTCCAGGATGATGACTCAACCACCTCCCTGGGCAGCTTGTTCCAGTGCTCCATGACCCTTTCTGTGAAAATCCATCAAGTAGGTCACCTTGTCATAGAAGTCTATCTGGTTAGTTTGGCATGACCTGCTTTTCATAAACCCATGCTGAGTGGGCCCGATCACTCAGTTGTCCTTTATGTGCTGTGAGATGGCACCCAAGATCCCCTGCTCCATGACCTTCCCTGGCACTGAGGTTGGACTGACAGGTCTGTTTCCTGGATCCTCTCTCTGGCCCTGCTTGTAAATGTGCATAGTATCTACCAGCCTCCAGTCCAATGGAACTTCCCCAGTCAGCCAGGACTGCTGGCAGATGATGGAAAGAGGTTTGGAAGCACCTCTGCAGGCTCCCTTAATATCTTTGGATTAATCCCATCCAGCCCCATAGACATAAATATCTAATTTGCCTAGCAGGTTTCTAACCATTTCCCCTTGGATCAAGGGAGCCTTGTTCTGCATTTCCTGCCTGTTCACTGGCTCATGAGGTTGTATATCCAGAGAACACCTCACCTTACTATTTAAGATCAAAATCACTTTGACAAACTTGATTTTTTTGCTTGTTTTTTTGAGAGTGGTAGATCCTGGAACAGGTTGCCTTGGGTAACCTGGTCTAGTGATGTGAGTCCCTGCCCATCACAGGGGTGTTGGAGCTGGATGATCCTTAAGGTCCCTTCCAACACAAACTGTTCTATGATTTTATGATTAAAATTTGTAATGGGCAAAACTTAACTGGAAAACTTGGAGAAAAAGGGTGGAGTAACTGCTGGGGAATTAGCTCTAATGACTTGTGACTATCTGTTTCTTGTGCCTTATTGTAAATTTGAATTACAAATTACTGGCACTAGGATCAGTTTTGTTCCTGTCCCCCAACCTCAACTGATAGGGTTGAATGTTCGTGAAGCATTTCACTAAGCTTGAAATCTTTAGTCTGATTCTTTATGAAATATCCACCCGATTGCATAGCTAGAACAAGGATTCCTAAAATCTGAAGCTGTTTGTATGTGCAAGTACACCAGTGGTTATTTTTCAGCATTAACTTTCTTAATCTGTATGCGCTGCTTCACAGCTTTCCTGCAGCATCCAGCTATCTTGCAGACTTTCTCACTGGAGAATCTTTGTCCAGGGGAAGGTCCATTGAGTTAACCCATGAAACAGAGTGAAAATGGTGCTGCCGCTGCCAGCTCCTGAATATTTCTGTGGGCTTCAGAGCCTTTCTTGAACACCAGATCACTTACGTAGACAGGGTTGATTGATTGGCCTAAATCAGATTTAAGTCAGGAGGTGGGAAATAATGGTTTAAGAATTAAATTTAATTTTGTTCTCTAGTTTTACATTTATCTTCAGGAAAACTGTTGATAATTAAAATGCTTGTAGTCATGCTTAATCAATAATTCCTAAACGTATTTCAGCCTTTTGGTTTGCTTTATGAGTACATTTACTCGTATGATTCACCCAAGACAGTTCTAAACTTTTCTTAAGAAGTAAATAATTGATTTGTTTTGTATTTGTGTAGTTAATAAATTTCCAATTTTGTCCAAAGGACCCAAAACACACATGGTATGCATTTCTTGAGCAGGCTGAAAATGTATAACATGCTTGTGCTTTTTTTATTTGTCATCATGCTGTTAGAACAGTTTCAGTATCTCATTTGAGAAGTATTTCTGATCGTTCATTATAGCTTCACAGGGAGCAGCTCTCTGCCTCTGGCACCTTATCTCTGTCAAGAAAATGAAAACACGCTGTGTGTTTCAACACCCAGTTTGTGTTGATATGGCTGCTGAAATGAGATGCCTGTTGATCCAAGTGTGGAAGATGCACAACACCTGCAGCATAACTTTCTGCTCCATCTACCTTGGCAGTTGCCTCTTCTGGGGTTCAGCTGTATTTGTTTCCAGTTAAGTTTCCCACAGATGAGGGGTGGATATCATGATGCTGGCCTTTTCCTAGAGCAGGACACATTGATCTTGTTCCTTACTTTGACAGTTTTGAAAATAGCACTACTGCATGCACTTTATTGGTGTCTGCTTAAAGAAGTATGAGTTATTCTTGATACCATTTGTTTGTTCAGATCAAGGAAGATGTTTCTGTCCTGAAGAATGGAATGCCTAGAGTAGGGTGGTAGTTGTGCAGATTTGGCTGTATCTCCTATTAACTGTGAAATAACAATGTCTGTAACACTCTCTTCTGATTCCAGCTCTGTTTCCTTCAGCATTCTCTGTTTTGAAGCTGCCAAAATTATTTGATCTTGCAGCCCTAACATTTCTTCAATTCCTTATTGTTTAGGAGTGTGTATATAAATAAACCAGGGAGGGATTTTACAGGACATTCATAACTTTCTTGCAAAGGTCTTTTAAATTATAAGCTGAGACAGTGAGTTGTTGGTGGGAAATGGGAGAGTGGAGCATGATCTTTCTTTGTTCCTGTGTTTAATCTTTGCAAGCTGAGAACAAGTCTTTTTTTCTCATCCTTGCAGGTACCAACTACTGACCATGTCAACAGAGTTCCAGGATTCTCACCTTGCAGAGGTGAAACCTCTGGTGGAGAAGGAGGAGGTAATTATTGTAAAGCTTTTTAACTCTTACATGCTTTATTAAAGGACTGTTCTTGGAACTGTATGATTTCTTAGATTAGTTTTAACATATTGTACAGAAGAAACAAGAGGTGAATAAGAGGGTGGTGTTTTTTTTAGTAATGCAAAACTGAGCCTTAATTATTTCCTCTTTCTTAAGTCTTTGGTTTTACTCTTCTGTAGTGCTAATCTGGTGATGACATTCTTATTTTAATTTTTTTCAGAATAATGACAGTCCTAGGTGTCTTTAGCTACTTTGAATGATACTAGTTGGGCAATCTCATATAGATCAATCTGCACCTGTATACTTAGCAGTGTAGAGATATAAACTCTGCTTTGTCAGCAAGGAGGCATGGAGAGAGCCTTTACTTTTCGTCTGGGCATGTGTGAGTCCAGAGGTACAGCTGTGCCCCATCTAGTCCTTTCTGTATGCACTGAGCTATGTGTTACAGCCAAACTGCTACCTGGTCTGCAGCTGGCTGGGTATGCAGAAGCCACAGCCTTTCCTCAGGGGTTACAGTGTAGAAAGATCCTAGCCTTTTTTTGTTCAACCATTTTATACTTCTTTCCATTTGCTTTTGTGCCATTTTCTTCAAAAACTTGCCCACTGTATCTGGGTTCAGTGGCTGTCTGACTCTACAGTGTTAGCAATGCTGTGCTTTGTATGTTCATAGCAAATAATTCACTGTCATACATGTTTGGTTTTTTTTCTTGACTCAAACCAAGATTTTTCTGTTTTTCCCAATGATTATAATTCTCAACAATGATGTATTGAGTGTTGAGTTTTTTCTGTTCCACAACAGAAGTGTTTGTTGCTCTATCTACTATTTTCTTTTATTCCCTACTTTTTTCATGTAAACACTTTGGAAAACCATTTCCACTTGTTACTGCAGTGAAATGGCTAGAGAAACTTTAAACACAACTTCTTTGCCAAGGACACTGTGTGAATGCAGAGCTTGTTTAGATACCAGTGAAAGCAGCACTCAATTTTTTCAGAAACTTAAGAACCCTTTTTATTGCCAATATTATTCAGTAGTAGGAGAGTGAAGTAGATACTAAGCCGAAGTCTGATGGGTACTGAAATGCCTTTTATTTAAACTTCAGAAATATCCTAAAACATAGATTATTTTCCTGGGTTCTTGTAGCACACTGATCTAAAATTAAAATCTTGACAGTCCTGTATTTTATTCATGATGTTACCTTAATTTTTGCCTGCATGGTAAATGAGCAGAGAGTTTGATTTGCTCTGTGGGCATTCTTAACGGAGAGGGAAGGAAGTTACTGAATGTGTTTTGAGAAAGTGGGGAAAGAATGCCCTGAAGGATAGTCAGCACATGCTAAGCTTTACAATTGCTTCCTAGCTTGTTGTGTCCAAGTTTCTTCTACAGCTGAGTCTTCATTCCTGAACAGTGATGGAGCCTTGTTTCATATGCTTTCTAGACAGGTGCCGTATCTACTTATTCCTTTCAACTCTACATGTTGCTGGAAGAGCAATATATGGAAACTAGCTATACTTTAAAGATTGAGAGACCAACAGTGCAGTAATATTAAAACACAGAGTGTTGTCTAAAGCTAAGGCTCTGTAAAATTACTTCCACGTGCTCAGTCAACTCCTTAGCTATGTTTTTTATATGTAAAAAGTGTTACCTAACTCTTAAAACACCACAGCTCTAGAGTCCTGTCATAGTTACAGGTCAGACTGTGATGCTTTGAGATCTGCTGTCTGAGATTATATTGCCCAAGAGGGCATCTGTATTGCTTCTAATGTCTTAATTTACTTGGGCAATTTTCTGGGACTGTGTGACCTTCCTGCCAGCATCCTAAGCTTTTTATCTGTGTACTTCAAGCTTTGGCTTCCCTGTAGTACTCTGCAGCATAACGAGTGTTGGCTTGGCTGCTCTTCCCACTGTTTTCAGCCCTGTAGTGGAAATACGAGCTTGCCTTCTTCCTTTTTTGGAGGGGATGTTGTCACCCTACTCCTTTTCTGGTGGAGATCCACAACAGGTGTAGGAACTTGTCAGTAGTAGTGATGGCTGGTCACAGGTTGGAACACACCTCTCTGTTCAGCCACCTTCCCAAACATAATGAGGCTGATTTTGGCTAGGATAAAACCCTTCCCACCTTTCATATCATGTAACCAAATCTCAGTTCTTACTGCTTAACAGAGCTGCAAGTGCTTGGTGCATGCTCTTGAACAATGGCTTTCCATCCTAGGCAGAACTGAGGTGGGTGTTGGCTGTCCTGTGGCTACAATAAATAATGGATAAAAGTTCAGTGTTCTACAGCTCTGATTCATCCAATGATTTAATAATCACTGAAGATGTACTAGGTTTTGTGCTTTATTTTCCTGGCCTATAATCTTGATATTTTACTGCTTTCATGTTCTCCATGAAGATTAATAGGTAAAAGCTCTTGGGTGTCTTTTGATCTTCAGCAAGGGAGCTCCTATCAAATGAAGGGGGCAGGATGGAGCTCTTGGCTGCAGAACCAATGGATTTCTTTGGCTGTGAAAGTTACCTGCATTAATGCTTTAAAATCTTTTCACAGGCTATCACTCGCCTCCTTCCAGACTTCGATGTTCAGGCAAGTAAAACTATTTTTTTTTCTTTTCTTAAAAGGGGGAACTGAATTGACACTTGAAAACAGCAAAATGTGATTGGAAATGACAGAAAGCTTGCCAGTAATACTGTTACTGTGGGAAAGGGGTCTAAATGGGGCTCTGACATAGTGATGTGAAGGGGACTGCAGGAGGTCTTTTCAGACTGAAGCTGAGAAAGCTTCATCCAAAAGAGGTGACTGGGCTGCAGACAGTTTTATTCTTGGTGAGAGAATGAGATTCTTTTGCAGTGGCAGTGAAAACAAATATTCCCTTCCCCATGGACACACTTTCATGAACTAAATTGCTTTCATTAGTAGCGTACATGTATTTCTGTGGAGGAATACCCTTCGGTGTATCCTATTACGTCATTGAAAGTTTCCAAAAAATTCCTGAAGCCTGTGGAAGGTATAGGTGCTAAACAGTCTGGTTTGCACATAACAGGAGAGATGGTTTCAGTATGTTTATTTACAGCCAGAACATAGAAGTTCATAAAGTGTACCACTAGGTCAAACAGTGGTTTTCCACTTTCCATGGTGTCATGCTTTTGAGAGGTGTCTTTATAATCCTCTTAGCTTCCCTTTTATATTATTTTGTTGCCATGTGGCATCTGACTAGGAATTGATGGTCCTTAAGCTGAGGCTAAGGAAGTCCATGGCTGTTGGAGTCAAACTGGGAGGAAGACCAGTGAGCTTGTAGCTACCTTGAGGAGGAGTGAGTGGTGAATTCCCATTACTGAGCACGAGGATTGTGTATACGTTGGCAAAGGAGGCTTGCCGAGTGTCTTATGTTTATAAAGAGTCAGAGTCATAGAATAGGTTGAGCTGGAAGGGACCTTAGAGATCATCTAGTTCCAACCCCCCTGCCATGGGCAGGGACACCTCCCACTGGACCAGGCAATAACCCATGACGCGTGTTATTTTACTGGGATTAGAGTTATGTTAAAGAAAAACAGGAGAACAGAAGTGTCTCAAGGCCATGAAACGAAGGGAAAATGAAAGCAATGCTAAGAAAATCTGAAAATGAAAAAACTTCCAGACATGCAAAGTAACTTTTGCAGCCATTCAAAGAAGAGAGAGGTAGATCATGCAGGACTAAGGAAGGCTTTAAATTGCTCTAGTCTCCTGAACATGCAGATGGAGGTTGTTGAAGGAAATAACTTAGTACTTTCTAGCATATTGCACTTTATTTGCACCTGCCTATGTTTGTATTGAGTGCTGTGTAATTTCAATAAAAATGCACCACGAACTCAGCAATTTTTCCCTGGAAGTCAAGGGAGATCATTATCTCAAACATCTTTACCAACTTTCAGTGGCTCTTCCTTCTATAGTAAAATTATAGTTTATATTAATCCTGTATCTTCCCCCTCATCCTTTTTAATGATAAATTTATTACCTGAAGTCTTGATAAATGCAAGTTAAAGCTGTCACCATATGACTTGCAGGACAGCGCAGAGCATGGGAGAAGCTTTCAGCTTGTGTCCAGATTGATCACTTGGTCTAAATAAATCTGAATCCCAGATTAAGCCTGCTAACAGGAATACTGCAGTCTTTTGATTAAGAATCCAGAAGTGGCCCGTATTTAATTTCTATTCTTGGAATAAATTTTCTTGGTTTGTAAACCATGTGTATATATAGAATTTTTAACTTGCAAGATCAAATTCCCTAAGCCTTTTTGGCTTTTTCCCCTCATGTTTTGGATTAACTGTCACTAATCCAGAGCAGTGGTTCTTGTCATTTAGCCCTGTTCTGCCAACTCTTTCTTTTTTAATGATTTTTGCTAGAGTTTAATCTTTGGTTGTTCTAGTTCAGGAAGGAAAAGCATGGAAGAACAGTAACTCTGTTACATTAAGAGCTCCTGCTGGAAAGGAGACTTAGCTTTTTTGTCCTTAAAACCACAAGTAACCTAACTAGATGTCTTTAAGTTTTTACATAGTTGACTTATGAAAGAGGCGGTTTGAAGCTGTTATGAGAGACTGAATTGCTTGGTTCATTACAGAAGTTCTTATGTGGCCCTTGAGGACTCGGGTCACTTGGGACTGACACTGAAGTTCATGTATGCACTTAACAAGCAACCTGTCCCTTGAGCCACATTTGGGAGGAGGAGGAGGGATCTGGCTGGGAAAGAGATGATTAGCACTTGGCAGGATGGAGTTTCTTACTTAGCACCTGTGTATGGATATGGGTGTCTACCGTATCTCCGGCAACTCGCTCCATCCTATTGGAAGAGCGTTTTGGAGTGTTCAGTTAATAACTTCACTTCTATCACTGGTGAAAAGTAGTGACTGCCTATGAAGTGTTTTGGTTCCGAGAATAAATTTTATTGAGGTTTTCAGATTTAGAAAGAATTAAACTTATTTCACTGGATATTGTAAGCAAATGTGAGTTTTCTGGTTTTTAAGTAAGCCACTGTGTAATGCAGTATTGCCCTCTGAAATAACACATTGTATGTGGTTATTCTCTGGGCAAGGCTTTCTTTGATGGGGATGGCCAAGACAAGACAGAAAAATAGACAGCTCCAGACTACCTATAGTCAGCACTGTATGTGTCTCTGTAGCACCAACCTGAAAATTTAAGTGAAGGTCACTAGACTCCCAAGACAGGGAGTGTTCCTGACCAAACCTGTTTTAGCACAGTTAATGATAAACTGGTACAGGGCAATGTGCCCTGTGCTGCTTTATGTTGGCCTAATGCCAGGCGCATGCTAATTGTACTTCCAGTTTGATATATTTGCCTGTTCTCTAGCTGGGTAGCATTGGAGCCGATGGAGACTTGGCTCCTTGTCACTGTATGCAGTTCTAGCATTGTGTTTTATAAGTGAACAGTCCATTAGGAGACTTCTTTCTCAGTAACTAAAAACTTTCAAAGCTTCATAGCAGCTGTAGGTGGCAGAGATGAGTTTGTCCCTTGCAATTCATGGCTCACAGCTATCTATACCCACGAACATGCAAGGACCACTTCTGCTTTGCCTCCCCCTGCGAGAGAAAGAGCTGCCTTACAATGTGAGACAAAATAACTGGTCCTCGTGATGCAATGGGGTGGGTTTCCCACTGGTGTTGGTGATGTGGTTTGGAACTTTGCAGCGTGTTATGTGGATTTCTTTGTCCTTGTAGCTGCCTGAAGGAAAGAGATGGTGTTGGTTCTGGTTTTGTGCTTTTGCAGACCCAATAATAATCAGACTAGGAAGAACCACTGGGTGGAACTATCTCAATCTGCTTCTGTTCTTGCACCAAAGTTTGTTACTGGCTTCCACCACATAGAATCATTTACATATAAACTTATTAATGTACTCAACTCGCAACCTGAATCAGGAAACCTTTTCTTAGTACTGCTTATTTAAAATAGAAGTCTTAGTGGAGGAAAAAAAAAGGCGAGAAGATATCTGGAATGGTATTGGGGTTTTAGAACATAAGATGAATTTAAATAGCTATTTTAGAGTAGTAAAACCTTGTGAAAAAATGATAAATAGCTTCAGGGCACAGGGGATTTGAAACCCAGTGTTGCAAGACCACATTAAAAGCTCACGTAGTTTTGATCTTCAATATACTGGAGGAAAAATAAGGGAAAAATAGCATTTACATGTATTAGTGTATTAAATTTCTTAAGTTACATGAACCTGAAATATACTGTCTCCTAGCAATATAAGTGATTGGTATACTTTTTGAAAGCTCTGAAAGTTTTCTCTTACTTCTGTAGGCAAGAGAGGAAGTGTATTTAACAGGAAAATATTATAAATTAAAGTAAAAGCATGAGATGATAGTTGAGGATTAAATATGTTTGAAAGCATTAAAATAATCCTGATGGAATGCAGTGTTTTACTTAACATATAAAATATGGCATTCTTAGCAAAAGAAGTCTTCCTTCTTAGATCTCCAAATCATTTTGGTTGTATATCCCATAGTTCAGCAAACAACTGCCTGTTCATAAACACATTCTTCAGTCTGTGCTTTCTTAGCTGGGGCAGAGAGGGAAAGGAATAATTGAGCTCTTCTGTGTTATTGACTTAGAAATTGACTCCCCTTCTAACCTCCTGACAAAATGTCAAAAAATGTCACTTCACTCCTCAGAAATCTATTTTAGAATGGATCAGCTCCTGCAAACAAATATATCTTCACTTGAATTACACATATCAAAAGTATTTCACATGTGTTTTTAGGGCAGTAAGATAAGACTGCACCTCTGCTCAAGTGAGAGATGTGAACAGATGGTGTATGCCTTTATCCTTCTATCGGATTAGTGTACCTTGGATTTTTTTCCAAGATAGTGTTTTAATACAAATCAGTTGGTGAAGAGCCTCTTACTATAATGTTGACGTTGATTGGGATGTGCTGCCATCTGTTTTCAGTGCTCTGCATTTTGAAAACATCCATCCCTACATCATGTAGCCAAATCTCTTGATCTTTAATAGGATCAATAGGAATGGGAAGTTGTTGGTTTGATGTCAGTGAAGAAACCGGCTTGAATTGATTGGTTATTAGGACAACATTTTTAGTATTTGCTGTTAAGAATTTGTGCTAATGGGAAATAGCACAGAACTCTTGAATTAGGGGAGTCTTACTGTGAAGATAATGAGGAATTAAACCAGTTGTTAAAATGACTGTGATTTATGGCAGTAATTAGGAGTACGATTGCTTGTCTCTGAACTATTTTTAGTTGGCACTGAGTTTGAACTACACTGAGGCTACTAGTTCCAGAAGAATTAGGAGGTCAGTAGGATGTGCAGGTTCAAGGGCTTTATTTACTATGGACTTTTTTTTTTTTATTTTCATACACAAAGGAGGAAGATCCCAACTCTTGAAAGGTGGCCCCTCCTAAGAAAATGCATTTTAGTTTTTCAGTGCTGTTACTGGAAGGGTCTAACAATAAATATCTGATGGTACAAGATGCCTATTGGTCACTAACTGAGGAGGAGATAATTTCTGTATTCCACACTCAGCAAGTGATCTGTTAAACAGTATAGCTTTCTCTTGTTACTGGTGTTAATGTTGCCAAACTATCGTTTTTATGCATTATATTGAAAATTAGATAATTACAGAAGGAAGGTAGAATGTAAAAGATATTAATTGCTATTATTAATTTTTATTATTGTTATCTATTGCTACTGCAGATCTCTTCTGGAGCATTGAATAATGAATATACCTACAATGCTCTATTTTCTGCCAAAAATGAAATGTATAGTAACATGACCAATGTAGGAATACTTTAGACCAAATCTTGCTTATCTACTTGGGAAATACTGAATTTCAAACACTTGAAGTCCTCAGTTTTGTAGTTGTGGATAATTATTTTGACTTACACTAACTTTTCAAAGTCTTTTATGTTCTCACTTGAAACTTTAGTCCTGACTTTTAGGAAAGAACTTGCTTCTGATTTAATTTAGAATAAGTTTGGGGCAGTCTAGCATTTGAGATAAAACCAGAAATGAAACTAAACTTATCAAAATCTGATGGAAACAGCAACAGGAAAGACTACTAATTCCTAGGTCTGAAATTTGGCACTTCATACACTGTGGCAGACCTATTTCATCTTTGATGTCTGAGCTCTATTGACTAAGTACTTCTGCTGGTCAAACCTGACCCAAATCCTATTGAAGAATGACGTCCTCATGTATTAGTCTGTTTCGGTTTTTTCTAGCTATGCCTTATGGGAGTCATAAGCTTATGCAGGATAGCAGCTTGTCTATATAACCCAGTTTCCTGCTGGGACAAAGTAGAAACCAGTTACTGTCTTCTGTCTGACTTGCTGGATTTGTCACCCTGTTTTGCCTAAAGATGGTGCTTGATATGGAAGATACAGCTTACCTCCTAAATAATGCAGTGAGTATGCAGAAGAATGAATCTTTAAGGTGATATAAAAGCTAAAAGTTAGTGTTTCAGTGGAGTATAGTTCAGATAGCACTGATGCTTAGCTTGCCCAGTGAACAAGTTGGGTGTGTGGGGGCACATCTGTAATTGTTACTTAAAACTAATGTAAATGTGCCATTAATGGCATGGAAATGGGTGAGATGTGGAATAGTGTTGTCTAGCATTCTCATTTTCAACAAACTGTGCGATGCATTCAATGTAGCAAATTACTGCCTCAGGTCTCTGAAGAGCTTTTGGGTTTTGTTCTGTAAAGGGTTTAGCAGAGGCTGATTTCTACAGGATAATTTTTAATAAATTTGAATTTAACATGGACTTTGCATCTGGGCATTACTACACACAGCAAGTCAAGCAAGTCCAGGAGCAGCAGACAGTATACTGTACTGAATGACATAGATGTGTCCTCTACAGTAAATAAAGAATTCTGTTAAAATGCTTAAGACTGGCTACTAGCTATATAATGCCTTGATTGTTAGGTGAGCATAATGGTAAATAACTGTCATAACTGCTGTTTTGTGATTACCTTTATACATGTTGGCAAAATAACAAATTTTATACCAATCTCAAGTTCAAGTGCAAAAGAAACAAGCTGCTCTATATGTTGTGGATGTTAGTATGACCCAAGTCACGTCTAACTTACACAGGCATCCAGTAAATAAAAGATGGTACTTGAGGGAATCATTAATTTGATAATAAAGGTGTTCTTAGCTTTAAGATCATTAAATAGTACAAACCTCTTATCTCAGATAATAGCAGTGTGCTTTTAAATGTTGTTTCCATGATAATCAGTAGGACAATGCTGTGGATATAGTGCTCTGCAGCAATCTTTAGACAGCTGGGTTTATGCTCAGGTCTATACTTAGCAAAGCCATAAAGCTAACACGTGGCTTTTGTGTTTATTGGGGAAGGCTACTACAATCACAAGGCCCCACAGTGTGATAAGTCTTTATGGGAAATACAGGATACTTAATACTGCTTTCTTTAGGGAATAGTAGTTATTTGCTGGGTTAAAGTCCTTTTCCTTGAGAACAGAAGTATTTTATCTTGGCAACTTGCACTTTTCCAAGTGTTAACAGTCATAGTTGTAGACTGTTGTTATTTTAGGTGTTATTGCACTGAAGTGTGTTAGGTTTGGGGTTTTTTTCTCTTGCGCTACCTTTTAATGAGGTTAAGAACTATTTAACAATTTCCTCAGCATCTTATTAAAGCCAGCAGCTTAAGTGCTTCTGTAGTGGTGTGGACTGGAGTAGGTGTCACCCAAATGTAAAACATTAGCAGGAAGCCCCCACCATGGGGACAATGGGGTTTGTTAGCATGGAAATTGCAGAGACTCCTGGAGCTGCAAGCAGCCCCTGGGATGGGGCAGAACCTGTGCTTGCAGTCAAAGGTCTTCTGTAGTGGGTATTTAGTGGAGCACTTGGACAAGTCTCTGACGGATTCTTCCTCTTTGCCAGGAGCAAGATGTGGAGACTGTTCATGGCTCAGTCCATGTCACCATGTGTGGGACTCCTAGAGGGAACCGGCCAGCTATCCTTACGTACCATGACATTGGGCTGAACCGTAAGTAGGCCTTTTATTTAACAGTACAGGTAAGATCCGATTCCTTAACAGTACTGTCATAATCAAAGGTGAGGAAGCAGTGATGGTTAGGACACCTTTCCCAGGTCCTTGCTTGTTTGTGTATTGCAACCTGTTAGATGGTACCCAATTCTTCTCTTACAGCAAGTTTGTTTCTTAGATTTTTTTTTTTTTTTTTTTTTAATTCTCCCAAAGTAAATAATCAGAATATTTCACTTAGAGGAGCAAAAGATCTCTGGTAGCTTATAATGACCATGTATAAATGCTGTAAAAACAGCTGTAGAGGGTAGCTGAGAGTATATTGCCAACAGTGCTGATGCTTTGGCTGAGATTTCTGTCTGATAACCAGTTTTATGCTGCTGTAGGTTTATATGAATTACATGTCACATCAGCATAGCAAAATAAGTGCTGTCATTGTGTCCATAGCCAGCATTAAGAAAATAACTGTAAGTGCCTTTTATCATGACTGTCAGATCCAAGAATATAATGATCTAATGTCCAGATCCGCTCCAATTTGTTCTTTTCACCAGTACTGTTTTTCACACAAATCATTGTTTTTAATATTTACATTTAAAAACTCCTGCAGATCATTAAAGTCTGACTGTTGCTGGGGAGCAGATACTACTCATAAGAAAAAAGTTTTCTTGCTTTTTTTTTTTGTGGAACTACCTTACTTTATCTTGGATTCTTAGTGGATCAGGACAGAGCTTGATCTGAATCTTGTCTTTGAATAAGACTTTTTTCTTTCTAGAGTTACAAAGTCTATCTTTATGGTGAATAAACTTGCCCTTTGAAAGGTGAGGAACATTTTCCCAAACTTGCATATTCTGCTAAAAATGACTTTAGCTAGAAATATTTTATATTCTGCAGTGATTTTGCTTGCATGTTGTAGTGTGAAGACATTCAGAAACACATACAGAATATTGAACTGCTTTCTGGTTATCTCAAAGAAATTAATACAGAATTCATGCTTTCCATGCTAAGAGGGAAAATATGCTAACTCTCTCTCCACATTAATATTTCCCCACATCAGAAATAAAACCTCTTCCAAGTTGGGAGTCTACAGCACTGAATATCCCAGAAGGACACTTTTGTCTTTAGCTGCCTGCAGCAGCCACTCATGTAATGTTTATTTTGTAATATTTGGGCAAAAGCACAAGTCACGATCTCAGCCTTGGCTACTTTTTTCCTCCATCTGTTTTGATAGAGTCCAAAGAAAAAGGATGGGATAAGTAAATGGATAATTTCATCTATGCCAAAACCAGGCATTCCTGACTGTGTTTTATTAGTATTTTCACGTCAAATAAACATATTTTGAGATTTTGCTGTACCAGACATATGCTTCTGGCAGGTATCAAGATAACACTGGTAAACCTTAGTTGGCCTTGAGGAAGGAGCTGTTCAGGTGGTTTTGCTTGTTTGTTTTTTCTTTGCTTAAAGAAATTGAGGTGAGTTGGCAGTAGCTTTACTAGTATTTCCTCCTTAGAAATAAAGGACTGACCCTCTTCCCAGTGTATAACAGAGCTCACCTGATTGAACCAACTTTTCATTAACCCGCAGGACAGCTTAATACATAATTATGGCTACAAACTTACTATTTCCATTCAGCATAATTATTTCACCTTTTCTTTCCTTCTCAAGATAAAACCTGCTTCAATCCTCTCTTCAACTTTGAGGACATGCAGGAAATCACCCAGCACTTTGCAGTCTGCCATGTGGATGCACCTGGTCAGCAGGATGGAGCACCGTCTTTCCAAGCTGGGTGAGTTGTGAGGGAAACAGTGTTGTCCTCCTTCTGAAAAGAGAATGTTGATCTGAAGTGTAATTAAAAAGCAAACACAATAGTTGGCTCTTGAAGTTAAATCCTGATACTTCTAAGTTACTGGAGCCCTGATGTATTGTGCCAGTTCTCAATAGACTTTGGCACTGTAATTTTGTGGTTTATCTCTGATAATGGACTACTTGTAAAGCAATTCCTTGACAAATGCTACATCTATCAATCTAACTGTCAAGTTACCTTGTTTTGTAATGACATCCTGAATACAAATACAGAACTAATTGGTACTATAAACAAAGTAGGTGTTAGCCACAATATAATATCCTTCCTAAATCTGTCATTTTTGATGAAATGGCACCATGGTAGGTGTTGATAGGTAGGCTTGATAACCTATGTGGAAAGTCCAAGTTGTTGGAGAGTAAAAAAGCGATGTACCCGCATAGAATATCATAGGTAGCTGCATACTTGTCATGTGTGATGCTGTAAACCTCGAGTGACATGGTTGTCCCATTTAGCTGAAATAAGACAGATTTGCCTTAAGATGCCTCTTGGATAGGAATCAGGTTGGTTGAGGAATTGAGCTGCCAGCATACTGAGGGGAGGGTACAAAGCAAGGAACAGTTGTTCTGTAAGAACTACGTATTAAGGAGCTTATATGTACCCTTATTGCATGAGCCAGTCTATTTTCCTTCTTAATTTTTAAGCTGGTCTGATGCTGAGGAGGTCACAATGGGCCAGGTTTTCACCTAGTGTTAAGTGCAGTGGCCCAGTTGTCTACCATTGCAGCCTACAAAGCTATTTCAGTCACCCCTCCTTGTATTTGTTTGAATCACAAGCTTTTAAGTGTCTTAACCCTCATGTCCTGAACAAGCATTAATAACTCTGAGTTGGCGGCTGCCTAGGGCAGACATCATGGTCTGTACTAGTAAAGACCACTGCTTAATAGCATCATGATGACAGCATGAATGTTATCTTTTTAGTCCTCTAGCCATCATGCTCAAGTTAAGTCATAGTTATTGTGGTGACACTGGCTTTTTCATGACAAAGTTTAGTTTTCCAAGAAAGGAACTTAAAGTAGATCTGCACTGTTTGGGGTTTTGTTTGGTTTTCCTTTGGAGACCACACTAGAGAATCATTAGATGTAGTCTTGATAGGAAGCAAAGATTTGAAGATGTTCTAGGTGGATGTTCTCTAGCTACTTGGGTGATTTTTTTTTTTTTTTCCTGTGTGCTGCTCAATTGAGATTTTGTTCAGAATTCACTTCCCTCAATTTTCTTTTTTCTCTGCATACGATCAAGAACATTAACTGACAGCTGTTTTTATTGAACATTTTCAGTAGCTTTGTAGGCTTCATTTTCTTCATCAATATTAATAGAAAGCTCTCCTCACTTTATAGCTGGAAACGTGTTTGTCCTTGAAAACATGCATGCGAATTATTTGCCAAAGATCTAGATCTCATTGCTGTAGCCTGATTCTGTAACATGGGGAAACTTCTTTGTGGTGGACCAAAACAACAAATGTAGTGAATGTGGTTGGAAACTCACCTATCAATTTCAAACTTTTTCATAATTTTTAGCTGATAACCTCTTTTGGAAGAGATTCAGGTTTTGCTCTCAACCACACCAGACATCTATCATAGAATCAGAGAACTGTTTAGGTTGGAAAAGACCTTCAAGATCATCAAATCCAACTGTAAACCTAACACCGCCAAGTCCACCACTAAGCTATGCCCTTAAGCACCATAACATTCTTATGTCTTTATCTTACCAGCTCTGGAATTATCTTGGTTTGTCTTGTAACTCAAAATATCATATAGAATACGCTTATGTTTCTGTTAAATTACTTGTACCTTCTCCTAATTTAAATTCAGCTCATACTGTCAATGATCTGATAATGAGCATATTTGATATTAAATCTATAGTGATCGCTGTCTTTAAATATCCCAGCCTACTCTACTGAAAGTGGTAAAGTAACTCCACAAACATCTATTTGTTGTAGGTATGTGTATCCCTCCATGGATCAGCTGGCTGAAATGCTTCCTGGAATCCTGAAACAGTTTGGGTGAGTGCAGAATTACTTAGCTATTTTTCTTTCTTCTCTGTGGCACACTGAAAGAGCAGGGCAGAGTAGATGTTTGTGCTGCCCCTGAAGGTTCAGTCTAGCCTTTTGTCTGTTAGAATTACAGTTAGAGTTGTATTTTAGTTCCTCCATTACAGATGGATCGCTTTTGCCTTTGTTTCAGAAAGAGTTCATTTTTTGGCCCCTTTTTTGAAATATCTGTTTATTTTTAAACAGAAAGCAACTTTCAGTGAAATCCCATGTGCCTAATTTAGGGGCTTCCTCCTTTATTTTCTGCACATAGCCCTGACAGGGGCAGGGCACAAGCAATCTGTTCTTCCTGCTGTAACAACCCATGTTTTCCTGTGTGGTTAGCAGAAAAAAGTTGTCCCATATTGAAGGCACTTAGTGTTTTGTTTCTGTGGCTTGAGTGTCTAGGGGATCAGTGTAACCTTAAGCGTCATCTGCCACTAAGGGCAGATGCCATCCTGCTGTTGTCAAGGACCTGATGGCAATGTTCCTCTGTCTACCCGCAACAAGTTTAAATGCGTGTCCTCCCTTAAAGCTTAACTTCAGCAGGAGCTGTAGCTGAGAACTTCTCTATGGAGTTAGTGCTCCTGGTATGCAATACAGAGTGCAGGTGGGCACCTCCAAGGGGTTTTTGGCTCAAGCAGAAAAAACCTGACATTCAGGATTAGGCAACCTTTGATGGAGAACAAAGGCTGGACTGCTGGTGAAGGATGTAGTCTCATACCTGCACTCCAATGTAGACAATTGTTCAGCTGTTATAACCAGCTGTTGCAATACTTTGAACCAGCTGATTACTACCTTCTTGAGAGATTTGTTTTTTGAAACACCTAATGTAAGGCACAGTTCTGCACTTGCACTGAATAAAGTACTAGCATAATGTCAGTACCTTGAAAGTAAATTAAACTGTAGTGTAATTACAAAGCTGTGATTTAACATTGCTAATGGGAATGAAAACTATCGTCAGGTATTTTCCTAAAAGCAATGTATAACCTGTTTTTCTGAGTGGTTTTGTCTAGTATTGTGTTCAATGTGTTTTCTAAGATGTTGAAAGTGATGCTTTATAACCAGTTTCAGTTAATGCAAATATTTGGGTTGTCCCTGCCCTGTTTGGTTATAAAGTTTAAATTTAGTCATCCCTGTGTCTGGATAACATAAGAAATTTCTCTGCCAGCTCCTGTTAAACAGGAATCAGCATCCCAGTTGGGTAGCTCTACTGGGGAGGGCCCAGGGAGACTAGGGATGGGGGTGTCTTTGTATTTCAGATTTCAGGACTGTATCTTATAAGATCTTCTAGCAGAGAGTAACCATTCCCTTCTGGGATTAGAAGAATGCTATGGTTGCTCAGTATATTTACTTAAAGATCCGTGAGAATTGCTGCTCTGCTGTGCATGAGGACTAGTGTCATGCAGATGTGCTGAAAACAAACCAACTGCTATGTTGAGCTTGTTTCTGGGGCCAGTGGCATTGCTTAGGGTCCATGTTTTCCCTGAGGTGCAGCCCACCCCCTAAACACATGATGATGGCATGTGAAAGATATATACTTGCCATACATGTGAAAGAGGAAGGTTACTGCTATGTGTTTATTTTCAGTGTTTTCTTACTCATTTGTCTCTTCTGTTTAATTGCTGTGCAGGCTGAAGACCATTATAGGAATGGGAACTGGAGCCGGTGCATACATCTTAACGAGATTTGCTGTAAGTTTCATAGAATTTCCCTAGAGCCTAAATCTGATTTCCCTGACGTGTTGTTTCCCCCATAGAGTGTGCAGAGAATTCCTGTTCTGCCATGCCCATCTAAGTAAGCAGTTAGACTTTTAAGTGAAATACCACAATCTGTGGGATAGCTAATCCAGAAGACCTAGATTTTCCATTTTAAGGCTTGTGCTCTACCCAGTTAATTTGCAGAAGGTTTTTTTAATGGGAGTTCTCTATTTAAACTGAGGGTGGAGAAGTTAAATCTTAATGTTCTCCAGCTGCTCAGTTAAATTGCTCTGATGATTTTTTTTTTCCATATGTATGCTTGTTTTGTGCAAGATAAAACTAGACCTACTGCCTTCTTCCCTGGGACATAACTTGATTATTTAAATTTTATGCTGACTCTCAAGTTTGAAAGTATATATGATGAATTTTAAATCTCTTCTTTTGTAGTTAAACCACCCAGAGATGGTAGAGGGATTAGTTCTCATTAATGTAAACCCTTGTGCTGAAGGTTGGATGGACTGGGCAGCGACTAAGGTAAACATTTGTAAGTTAGAAAAATAAATTCTACTGTTAGCCTGAAGAGCTGGGCAAGCTTGTGTGTCAAGGCTAGGCTGCAGACACAGAATATCCCAGGTTAATTCCTTTAGGGGTTTATTCTTCCATTTGCAAACGTACGTCCTACAAGGACTAGTGATAAAAATAAGTACTTGAAGGAAACAGATATAAGGGGGTATAATGGAGCTACTGGGTATGGACAGTTCTTAAGGGCTGGTCACTGCTGGGTAGAACCTGGTTTAGCCAAGACACTGGTTATTTTGGAAACAACTTCTTTGTAAGTAAAAGTCAAGCATAGTGTAACATTCAGTTCTTTCTTATCCATGGCTTTGTTTACCAGCACAGTCCAAAATGTGAACTAGAACACAGAAAAATGTTCAGAACATCTTCGAGGTCTCAATCATCTAACTGAGTCTTAGAGGCCAAAAAGACTCAGGAAAGGGCGTTAGCTATGGTAACTGTGGACAGATTGTCCATACAACCAGACTCTTAAGTAAAAAAGTTCATGTACAAAGAAGCTTCTGTTACCTGTATGGGGGAAAGACAAGCATCAAAAACTGATTTAAAAAAATGTCTCTGGAACTAGTATATATATACTAAGTATAAAAGTTACATTATATGTCACTCAGATTTTAACTTTTTAGAACTTTTTTTTTTTTGGAATAAACTGATAGAAAGCCCTTCATATTATTCAGGGTCATGTTTAAGTGAATGGTAGTTGTTGTAATCACTCTGAGAAGTACAAAACTTAGTACATAATCTTTTAACCACACAGAGTAAAACTATTGCAATAGGGTGATATTAAATGTAATGACAACCTTGGAATACTTGGAGAAAATTTACAGAACTGGGATGTAACATGCCTTCAAGGCGTAGTTATTCACTTTTTTAGAAATATTTTTGCATACCAGTTTGTTTTGCTAAGTATGATCTGGAAGTATATTTAGTAACTCTTCTACATTGAGATGTATGAATTGATCCATCTTGAGTCCCACATAATCATGTGTGTCATGGTAATTTAATTCTTCCATGTCTGCCTCTGTCTTCTGCCTCTCATCTATTGCTGACCTTAGGACTACAGTGGGTGAGCTTTAGGTACCAGCTGCAATGTATTGTCAGTGTGGCTTGTAAGGGAAGAGACTGGGCAGTAAGATTAAATTGTGCCCATCTGACTGATTTGCTAGGTGTTCTTACGGGGAGTGATTCTATATATGCCTATGCCACCTGTCGTTTCTTCCCAATATAGCTGTATTAGTAAAGACATCCTATGAGAATAACTCAAACGACACCTACTGGTGTTACAGTTGGACTGAGGGGAAGAAGTATCAGTCCAGGATATTGTACATATAAGAACTGCAGAGAAACATGCATTGGTCTACTTAAGGGTTGCAGAGAAATATCCATTGGTCTACCTAAGGGTAACTGAAACGTTTCAGTTGTGCAAGGATTGTTTTAATATTGAATACTTAAATAATCTCACTGTTCAGATTTCAGGTTGGACAAATGCTTTACCCGACATGGTCATTTCACATCTTTTTGGAAAGGTAAGATCATTCAATCGATTACCCTGGGCTTAGTCATCTATACTTAACTCCTGGGACTGGGAGGAGAGGAGAAGCCTTCACTTAAGCAACAATGTACAAAATTGAACGGAGACAGGATTCATACTCGTGTTCCCAGTATCTTGGAGGAGATATGCTGCCATGAGGCTTCCTGCATTCAAGTAACATCTCATTCCTGTGCACCTCAATCATGACAATCCCAGTAGGGGCAGCTCCCTGTTTAGACAGCCACCATTTAAACATGAGTATGTGTTTTATGTGCTCATGTTCTGAGCAGAATTATCCCACAGGTTTTTTATACCACAATATGCTTGTAACTCTGGGAGAGCTTGTTATTAGTACTTATGCCGCTCTTCAGTGCAAGCCTACTTTAATGGAAAGTGCTATACTGTTTTCTGAAGCTACTTAGCTGTATGTGAAACTGTTGGTAGATACAATGGAAAACTGTTCCAGTAGAACAAGAAGTAATCTGTAAAGACTTGAGAACCAGATCATATGAAAATGTTAGTGATTGAATTCCTTGAGCTTAGATATTTACTATGGTGAAATTCAGTTCCATGTTACATATGTTTGTAAGCTTTCAGCATCTGCTTTACCCTGGGAATGTTTATTGAGCTTCTTGCCGTAATCTTTTTGTTTTGTTTTAAAACCTCACATTTGTTTTGAGTGTAACCATTTGCACTACAACTACATGTTTTGCAGTCATAATATCTTCACATTAGAACACACTGAAGTTTTAAAGCAAAAAGTGTTACCGCAGCTGGGGAGTCTTGTTTATTCTGGGTTACACCACTCGGTGCTAGAAGCTGTCCCTTGCCTAAAGCTGTACTTCTCTTATGTAGATGAGTCTGATACATGACTACTGTGCCATGTCTTCAGATCCTTTCAGAAAATAGCCCCTATTCTGAACGATTCTCTCTCCACTGTAGGAAGAGATTCACAGCAACCATGACCTGATCCATACTTACCGTCAGCATATTACTAATGATATGAATCAAACCAACCTTCATCTCTTTGTCAACTCTTACAACAGGTAAATACATTTACCTGATTTCTAACTGGAAACTGTTTTAAGAGGCTGTCCAGCTCTTAGAACCAGTATTGTGTGGTGGAGTTACTTGTGTTCCCCCAGTTTAAAGTTCTGCTCAACAGTGTGTTAAGGCATCTCGGGTGATTAGCTAATGGGAAAAGGGCCTTGTGCATTAGTGGGGAGAAAGATAGATAGTACCATAGGACTGAGCTAAGATATTGGTAATTCACTCTGAGAATGGTTCATCAGTTGTGGAGGCTAAAACATATATCAGAACAACTTGACATACGTGTCTGTTTTCTCTGGACTAGAAAAAATGAAAGTATCTTTAAAATTTCATTGTATTAAGAGCCTTTGTCCTCTCAATGCTTTTTAGTCGGCGAGACCTAGAGATTGAGCGCCCTGTTCCTGGCATAAATGTAGTCACCCTTCAGTAAGTATTTTATTTCCTACTATTTCATCTGTATGTGATATGAGCTGAGAGGTGCGATCAGAGGGTGTGTTGCAGAGCTGTAGCTGAATGTGCTCATGTGCTAGAAAAGGATCTTGTAAGTTTGTATGGGCAATAAGAATTTACTGTGAGTCAGGGTTTGCTATTAGGAAGAATTCTGCTTTTCAAGCTATGTGATCACATTAGCTGAAATGGAAAGTTAATTAGTTCCTGTCACTGTTTCTGTAAGCTTGGGCTTACAGAATAAGTATTTGAAAGGTAGATGTACTTAGCTTCATTCAGAAATATATTTTATTTCATGGAAGCTATAGGTTTGAATACGCTTGAGCTGCCTGTACACAACTAAAACCAAACCATTTAAAAAAACCCCCAAAACACTAAGGAAGATGGAGCAGTTATGTAAGTGACTATCTGCCAGATCTTCTGCTAATAACTTTTTGCTTATGTGGCCACTTGTGCAACCTAACAGTGTCAAGTCCTTCTCTGCTCGGATGCTGATGTTTACACACAGGAGACTTTGAGACTCTGCTCCTCTGCCAGGCCGGTTGAAATTGAAAGGACAGGTCCAAAAGCTGGTGCTCAGGGGCATGAGGTATTGGGGGTGAGACTTTGATACAGATGCCCACATACAGTTTTTATGAGAAAAGGAATAAGAGCACTACAGAGGTCTGATTGCTACAAGGTAGGGAAAATGACAGGTTCTCAGGTAAGGTATCACAGCATGTCAGTAGATCTGCAGCTAATACAGTGGATTGGATATATAAAGTGTCTGGGATACAAAAAAAAAAATCATTTTTTCACACACTTGACTGTCTCATCCTTCAAGCAACACAAAATGAAGCTTAGGGCAAGTCTGGACGACATCAGAGATAATACCTCTTTTTTATGCTTTCTTGCAGATGCCCTGTCCTCCTGGTGGTGGGTGACAGTTCCCCAGCAGTGGATGCTGTGGTGTGTATATCAAGTTGACTTTCTGCTTTTCTAATGGGCAGGCAAGCCAAGGAGCTGCACAAGGCCAGCAGAGCTCATGCCTGCGCAGCAACCTTGCTGGCTATCACTACAGCCCAGCTGGCTCTCCCCTTACAGAGCGTGGGAGAGCTGCTATTAATTCCTTGCTGTTTGTCCCCTGTCTGTGCGCTATTATTTAATAGCTACTGCACTGGAAACAATCGCCACAGCAGTTGCAGTGAACCGCGAATATTTTCCTTTAGAGAGGAATCTGCTGCTGGTATTTCAACTTGTTCCTTGGCATTGGAGCTCTGCCCTGGGTCACTGTGGAAGTGAAGAGCTTCTTTTTGACCATTATAACTTGCCCCAGATGACTGAATGACTTCAAATGTTATGCTTTAATGGGCATGCCCAGTCTGTTGGCCTGGGGCCATGTGGCTGCTCACCACTTGGGACGCTACCAGATGACCCCACATCACAAGATAAACAACACTTATTGCAACTGGAATGCCAGAAACAGATTTAAAAAATCTCAATACCAAACTAATCAGTTGGTTTATACATAGAAAAGAATACAGATGGAAACGTGAACCGACTTACTTGGATTTACACATGTGTATATGTATAAACAGAGTCTTGGTACAGAAGCCTATTAAACCTAATTAAGTCTTTATTAAGTCATAAAAAGTATTTAATCTCTTTTCATCCAGCTTTTCATAGTTAAAATCTTGGGTATAATGCCTTATGCTGCTGTGCTTTACTATAGGTTGAGTGCAACTCAAAGCTGGACCCAACAAGGACCACGCTTCTGAAGGTAATAAGTGATAATTTTTAAAATAAACATTTCCATCATTTCAAGTCAGCTGGACTAACTAAAAAAGTAGAACGAGAGCAATGCACTGTAGTACAGATAACAGTGAGAATCTGCTTCTGATGTGGAAGGGTAGTTCCTCCAGTGTAAGAGTATTTTAGTGGGATAAACCGCACTACAGGCTTCTTGTTAAGGTAAACAACAGGGAATTTCTCAGCTCTACCATTTTTAAATACTGGAGGTGAGACTCTAAATGCTCAGTATTTCACTAACATATAATCAATTTGACTAGAGCTTTCAAAGATGTTCTTGAGGTATTTGGAAAGCTTTAAAAAAGCCATCAGCAGAGTGGAAGTGCAAAACAACACGTTCTGTTCCTGGGCTTGCCTGCCCCTCAGCAGCAACATCAGATGAATACAGACAGCTGATCTATCAGCCACAGTTTTGTCACCCTGCCTTTTATGTGGACACAGTTCCTGGCACATCTTACTGTTGGGAATTATTTTTTTTTTCCCAAAAAACTGATAAAATGTGCTTCCAAACAGAAAAGGATGGTGCAATGGCTTTGGCTGATACTTGACATAAAGGCTACGGGTGCAACCTTCAGCTCGTTGCTGATGAAATAAAATGCAATGAGTGTAATAGCATGCAAACAGTGGAACAAGTTTGGTCATTCTTCTGTTGGGAACTCCTTCTGTATCTCTTTATTGAACTATAATAAACTATGATTTTTTTTTTTAAATGCTTTTTCTTCCCAATATGGAGGAGTTAAACTGCTGACCTACCACACAGACATGGCAGACTAAACTTAAGAAAAAACCTGACCCTATCTCAGATACTCAGTCAGTGGCCAGCCTTTGCTCAGTCTGGGGATAAGGCTGATGCTGGATCCTGCTACAGACCTGTTTTGCTGCTAACTAATCCTTGATAGGACTTGGGGTTTCCTGTAATTTACAGCTTGACTGTTTTCAGCTTGTAGTGTTCCCTGGAACAGGAGTGTTTTTGTTGGGTTGACTTTGAGGGGTGGAGTGGCAGGAAAAATGAAGTGCTCTAAAAATATTGCACGCACTCAAGATAGCTCTTATAATTTGGCTTTCCCTGCTTCCCTTGGCAAGTCAGGTTGGTTTAACATCCACAATCTCAGCAAATCATTCTTTCCCTCTCACCTCTGAGGTTTAGGTGTTTGTTCTCTCTCCTTTGTTTGTCATTCAGGTCAATATCGAGTAATGCTATTGAAATTCAGAACTGAACTTGTAACCCGCTCTCATCATCTTGTTTTTAAGAAGCTAGCAACCACTGCCTAGCAAAAGCATTTACTTGTAGGTCTAGCTGATGCTTTGTTTAGAGTGTCAAGGCACTGGGTTTCTGGGGCGCAGTCATAGCATTATAAACATTTAACTGCTTGCTTTGATGCATTCATCTATGTGTACTTTATGCACATAACTAAAGGAAATGTTTTGCTGCCAGATGTCTAAAAAGGTCGTTTTAATATATAATGAGCATATATTATTTCCTCTGGCATTGTGCTAACTGGCTGTTCTTGTCCCTGTTTCAGATGGCTGACTGTGGTGGGCTTCCTCAAGTTTCCCAGGTAGGATTTGGCTGACAGAATACCTACTAATCCTGTTCTGCAGAGTGTCAGACTGCAACAAATGAGTGTTTTCCTCTAGGGTACTCACAGTTCCCAGATGTCAGCGAAAAGGATGGTTATGCTTTCATGAATAATGATGTCAGTTGGTCATCTGAGCTTTCTTTTTTCTTAAAGACCAATCAAGTGCATAATTAAGATTGGGGAGGGCATATCGCTTCCAGTAATTAATTCTTAACCAAGTAAAGATCTGAGGTGGGGATGCGGAGGTCTTTTATGCCTGTCTACCAAGTTAATGTGGATTAAGGCTTCAGCACTAGCATTTTAAAAACATGTTTTTATTTGGACTCTTTATAGTACGAGGCAGGAAATAACAATGCTGACCCAGCTCAACGGGAATGAACTGTAGTTTCTGAAATAGATTTAGGCATAAATTCCAAGGCTGCTAATACAGCCAGGCTGGGAAAGTTAAAATTTACCTATGCTCTAGTATTGCTCCACTGAAACAGCTAGCCTGTAAAGCAATTCTAGGATGTTGTGTTTTCTAAACAGTATAATATGGTGTTCTCAAATTTCAGGAAGAGACTTGATCTGTAATTACTGCAGCTGAGTGCTCTTATCCAAGGCAGTGCACGCTCTTATAGTGGCAGGAGGGAAAAGGCTTTTTCAAAGCCATACAGGAGTGTGGTCAGAGCTCCTCTGTAATACAAGGTCTATTCCTTGGAGAGATTCAGATAAAATTATAACCAAAAATAGGCAATATTTGCAAGGTCAATTGAGTTCAAGGTTTATTTGGCAACTATGTCAGCAGCAGAAAAAAAAATAGTAAGAATGTCAGTCATAGACAGTTGTGCTTGGGTATTCCTGCTGAGCTCTTTTGCCCTATAAACATAACTATCCACACCAACTAGCTGAATTTGTTCTCTGCTGATTAGGAATTGCTCAATTACCAACCCTATACGAACTGCCTTGTATATTTTGAGGGCATTTTTTTTTTTAGTTTGGCTCATCTGCCTCAGTAACTGCACAACCAAAGTCTGGACCAGGCTTCCACCCACTTCTAGTCACTTCTTCTGGAACTTTCATTCTCAAATGCATGTGTCCATCTGGTAAAATAGTGGGGCTGGAGAGGAGAATGGTGGAATATTCTCATGTAAATGACATTTTCAGACATTCAGTAGAACCCAGAGAATATTTAAGATCTCCCTGTTGAGGCAGGCAGTCTGTGCTTCTCTAACATTGTAATGTAACTAATTTGCTGAGCATTGCGTACAATTATACTCTTTCTTTTCCAGCCTGCCAAGCTTGCAGAAGCTTTCAAATACTTTGTTCAGGGAATGGGATACAGTAAGTATTTGGTTGATGGAACTTTTCACCTGGCCACCAAAGTTTGGATATCAAAGCACCCAGAGTCTTATGATCCCAGATGTTTGATCTCTTCCCTGTTGCATATCAATTTGCTAGGGATGGGGTGTCTGGGCAAAGGGTTTTCAGAGATGATGTTACTGAATTACTAGTAGAGAACATTCTAGGCTGCTTATGCCCACAAATGCCTGCTTTGCTCCGTCTTAGTATTTTTAATTTGGATATCTGTAACACCATCCCCTTAGGCATCAGGACATGATTCATGTGCTGCACATTTTTAAAACCTAATTAGTCAGGGACTTTAATTTGTATCTGTTTGTCCTTCATGTGTGTGCTTCTCACAGCTGCTGTTGTGTAGATGCATTGCTGGCCTGGGCTGCCAGCAAAGGTTCAACATTTGAAAGTAGTGGAGATCTAGTGGGTCTCTAGTTTTCCTCTGGCTCGTTGCAGCCACAACACCACACAGTGAAGCTCTGTCTTGAATCCCTTAGTCTTGGCCACCAATTTTGCCTTAATTTGGGCTCCTTAACAGTACGCCTGGAGCAGAAGTACTACTATTGCATGTGAAGCCACCATGAAAAGTATATATTGAACCCTGGAGACTTTTCCAAGGATGATTGGGGCTGGTGGGGAAGGCAAGGGCTTCCTTCAGAGCTCACAAAACAAGGCATTAACAAAAGACGCTTCTTCTAGTCCCCTCTGCTAGCATGACCAGGCTGATGAGGTCCCGCACTGCTTCTGGCTCCAGCGTAACCTCTTTGGAAGGACAGAGGAGCCGGTCTCATACTGGGGAAGGCACAAGGAGCCGGTCTCACACTGGGGAGGGATCAAGGAGCCGATCCCACACTGGGGATGGTGCCAGGAACCGCTCCCACACAGACACACGCATTGAGCTGACGCCGAACTCTGCAAGCAATGCTGAACAATCAAGCCCCAAATCCATGGAAGTGTCCTGTTAGATAGCTGTGGGAGGATTAAACTGGTCACAGTGTGAAAAAGTAATGGATGCCCCCTGTGTATCACAAAAATATAACTGGTATTAATCTGAAGTTATTCTGTAGGATGAACTTTGTTCACCAGGGTCTGACAGGGACCAAAGAAAAGAAGCATCTCATTTGCTCTATCGTTATTCTTGTAACTCAGACAGTTGCTGCTATTGTGTCCTCCTTCAATGGATGCCAAATTCCAAAGGATACTTGCCAAAAGCTGATGTGGTTGTAAACACTTCAGAGTGAAACCAGACTTGCTGAATATCCTTCTTTAAGATCAAAACTGTTACATGCCCCTTTATCTCTTATTCTCTTGAAGTAAACTGGCACAATTTGAGACAAGTTTCAAAGAGGGGGAGAAAAAAAATCACTATTATAGATGGTTTTTGAAGAAGGAAACAAAATGAATGTGTTATGGCCTCATGTTGAAGCTGGAGTCGAATTCATTGTATATAGCTTGACTTCAAATGATAGAGAATTTAATGTATTGTGCATTTATAGGCCTTCTAAATCATTAGTATTCAAGCCTGTTTTCCTATGTACAATAATATACTACTAAAATAGGCAATTTTAATGTGACTTTGAGATGAACTAAATCTTTGACCATTTTTTATTTCACTTTTTTGAGATTTAGTTCCAGTATTCCTTTTCTTCCCCCCTTCTAGACCCTAAAACCTGCTTAGCCAAATAAGGGCAGGATTTGAATTTAATAAGCAAGGTAGCATTTGCTTGGATCTTGGGCTAAAGGGTTTATACCATACTGCAAAAGTTGGTGTAGTTGTAACAAGTAGGGTAGCTGTATGTGCCAGCAAAGCAGAAACGGCTTGATCTTTCTTCCTTCAGACAGCCTCTTATCTTTGCAGCTCAAGTTTTTGTCCAGCACAATTGTGATAAGTTCTGACTTCTGTAAGTGAAGTCAGATCCAAGTGTTCTTTGTCAGGAGAGATGAGTAACTGTGGGATGGCATGTAATTAGATACTGTACATTCAACAGCCACTAATTACTACATTAGAAACTCTTGAGATCTCACTGGTGCTGAGAAGTATGTTCCACAAAGTGGCAGAGCAGCAATGCCATATCTGTGAGAGCATTTAATGATGGCATAAATGTTAATGATCTGCTGGTTCTACATCTTTTTAGGTAGCCTCCTGATACCTTGGGTTACTTTGATGCTAGTGGCTCAATACTTTTCCACCAGACAGATTTTCACAGTTGGTTGTTCTAAAGTTTCTCCTTCCGTAAGTAGTGGGATAGGATTTCCTGAGCTCCAGTGAGTACCTGCTGCACTGCAGTCCTCACACAAACAAGAAAACTCAAATGCTGAGCAGTTATATAGCAGATGTTAATACTTTGGGATTGCTTGTTCAGAAGAACACTGTCTAGGTTACTTTATATTGACTAACTTCAGCTCTTGTGTAGAATATCTGTAATGGTTTGTGGGAAGAACAGACAATTTCAGAAAGAATAAAGCTATAGTGTAAAGTTTATCAAGAAAAGTTTCTTAATGAAGTATTTGTATTTATTTCAAGACAAATAAATTTGTAACTTTGCAATGTCTGGTGTCTTCATGTTTTACCAAGGGTACCGTAGTCTTTCTTGGTGGGAGCATGTTCTTGTCACTTCTTTATATCAATGAACTCTTCCTATGCCTCATACCTCTGCCCTCCCTTACTTTTGTGCTCAATGCTTTGGGTTTTTTACACTCTTGCCTGCAAATTCTACTATAAAAATGCAGAACACTTTGGTATTAGGTGTGACTGGCTATCCAGAGTACTAAAGGATAATTTCTTTATCAAATGAGTAACTAAATTGGGGGTGCTATTTGTTTACTGTTCTATGTTTTCTTTTTCTCCCTTGGTATAGTAACTGTCTAGTGTGTATAGCTGTGGTCTGTATGCTGACTTCTTCCTTGGAGTTGGTACCATGCTTGTTCCAAACCTGATCTGTAAATCTGTTGATGTACAACATGTTCCTCAACAACCTCTGGAGGTATTAGAGCCTCTTGATTTAAATTGAAGATGCCACTTTTAGTTTATAAAATCTGTTCTTGGACCTTTTGGAACAAGTAACTTCAGTAAAGGAAGGAAAAGCTTAACCATTCACAAATAAGATTTGAAAAGACCCTGCAAATACACGGAGAGGGATCTAAAGGGGCCAGCAAGAATTAAAACTTTGTTCTATTTCTGTCCTTAAAGCAGACTTACAGTTGTCCTTTTTCACCTTAAGCTTGTATTTATCTTAGTGGTTTAATGTTAAAAGATTGGGGCTTTTTGTAATGAGCAGTATCTGCCCTCCATGGGGAAGCATCCCTCTCCAAGTTTAGAGGCTCCTTTCCTTGTGTTATGAGGGAGCTGGAACCACTGATACTGTTCAGTGTGGGAAGCAGTGAGAAAATAACAGAGTTTGGTCACCAAACTGGCTCTGCTTTGCTCTCTGTATGGGACCTTAGTAAGGATATGGTGCTCTTACCTAGTGACTGATTTAATATACTGGGGTTTTCAGGGACGGCTGGGATTATAGCTTTGCTGGAACTATTTTGGAGTGTTCCTTCCTCCTGTATGTCAAAAAAATCCTGTGATAGGAAGATTCAAAAGCAAATATTTGATGTGTCTGAGCTAGGCCTCTGCTAGATGTGATGATTCAGCAGTCATGATTGGTCTGATACCAGGAAAGGGCTTAATTTGGTTAACCGGAGCCTGTGCCAACTCCTCTTACAAAAGAAGGACAAAGTTAAGTTCTTTGCCGAACTTTTCTGGGAATGGCTAATCATTCCTTTCCCAAGGACACCATAGTGTGCCTGTCAAGCCTAGGCAGTTTATTTTTGTTTAACAGGGAGGAATGCATCCAAGTGTTCTTCCAGCACAAAGGGATCTGCAAGCAATTCTGAGCAGCGAGGGGGAGTTGCTAGGACCACTATAAATGTCAGCTTTGCAACAAACAAAAAGTATTTATTTGGCAAGGAACGGTGTGTACCTGTGCGGAAAAAGCTGGGTGATAGTGCAGAGAAGTGGTGTTTTACCTTTTACCAGGAGTTATGTCTCCTCTTTCCCTGCTGTACTGGTCTGCCGGCATCCTTCATTTGCTCTGTAACAGAAGAGATGCATGTGGCTTGCAGATTTATTAGAAAATTCTATAAAGCCTCTTCGTAGAGCTAGCAAATTCTGAGTTCTGCATTATTCCTTGAGACAGAGTTAGCCTGGATATGGTACTGTCATTAAACTAGAATGAACGAAAGCCACCATGCATGGAGCAAGAAGCTCTTGTGGCTTAGAGGAAATTTGAACTGGATAAGGGGAAGTTTACAAGAAATAAACAGTTTCCTCTCACAGTGCTTTTGGCATGTTATAGGGTAGAGGAGGAGAATGGGCCCTCAGGGACCAATGGGATTCCCGATTGCATTAATGTATCTCAATAGCAAATATTTGCAGTAGTGGTGCTTTTCAGAACCATTAGTAAAAGGGATGTCATTGCTGAAATAGGAGTTCATTCCAGCTCTGCCTGGGCCTCAGCATCTACTGTAAAAAAATCTGGCAAAGCTTCAAGACTGCTTTCTCCTTCTCTGTCCCTGCACAGGAGGAGGAGGAGAGGGTGTGCCAATACCATGTCATCACAGCAGGACTTTTGTGCTGCAGGATGCTCCTTTCCTCTTTAAAGATCTCTGGCGACTGAAGAGCTGGAAACTTTAACCTAGATGTGTTTAATGGGTTTATGATTAATGATGTGCAGGCAATAGACTGAGCTAGAGAGAAAACTGTTCCTAGCAAAGCTGTTTATTTTTTCTGTCTAGTGCTGGAATCCTCCTCCTGTCTGTTTTTGCATCTTAGGCAGAGTAACTGTTGCAATCCTCAATGTGCTGGTAACGAGGTCTGGTGTTTCTACCAACACAAGGTATTGAGCAGTGGTTCATAAGCACAGCTTACAACCTGGTCCTCCCCCTTCTCACATGACATGTGCTTTATCTTTGCACTATTTTGTACTTTTTGCCCTGTTTCACAATCGCTGGAGAGGAAAATCTCTGAGGGTCTGTATATAGGAACAGCTGTTTTGATGTGTGGATTTACCCGGTAGCAGGATGGTGTGTTCTGTGCTGGGGTGGACATTTTGAAGCAATAGGAGCTTCTCTGAGCCAGGAAAATCCCAGAAAAACCCAGGTGGGAGCGGGGCGGTGGGTGCTGAGCTCCTGACAGCCGGACCCGCGCGGTGCCTGACGGGAAGGGGCGGTCCCGGTGGCTGCGGCCGGAGATTTAAACGGCCTCCTGGGAGCACCGCGACGTGGAGCACGGTCAAGAGGAGCGGGGCAAGGGTGCGGGGCAGTTTGAGCGGGTAGGACGCAGAGAGGGCCTAGAGACTAGACAGAAGACGCCGCAGCCCAAGGTGGCCACCCGGCAGAAGAGTAAACCTGCTCTGTGTGCCGCAGCAGGTGGGATGGATGCTGCCACCCAGACAGAGCCACAGTAGGTGCACGCAGCTACCCAGACCCTGAGCTGCAGACAGTGCCCCTCGCCCACACCAGCTCGGGCCTCTGGTCCTGGCTCCACTTGTGAAAGCTGCGCTCGAGTGGGGAACTCCGTCCTATGGTAGAGGAGTTAAGGGAGGAGGTGAAGAGGCTGAGGACCATCAGGGAGTGTGAGAGGGAGATAGACCAGTGGAGTAGTGCCCTCTCACTAACTCAGCAGCCTGCTGGAGCTGGTATGTCCAAACACCATCCACCTGCAAACTGCAAGGTTGGGGGAACAAGAGATGGAGAAAGGCAGCAAGTTCCTGCCACACAAAGGAAACCTGCTCCCTTCAACCAGATAGCAAAACCCAAGATCCCCCTGGTGAACAAGTACCATGTGCTGCAGGTGGAATCCAGTCCTGAGGATAAGGATGATGGCTCCCACAGCCTAGAATCTTTCCCTAAGCCGCACCATCCTCAGAAAAAAGATAAAAACACCTTTCATTAAGAAGAAGAGGACGGTGATTGTTGTAGGGGACTCCCTCCTAAAAGGAATGGAGGGACCCATTTGCAGACCAGACCCGCTCCACAGAGAGGTCTGCTGCTCACCTGGGGCATCAGTGAAGGAGGTAGCTAGAAAACTTCCTTCCCTGGTCCACGAGACAGACTACTATCTTCTGATAGTAGTCCAAACTGGTAATGATGATTTAGTAAACAGGAAGACCAAAGCCATCAAGAAAGACTTCAGGGCCATTGGGAAAATGATGGAGTGCTCTAGGGCTCAAATAGTATTCTGCTCCATCCCCAGGCTAAACAGAGAGGAGCTGGAAGTCAGGAAGAAGAATTCGATTAACGCCTGGCTCCGAGCCTGGTGTGAGGAAAGGGGCTTCGGCTTCTTTGATCATGGGGTGGCTCACGCACCCCCAGGCTTTGTTACTAAGGATGGGACATGCGTGTCTCCTAGGGGGGCTAAAGCCCTTGCTAAAAACCTAACTAAGCTCATAAATCGAGCTTTAAACTAGATGTGAAGGTGGAGGGGGCTGAGACCAGGCTAGAGAGGGGCGAGCCTGGACATGGGGCACTGGTGATTCGGAGAGGGTGTGCTGGTGAGGACCACCAGTACGACACCACACAGAAAGTGGGAGTGAACACACCTGGGAGTGGTAAGGGAGATATGGGTGCTCTGGTGATAGCTACTCCAGTTACCAGGCAACTGGAAATGAACTCTGTTACCTCTAAGAGGGCTGAAGGCTCAGCAGCTCAGCTGAAGTGCATTTACACCAATGCACGCAGCATGGGTAATAAGAAGGAGGAGCTGGAAGCTGTTGTAGGGCAAGGAGCCTAAGATGCCGTTGCCATCACGGAAACATGGTGGGATGACTCATATAACTGGAATGCAGTTATGGTGGGGTACAAACCCTTCAGGCAGGATAGGAAGGGTAGGAAAGAATCACAGAATCACAAAATGACCAGGTTGGAAGAGATCCACTGGATCGTCGAGTCCAACCATTCCCACCAATCCCTAAATCATGCCCCTAAGTACCTCATCCACCCGCACCTTAAACATCTCCAGGGACGGTGACTCAACCACCTCCCTGGGCAGACTCTTCCAATGCCTAACCACCGTCTCCATGAAGAATTTTTTCCTAATCTCAAGCCTAAATCTCCCCTGGCGGAGCTTGAGGCCATTCCCTCTCATCCTGTCCCCTGTCACTTGGGAGAAGAGGCCAGCACCCTCCTCTTCTCCAGTCTAAACAGCCCCAGCTCTCTCAGTCACTTCTCATAAGATTTGTTCTCCAGCCCCTTCACCAGAGGACATGAGGTAGCCCTCTTTGTAAGGGAGGAGTTGGACACCATTGAGATTCATAGTGGCAATGAGGAGATTGAGCGCCTGTCGGATGTGCTGGCCAAACACCTTTCCATCATCTTCCAACAGTCCTGGATGACTAGGGAGGTTCCACTGGACTGGAGGCTGGCTGATGTCGTGCCCATCTATAAGAAGGGGCGCAGGGAGGATCCAGGGAACTACAGGCCTGTCAGTCTGACCTCGGTACCGGGGAAAGTCATGGAGCGGGTGATCTTGAGTGCGATCATGAAGCACTTGCAAGAGAACCGGGTGATCAGGCCCAGTCAACACGGGCAGGTCTTGCCAGACTAATCTGATCACCTTCTATGACCAAGTGACTAAACTCTTGGATGAGGGAAAGGCTGTGGATGTGGTCTTCCTGGACTTTGATACAGTTTCTCACAGCATTCTGCTTCGGAAACTGTCGGCCTCTGGCCTGGACGGGTGCACGCTCTCCTGGGTGAAAAACTGGTTGAATGACCGGGCCCAGAGGGTAGTCGTAAATGGAGTTAAATCCAGCTGGAGGCCAGTGAAAAGTGGGGTTCCCCAGGGCTCAGTCCTGGGTCCAGTTCTGTTTAATGTCTTTATCAATGACCTGGATAAAGGCATTGAGTGCTCCCTTAGCAAGTTTGCAGATGACACGAAGCTGGGTGGAAGTGTGGATCTGCTGGAGGGTAGGGAGGCTCTGCAAAGGGATCCGAACAGGCTGGACCGCTGGGCTGAGACCAATGGCATGAGGTTTAACAAGGCCAAATGCCGGGTCCTGCACTTGGGGCACAACAACCCTATGCAGTGATACAGACTAGGAGAAGTCTGTCTAGAGAGCTGCCAGGAGGAGAAAGACCTGGGGGTGCTGATTGACAACCTACTGAACATGAGCCAGCAGTGTGCTCAGGTGGCCAAAAAGGCCAATGGCCTCCTGGCTTGTATCAGGAACGGCGTGACCAGCAGGTCCAGGGAGGTTATTCTCCCTCTGTACTCAGCACTGGTGAGACTGTTCCTTGAATACTGTGTTCATTTCCGGGCCCCTCACCACAAGAAGGATGTTGAGGCTCTGGAGCGAGTCCAGAGAAGAGCAACGAAGCTGGTGAAGGGGCTGGAGAACAGGCCTTATGAGAAGCGACTGAGAGAGCTGGGGCTGTTTAGCCTGGAGAAAAGGAGGCTGAGAGGAGACCTCATTGCTCTCTATAACTACCTGAGGGGACATTGTAGAGAGGAGGGTGCTGGCCTCTTCTCCCAAGTGACAGGGGACAGGACAAGAGGGAATGGCTTCAAGCGCCACCAGGGGAGGTTTAGGCTGAACATTAGTAAAAATTTTTCACAGAAAGGGTCATTGGGCACTACTGGAACAGGCTGCCCAGGGAGGTGGTCGAGTCACCTTCCCTGGAGGATGTTTAAGGCACAGGTGGACGAGGTGCTAAGGGCCATGGTTTAGTGTTTGATAGGAATGGTTGGACTTGATCATCCTGTGGGTCTCTTCCAACCTGTTTATTCTATGATTCTATGATTTAGTGTTTCCACTGAGCCAAATATAGGCTTTATGTTGATAGCTGATCACTGCTGTGCTTAATGTTTAAATAACTAAGAGGAAAAGATGTCAACCCTTCCCCCTTGGTCCTTTGTCACAAACAGACACAGCCTCTCACTGTTTCTATCTATTGCTTTATTGAGACTTCCATTCATTTTTTAAACAACACAGCTGCTGACCAGTGTTGAGGAAAAAAAGGAGGGAGAAAAAAAAAAGCTTCTGATTGCAACTGCCAAACAGCTCATTGTCTGTTCCCTGCAACCCAGGGTGGGGATTGTTTTCGCTCCCAGCACCTCCTGGGGGCTGGTGGGGAATTGTTATTTGGATGTAATTAAAGCAGCAGCCCCTCATCCGATGTAACTGGTATATTTTGGCCACTGGTAGCTGTGGGAGGTACATAATACGCTGAATGCAGACACCACTGGGCTTCTCTGGAAGAGCCCAAAGGTTTGTAAAGGTGGTAGCAGGCAGTTCTTCATTCCCAAGCAGCACCACCATGGAGAGCTGTGACATGCAGCAGCACTGGAAAAAATATCCTTGGATGACCTGCCACTCTCTGAAATTGCTTATGGCTGAAGTGGATTATGGTATTCGGGTCAAGGCCACAGCACAAAGGGGACTGAGGGGGAAGGGCTGTTTGCTGAGCGGTTGCACTCGGGAAGGGTTAGGGCAGCTCCAGCTGAAGCCTATGTGAGCAGTGGTGCTCAGAAGAGAGCAAGAGTTGTCACCAGCCTGGAGTTTGCAGACCTTGGCTCGCTGTATACACATATGCGCAGGTCCCATGGAGGCTCAGCAAGATAAGCAGCGAAGCTGTGGTTGCCAAGCTGTGGTTCCACCCCATGTTTAGGGCCCAGTGTTGTCATGGGCCATGACAAGGGCTTGGTGAGCCTGCCCTAAGCAGACATGCCAGCCCCTTGCACACAGGTGGGATGCATGCAGTTCAACCCCTTTGTCTTACCTCACACCTATACTTGCACTTCTCCAGCTGGGAAATTGTAGTTTATTGACTGATTGCAATGTGTTTTCACTTATTTTTAATCTTAAACAGTGACCAAAACAAAGCAAATGATAGCTCTTGACCACTAGCTGCTAATGTTGAACTTGGATTCTGCGATGAGTCCTTCCACTCCACTCATACAGGCTCAGTAAGGTGGGAGGTCTTGAAGAGATGGAGTCTAGCACAGTCGCCACAAAGGCAGTACATCATTTGGAAAGTTCAAAGTACTCAGGAGATGACAGATTTCTTTGCCTAGTCCAAATGTGGTGGCTGAGAAATCAGCCAGGAAGCCCTTCATGAAAGACAAGTGTGCTTAGTGGCTGCCACATGTGCAAGCAGAAAGCCAGATGAGATTTCTGGTGCCTCTAAACATAGCAGGGAAATGTGCTACTTTTGCTGAAAGCCATTGACGAGAGGCATGGTTGGCTGGAATACCCTTAAAAACATGGATGACTTCCCAGAAGAAAGAATGCACACTGAAGGAAGCAGCTGGAGAGAGGGTGCTTTCTTGCCTAATGCCCCAGTAGCCACAAGGAAGCCTATTACACAGACCCATCACTGTGCAAGACTGGAGGCCACTAAAAGTACTCAAGTTCCTACTGTTTCAGACTGGAAGGTAAACCTCATTTGTGGGAAAATGCAAGCATCGCTATGATGGATTTTCTTTTCCTAGAATTAAATGGTAGAATGCTTCCTGGGGTTAGTCCTTGAGGATATGTACATACATGGTTATGGAATAACGGTTCTTTAATTTAAATGCTTTTCTACATGCTTGATAGCTTTGAACAGTATCTGTACGGCTGCTGCAAACAGGTTACTCCAGCAGGGTTTCAAAAGAGCTGATAAAGGAGACATGGTTTTACGGATTGGGTAACACACGTCACTTTGCTCAAAGACTGTAACAGTCTATGCCAAGCCCAGTAAGAGTGTGAGGAAATAAAAAACCCACCAAACGCAGAGCCAGAGACAGACCAGCAAACAAGGGTATGTGAGTTGGGGAACTGCTGACTTTTCCAAGCTGCCAAAATTTTCACACCGAAGGAAATGCTCTCAGAGCATCTTTGTTTTTTCTTACCATGTTACTGGCTTTTTATTTTTATGTGTCTTCCAGTTCAGAGCTTTGTCACACATTGCAAATGCATACTTGGACACCGGTGAGGTGAGAAGATTTGAAAAGGAAAAGAAATGTCAGTGGCAAGCATATTTCACATTTTTTTGCTTGCCTAAGCTTCTAAATGAGGGGTCAGTCATAGAATCATTAATCATATACCACTTAAGAGGTTATTTAATATATTTAAACTGTAGCATCAGCATGACACCTGTAAAACCTCACCATAATGCTGTACGAACAAGTAATACATGTTACATAGCTGATATAAGTCTAACAATGCCAAACGAATATGATTTCTCCATTGATTTTTCATGTGTTTCTGCCTATGATGCTCACAGAAGCAACTTTGATGAACCATTTACACTGGAAAATGACAGTTTGAGAAGGTGCATGTATGAATATGTGCCTGTAGTTAACAAAAGCACTCTCAGTTTAATAAGCTGCCTGTCTTAAAACCTATTCCAAAAACTGGGAGAAAAAAAAAATCTCAGAGTTAAATTTACAAGATGACACAGCATTTCTGAATATAGTGGTCTTCCTAGAGTATTACATATAAACAACACAATCCTAGTGAGCACATCAAAAACAAAGTAACTGCACTACGCTCTTTTCCCAGCTGCAATGGAAACACTGAAATTGTGTTTTAAATACTACTCAACACTAAACATAAGGATACATTAGTAAATGACATTCTAGCTTCTTTTCATCTTGCAGTGAGTGACTGACCTGCTTTCTGGGGCTCCCAAACAAGACAGCTTGAGCTACCATACTGAATCTGATAGAGCTCCTACAGAAAGATAATGGCTATGGTCACAGGAGCTACCTGGAGTCCTGCTATTCCTATCAGAATTGATCCTGAAAATCTTGTCCTCCACCCTTATACCTGCCTACCAGACCAACAGGATGATTTGTATGAGCAAGATACGTGTCAAACTGTCTTGGCTTAGCCTGGACTGTGAAATTTGGACTCAATGCTATGGTTGTGCTGGATGATATGGTTGGGCTGAATGATCTTAGAGGTCTTTTCCAACGTTAACGATTCTATAATTCTATGCAATTGTCACTCCTATTGTTTCTCAAGCCTTTCCCTGGACTGATGCACCACAGGGGTCTAGAACCAGTTCGAAGCCTGGTATCTCCTCAATGTGGTTATTGTTGCATTCTTGGATGATGGTACCGCTTTCAGGTCCCAGCAGAGACCTGAGGCCGTTGTACAAGACACTGCACAAACATACATTGAGCATCAGTTCCTGCTGGAGGAGTTTTCACTCTCAATAGAGGCGATGAACAATGGGGCTTTGTCGTTCTGGCTCTGAAGAAATAAGGAAAATCAAACAAAGGGCAAAAGAAGCCTTTGAGGATCTAGCTCTGCAATGCATTTAAGCAGTAACCACAAAAGTACTTTTGTAGAGATAAATTATTTGCCCAAGCGCACAGGAAACTGGGGAACTGAATCTTAAGGCTACACCACTGTCATCCATTAAAACAAAGGATCTCTAATGCACTACAAACTGCAAGACAAGTTCACTTACGTTTTTCCTTTCAGTATCACCATAGAGATAAGCAGTTGCACAAGCAATAGAGTTAGTGAGACTTGTTTTCCTAAAGATTTGTGTCCAATGTCGCCAGAAACTTCTTTACAGCAGTGTAATGGCCACTGTTCCCCATCCATGAGGCCTTCGGCTCTTCCTCTTCCATGACTGCTTGTTTCCAGCTCGTGCATCTGTTCAAAATCTCTTAAAGCTGCTCTTGTGATTGGGCCATGCTGCAGATGTGCTGGCTGCCTGGCAGATGTGCGTGGGCTTGGTAAGAGCAATGTGGTGGGCCTCCCCCCTGTCCTGCTATTTTATTTCACTTTTTATTTCAGGATCCACAATATTTCTGAGATCTTTATTCTTTTACCTACTTTGTTTGACGTTTCCCACAAAGGGTCTGACTGACAGACAAACAAATGGATGGTCCAGTTGCACGTGTCTTGTTCCCTTAGGAAACCAGGCTAGAAACAGAAACATCTTGGGTGGTTGGGTGAGATCTGTGGTTTTGAAGCATTCACTTCACACACACTGGAGCTGTTGGTCATGCATTAGCTTACAATAGCTTCTTTATCTTGCAGTGAAAGCTGCGTGTTTCAACCATGGCAGCATTTCAGTATGGTGGTTACAGTGTCAGCTAATTGCGAAGCAAAACAAGCCTATTAATTTTGATAGTCTGGATATGTCTGTTGATCCTGTTTTCTTGTTTCCTTATGAGCAAATGTAAGATAGTGAAAATCTGATTACGTATATAAACACACATTATATATGCACTCTATTTTATGCACAACAGACTGCACTATAGGAATATGCATATGCAAATAAACACATACATATTCATGGACATGTTCAGATATGGTTTAATATAAAATGTTATATAATCATAAAATAATAATAGAATAACCAGGTTGGAAGAGACCCACCGGATTATTGAGTCCAACCTTTCCTATCAAACATGAAACCATGCCCCTTAGCACCTCGTCCACACGTGCCTTAAACACCTCCAGGGAATGTGAATCAATAACTTCCCTTGGTAGCCCTTCCAGTGATCTGAATGATCTAGCTCTATGAAAAAATCTTGTGCCAAGTACTTGTATACAAGAAAAGATGCTGTTGAAGGTAACAGCTTTTGAAGATCTACAGTATTTCTCTTAGACATGTTTACATAGGTACTGCATTATTTTCAGCTTGCTTGCATGATGCTTTTATTTGTGATAGCCAGAAATATTTCTGCCTCCTGGGAACTAATCTAACTTCCTCTGGAATATCAAGATGAAGACAGATAATTCAACAGCTGGAACTAAAACAAAATAAATGACTGATTTTAAACAGCTGCAGCACATAAATTTCAGTCATGTACTGGTCCAGTCACCAGAACATGTATTACTCAGTAGTTCTGCTATGCCAGCAGGGATTTTGGAAGTAGTTGCCCGTGCAGAAATACATTTCTACTAGCCCAGTTGAAGCAACAGCAAATGCACTATGGTACATGGGTGCTGTACTAAACATTTCTTGGAGAAAACCTACCTCTATCATCTTCAATGATGATAAATTTATTGTCTGGAAAGGTAATGACAATTCTTTTCTTCTCTTAGCTGACACTTGCATGTGAAACCACTTCTGCAGAAAATGTTTACATTGACGTTTACTCTTAAGTAGCAGCCCAGACACAAATGATACACCAGAAGCTATGGCAAGGGCTGTCCTCTCCTGCTGCATCCATTCATCCACAGAGCTGATGGAGAACCTAAAACCTGTTTTCTCATTTAGCATGTATCTCTTTCATTTACCCCAGCCAGTATATGTCACTGGCACGCTGGCAGTGGGAAACACGACCTGCATGCTGGCAATAGCATAGGGAGGAGGAGGAGGTGGTGACCCCCATGCACAGATCACATAATTTCAATATGAATAAACTGTCACATGAGGTATTGTCATTTACCTCTCACCCGACTCTCCATTTCATCCTTCAGCCATGCAAATCTAAGCTAGGAGCAGTACGTAGTCCATGGACAAGAGGATCCATTCTTAAAATGTGAGCTTTGGGGTGACCATTTTGGATTCAGAGCATTCGGGCGGCTCACGATCAGAAATGATTGAGAAAATATGAAAATGTCCCTGGTGCAAGATATTCCAAGAGATCGATGGGAGTTCAAGGAGAGCAATGCACAGAGGATCTCACAGAGGTAATGAGACAAGGACTCCTTAAACAGTTATTTCAAGAGAAGCCATTCATTGAGAGAAGCCATGAATTTCACCCTGGGGTGGGATCTGGTTGAGAACCACAGAGGAGGAGTTCTATACCTAATCTCAGCGTGACAGAGATCAGAGTCAAGTCCTCGGGGCCAGCTGCATCAAAGACTGACCTCTAATGTTGTAGGAAACATATATGCCGATGCTCATTCTCCAGCCTATACCACATTATCTAAGAAATTACAGTAAAGTAACAGTGTCTGAAGTTCATGTCTAAGCTATTGACAGCCATACTTTTGCTGTCATACTAGTGTACCATTCTTTCTTTTGGGCAAATACACAAATTGCTTGCCTAATAAATGGCAGCACCGACAGGACTGTCATTTAAGGTCTGTGCATAGAGTAATTTCTGGCTGTCATTAATGGACGGAGGTCTATTAGAGTTGAAAACCCTGGTTGCTCAAGACCTCTCCAAAAACAGTGTGGAAAAACAAGGAGATTTAACATCCTAACTGAGGAAAAAACAAATTGTACATTGGCAGGGGATGACAGATTCTCCTTATATTTTAAATCCTCTGTAAAATCAGAGCAGTGGGTCAATTCCAGCATTTAGCCAATTTAATTGGCAATCTCAGAGTAATCGTGGTAATGAGCCAAGTCGGCAAAGATGTCATTGGGGTTCTTGCAGTTCAGGTTGCAAAAACATTGCGTACAATTATACTCTTTCTTTTCCAGCCTGCCAAGCTTGCAGAAGCTTTCAAATACTTTGTTCAGGGAATGGGATACAGTAAGTATTTGGTTGATGGAACTTTTCACCTGGCCACCAAAGTTTGGATATCAAAGCACCCAGAGTCTTATGATCCCAGATGTTTGATCTCTTCCCTGTTGCGTATCAATTTGCTATGGATGGGGAGGGACCTGTGGTGTCTGGGCAAAGGTTTTTCAGAGAAAATGTTACTAAATTACTAGTAGAGAACATTCTAGGCTGCTTATGCCCACAAATGCCTGCTTTGCTCCATCTTAGTATTTTTAATTTGGATATCTGTAACACCATCCCCTTAGGCATCAGGACATGATTCATGTGCTGCACACTTTTAAAACCTAATTAGTCAGGGACTTTAATTTGTATCTGTTTGTCCTTCATGTGTGTGCTTCTCACAGCTGCTGTTGTGTAGATGCATTGCTGGCCTGGGCTGCCAGCAAAGGTTCAACATTTGAAAGTAGTGGAGATCTAGTGGGTCTCTAGTTTTCCTCTGGCTCGTTGCAGCCACAACACCACGCAGTGAAGCTCTGTCTTGAATCCCTTAGTCTTGGCCACCAATTTTGCCTTAATTTGGGCTCCTTAACAGTACGCCTGGAGCAGAAGTACTACTATTGCATGTGAAGCCACCATGAAAAGTCTGGGTTACACCACTTGGTGCTAGAAGGTGTACCTTGCCTAAAGCTGCACTCCTCTTGGAGTTGATATGAGTCTGATACATGACTACTGTGTGTAAGAGTTGGTCAAACGATCGATTTCCATCTCAACATTTTCTCATTTTTAGCCTCAGAACTTGACTGTATAACTCACAAATGCAGACCTCAGAGAAACGGCCTGAGCTGGTATGGAACGAATGCTTTGTACCTACCTACCTGTACCTGCCTCCTTATCTTAAAAATGTTTTTTACCTGTCTTCAAGCCTTCCTGCTCCCTACAATTGTGAAATATCTATGAAGCAAGGAGGAAAAGACAGGAAGATTAATGATGGGACTTACCACAGACCCATAGCCAACACAGCACGCACGCAAGGTGATGATGACTACTGGCCTTCATCGGGAGACCCAAGGTCGACCACCGCGGCCAGAAGGAGCGCATGCACAAGGGGAGGAGACCTGCAGACACTCCTCTCTTGGCATGTGTGGCCTGCTAATTGGAGAGTGGCACATCTCCAAAGGCAAAGGCGGATCATGGGTGTATTGACTAGCATAAAAGACAGCTCCAGAGCAGCTGAAATGGAGGGGGGTAACAGAAGACCAAGACAGAAGACGACCCCTCCACCTCCAGCAAAGACCAAAACAATGGAATGCCCTCTGGACCAGAACTCCCAGAGTCGCTGGACATCTGTGGACCCATGGTGGTAGTTATGAACCCCTTTTCCTTCCCTCTTCTCCTCATTTTAAAGTAGCAGAGCGTCTAGTGGGTCTCTAGTTGTGGAAGGTGTAAGAGACCATTATCATCGAACTGCTTTGGCTCAACATAAGCTGTCAACCACCGATATCTCATAAGAGTTGTCAGTCACAGAGATGAACTGTCCCCAATGGAAAAACCATGACATCTACCCGAAGCCATGCCTATCCAGCTGAACACCTGGGCATGACAATTCCTTCCTGGAAATGGGTGAACTGTTTGGGGAAATCGTGGGGACTAGGTCGATAAAAGGTGGATACTCTTGCTTCTTTGTTGCTCGGTGACCTTGGGGTGTTTGGTTGCTTCGTTGCTAAGTGGGCTCGGGGTGCTCTGCTGCTTCATTGTTCGGTGGACTTGACCTTGTGTGTGTTGCTGTGTGTGCCCTCCCCCCGGTCTTCTTGGAACATCATCGTCACCCCATGGCCGTGTCTTCATCATCACTTCCACTGAGACCGATCCGACGGGACATTGCTGGATTTGTGGTGGTGGTAATTAGCTGCATCTTTACTGTCTTCTTGATTAGGGATTCTAACTTTTCCTTTCTTTTTCTGTCCTATCACTGTTATCAGTTGTTCAAGAAAATAAAGCTCACAAGATTGTAAGGCATCTGAAACCATCTGAGTCTTAATCTCGGCCTCTTGGTATCATTTAAGAACCCTCCCCAATATTGGATTGGGACAGAAGGCCTAGTGGCTTTCTAGTTTTCTCTCCACTGTAGGAAGAGATTCACAGCAACTATGACTTGATCCATACTTACCGTCAGCATATTACTAATGATATGAATCAAACCAACCTTCATCTCTTTGTCAACTCTTACAACAGGTAAATACATTTACCTGATTTCTAACTGGAAACTGTTTTAAGAGGCTGTCCAGCTCTTAGAACCAGTATTGTGTGGTGGAGTTACTTGTGTTCCCCCAGTTTAAAGTTCTGCTCAACAGTGTGTTAAGGCATCTCGGGTGATTAGCTACTGGGAAAAGGGCCTTGTGCATTAGTGGGGAGAAAGATAGATAGTACCATGGGACTGAGCTAAGATATTGGTAATTCACTCTGAGAATGGTTCATCAGTTGTGGAGGCTAAAACATATATCAGAAAACTTGAGTATTTAGTGGGACAAACCAGACTACAGGCTTCTTGTTAAGGTAAACAACAGGGAATTTCTCAGCTCTACCATTTTTAAATACTGGAGGTGAGACTCTAAATGCTCAGTATTTCACTAACATATAATCAATTTGACTAGAGCTTTCAAAGATGTTCTTGAGGTATTTGGAAAGCTTTAAAAAAGCCATCAGCAGAGTGGAAGTGCAAAACAACACGTTCTGTTCCTGGGCTTACCTGCCCCTCAGCAGCAACATCAGATGAATACAGACAGCTGATCTATCAGCCACAGTTTTGTCACCCTGCCTTTTATGTGGACACAGTTCCTGGCACATCTTACTGTTGGGAATTATTTTTTTTTCCCAAAAAACTGATAAAATGTGCTTCCAAACAGAAAAGGATGGTGCAATGGCTTTGGCTGATACTTGACATAAAGGCTACAGGTGCAACCTTCAGCTCGTTGCTGATGAAATAAAATGCAATGAGTGTAATAGCATGCAAACAGTGGAACAAGTTTGGTCATTCTTCTGTTGGGAACTCCTTCTGTATCTCTTTATTGAACTATAATAAACTATGATTTTTTTTTTAAATGCTTTTTCTTCCCAATATGGAGGAGTTAAACTGCTGACCTACCACACAGACATGGCAGACTAAACTTAAGAAAAAACCTGACCCTATCTCAGATACTCAGTCAGTGGCCAGCCTTTGCTCAGTCTGGGGATAAGGCTGATGCTGGATCCTGCTACAGACCTGTTTTGCTGCTAACTAATCCTTGATAGGACTTGGGGTTTCCTGTAATTTACAGCTTGACTGTTTTCAGCTTGTAGTGTTCCCTGGAACAGGAGTGTTTTTGTTGGGTTGACTTTGAGGGGTGGAGTGGCAGGAAAAATGAAGTGCTCTAAAAATATTGCACGCACTCAAGATAGCTCTTATAATTTGGCTTTCCCTGCTTCCCTTGGCAAGTCAGGTTGGTTTAACATCCACAATCTCAGCAAATCATTCTTTCCCTCTCACCTCTGAGGTTTAGGTGTTTGTTCTCTCTCCTTTGTTTGTCATTCAGGTCAATATCGAGTAATGCTATTGAAATTCAGAAATGAACTTGTAACCCGCTCTCATCATCTTGTTTTTAAGAAGCTAGCAACCACTGCCTAGCAAAAGCATTTACTTGTAGGTCTAGCTGATGCTTTGTTTAGAGTGTCAAGGCACTGGGTTTCTGGGGCGCAATCATAGCATTATAAACATTTAACTGCTTACTTTGATGCATTCATCTATGTGTACTTTATGCAAATAACTAAAGGAAATGTTTTGCTGCCAGATGTCTAAAAAGGTCATTTTAATATATAATGAGCATATATTATTTCCTCTGGCATTATGCCAGCTCGCTGGTTCTACATCTTTTTAGGTAGCCTCCTGATACCTTGGGTTACTTTGATGCTAGTGGCTCAATACTTTTCCACTAGACAGATTTTCACAGTTGGTTGTTCTAAAGTTTCTCCTTCTGTAAGTAGTGGGATAGGATTTCCTGAGCTCCAGTGAGTACCTGCTGCACTGCAGTCCTCACACAAACAAGAAAACTCAAATGCCGAGCAGTTATATAGCAGATGTTAATACTTTGGGATTGCTTGTTCAGAAGAACACTGTCTAGGTTACTTTATATTGACTAACTTCAGCTCTTGTGTAGAATATCTGTAATGGTTTGTGGGAAGAACAGACATTCGGAAAGAATAAAAATATAGTGTAAAGTCTATCAAGAAAAGTTTCTAAATGAAGTGTTTGTATTTATTTCAAGACAAATAAATTTGTAACTTTGCAATGTCTGGTGTCTTCATGTTTTACCAAGGGTACCGTAGTCTTTCTTGGTGGGAGCATGTTCTTGTCACTTCTTTATATCAATGAACTCTTCCTATGCCTCATACCTCTGCCCTTCCTTACTTTTTTGCTCAATGTTTTGGTTTTTTTCCACTCTTGCCTGCTAATTCTACTAAGCAAATCACAGAGTCATAGAATAACCAGGTTGGAAGAGATCTACCGGATCATCGAGTCCAACCTTTCCTATCAAACACTAAACCATGCCCCTTAGTACCTTGTCCACCTATGCCTTAAACACCTCCAGGGAAGTTGAATCAACCACCTCCCTGGGTAGCCCGTTCCAGTGTCCAATGACCCTTTCTGTGAATTTTTTTTCCTAATGTTCAGCCTAAACCTCCCCTGGCGGAGCTTGAGGCCATTCCCTCTCGTCCTGTCCCCTGTCACTTGGGAGAAGAGGCCAGCTCCCTCCTCTCTACAACCTCCTTTCAGGTAGTTATAGAGAGCAATGAGGTCTCCTCTCTGCCTTCTCTTCTGCAGGCTAAACAACCCTAGTTCTCTCAGTCGCTCCTCATAAGGTCTGTTCTCCAGCCCCTTCACCAGCTTTGTTGCTCTTCTCTGGACTCGCTCCAGAGCCTAAACATCCTTCTTGTGGTGAGGGGCCCTTTTGGAACAAGTAACTTCAGTAAAGGAAGGAAAAGCTTAACCATTCACAAATAAGATTTGAAAAGACCCTGCAAATACACGGAGAGGGATCTAAAGGGGCCAGCAAGAATTAAAACTTTGTTCTATTTCTGTCCTTAAAGCAGACTTACAGTTGTCCTTTTTCACCTTAAGCTTGTATTTATCTTAGTGGTTTAATGTTAAAAGATTGGGGCTTTTTGTAATGAGCAGTATCTGCCCTCCATGGGGAAACATCCCTCTCCAAGTTTAGAGGCTCCTTTCCTTGTGTTATGAGGGAGCTGGAACCACTGATACTGTTCAGTGTGGGAAGCAGTGAGAAAATAACAGAGTTTGGTCACCAAACTGGCTCTGCTTTGCTCTCTGTATGGGACCTTAGTAAGGATATGGTGCTCTTACCTAGTGACTGATTTAATATACTGGGGTTTTCAGGGACGGCTGGGATTATAGCTTTGCTGGAACTATTTTGGAGTGTTCCTTCCTCCTGTATGTCAAAAAAATCCTGTGATAGGAAGATTCAAAAGCAAATATTTGATGTGTCTGAGCTAGGCCTCTGCTAGATGTGATGATTCAGCAGTCATGATTGGTCTGATACCAGGAAAGGGCTTAATTTGGTTAACCGGAGCCTGTGCCAACTCATCTTACAAAAGAAGGACAAAGTTAAGTTCTTTGCCGAACTTTTCTGGGAATGGCTAATCATTCCTTTCCCAAGGACACCATAGTGTGCCTGTCAAGCCTAGGCAGTTTATTTTTGTTTAACAGGGAGGAATGCATCCAAGTGTTCTTGCAGCACAAAGGGATCTGCAAGCAATTCTGAGCAGCGAGGGGGAGTTGCTAGGACCACTATAAATGTCAGCTTTGCAACAAACAAAAAGTATTTATTTGGCAAGGAACGGTGTGTACCTGTGCGGAAAAAGCTGGGTGATAGTGCAGAGAAGTGGTGTTTTACCTTTTACCAGGAGTTATGTCTCCTCTTTCCCTGCTGTACTGGTCTGCCGGCATCCTTCATTTGCTCTGTAACAGAAGAGATGCATGTGGCTTGCAGATTTATTAGAAAATTCTATAAAACCTCTTCGTAGAGCTAGCAAATTCTGAGTTCTGCATTATTCCTTGAGACAGAGTTAGCCTGGATATGGTACTGTCATTAAACCAGAATAGATGTGTGGTTCCACCTTCTTCTGAATGAATGAAAGCCACCATGCATGGAGCAAGAAGCTCTTGTGGCTTAGAGGAAATTTGAACTGGATAAGGGGAAGTTTACAAGAAATAAACAGTTTCCTCTCACAGTGCTTTTGGCATGTTATAGGGTAGAGGAGGAGAATGGGCCCTCAGGGACCAATGGGATTCCCGATTGCATTAATGTATCTCAATAGCAAATATTTGCAGTAGTGGTGCTTTTCAGAACCATTAGTAAAAGGGATGTCATTGCTGAAATAGGAGTTCATTCCAGCTCTGCCTGGGCCTCAGCATCTACTGTAAAAAGCTTCAAGACTGCTTTCTCCTTCTCTGTCCCTGCACAGGAGGAGGAGGAGGAGAGGGTGTGCCAATACCATGTCATCACAGCAGGACTTTTGTGCTGCAGGATGCTCTTTTCCTCTTTAAAGATCTCTGGCGACTGAAGAGCTGGAAACTTTAACCTAGATGTGTTTAATGGGTTTATGATTAATGATGTGCAGGCAATAGACTGAGCTAGAGAGAAAACTGTTCCTAGCAAAGCTGTTTATTTTTTCTGTCTAGTGCTGGAATCCTCCTCCTGTCTGTTTTTGCATCTTAGGCAGAGTAACTGTTGCAATCCTCAATGTGCTGGTAACGAGGTCTGGTGTTTCTACCAACACAAGGCATTGAGCAGTGGTTCATAAGCACAGCTTACAACCTAGTCCTCGCCCTTCTCACATGACATGTGCTTTATCTTTGCACTATTTTGTACTTTTTGCCCTGTTTCACAATCACTGGAAAGGAAAATCTCTGAGGGTCTGTATATAGGAACAGCTGTTTTGATGTGTGGATTTAGTGTTTCCACTGAGCCAAATATAGGCTTTATGTTGATAGCTGATCACTGCTGTGCTTAATGTTTAAATAACTAAGAGGAAAAGATGTCAGGATATTTTAAGAGATCAGCCCTTCCCCTCCAGTCCTTTGTAACAAACAGACACAGCCTCTCACTGTTTCTATCTATTGCTTTATTGAGACTTCCATTCATTTTATAAACAACACAGCTGCTGACCAGTGTTGAGGAAAAAAAGAAGGAGGAAAAAAAAAAAAAAAGGCTTCTGATTGCAACTGCCAAACAGCTCATTGTCTGTTCCCTGCAACCCAGGGTGGGGATTGTTTTCGCTCCCAGCACCTCCTGGGGGCTGGTGGGGAATTGTTATTTGGATGTAATTAAAGCAGCAGCCCCTCATCCGATGTAACTGGTATATTTTGGCCACTGGTAGCTGTGGGAGGTACATAATACGCTGAATGCAGACACCACTGGGCTTCTCTGGAAGAGCCCAAAGGTTTGTAAAGGTGGTAGCAGGCAGTTCTTCATTCCCAAGCAGCACCACCATGGAGAGCTGTGACATGCAGCAGCACTGGAAAAAATATCCTTGGATGACCTGCCACTCTCTGAAATTGCTTATGGCTGAAGTGGATTATGGTATTCGGGTCAAGGCCACAGCACAAAGGGGACTGAGGGGGAAGGGCTGTTTGCTGAGCGGTTGCACTCGGGAAGGGTTAGGGCAGCTCCAGCTGAAGCCTATGTGAGCAGTGGTGCTCAGAAGAGAGCAAGAGTTGTCACCAGCCTGGAGTTTGCAGACCTTGGCTCGCTGTATACACATATGCGCAGGTCCCATGGAGGCTCAGCAAGATAAGCAGCGAAGCTGTGGTTGCCAAGCTGTGGTTCCACCCCATGTTTAGGGCCCAGTGTTGTCATGGGCCATGACAAGGGCTTGGTGAGCCTGCCCTAAGCAGACATGCCAGCCCCTTGCACACAGGTGGGATGCATGCAGTTCAACCCCTTTGTCTTACCTCACACCTATACTTGCACTTCTCCAGCTGGGAAATTGTAGTTTATTGACTGATTGCAATGTGTTTTCACTTATTTTTAATCTTAAACAGTGACCAAAACAAAGCAAATGATAGCTCTTGACCACTAGCTGCTAATGTTGAACTTGGATTCTGCGATGAGTCCTTCCACTCCACTCATACAGGCTCAGTAAGGTGGGAGGTCTTGAAGAGATGGAGTCTAGCACAGTCGCCACAAAGGCAGTACATCATTTGGAAAGTTCAAAGTACTCAGGAGATGACAGATTTCTTTGCCTAGTCCAAATGTGGTGGCTGAGAAATCAGCCAGGAAGCCCTTCATGAAAGACAAGTGTGCTTAGTGGCTGCCACATGTGCAAGCAGAAAGCCAGATGAGATTTCTGGTGCCTCTAAACATAGCAGGGAAATGTGCTACTTTTGCTGAAAGCCATTGACGAGAGGCATGGTTGGCTGGAATACCCTTAAAAACATGGATGACTTCCCAGAAGAAAGAATGCACACTGAAGGAAGCAGCTGGAGAGAGGGTGCTTTCTTGCCTAATGCCCCAGTAGCCACAAGGAAGCCTATTACACAGACCCATCACTGTGCAAGACTGGAGGCCACTAAAAGTACTCAAGTTCCTACTGTTTCAGACTGGAAGGTAAACCTCATTTGTGGGAAAATGCAAGCATCGCTATGATGGATTTTCTTTTCCTAGAATTAAATGGTAGAATGCTTCCTGGGGTTAGTCCTTGAGGATATGTACATACATGGTTATGGAATAACGGTTCTTTAATTTAAATGCTTTTCTACATGCTTGATAGCTTTGAACAGTATCTGTACGGCTGCTGCAAACAGGTTACTCCAGCAGGGTTTCAAAAGAGCTGATAAAGGAGACATGGTTTTACGGATTGGGTAACACACGTCACTTTGCTCAAAGACTGTAACAGTCTATGCCAAGCCCAGTAAGAGTGTGAGGAAATAAAAAACCCACCAAACGCAGAGCCAGAGACAGACCAGCAAACAAGGGTATGTGAGTTGGGGAACTGCTGACTTTTCCAAGCTGCCAAAATTTTCACACCGAAGGAAATGCTCTCAGAGCATCTTTGTTTTTTCTTACCATGTTACTGGCTTTTTATTTTTATGTGTCTTCCAGTTCAGAGCTTTGTCACACATTGCAAATGCATACTTGGACACCGGTGAGGTGAGAAGATTTGAAAAGGAAAAGAAATGTCAGTGGCAAGCATATTTCACATTTTTTTGCTTGCCTAAGCTTCTAAATGAGGGGTCAGTCATAGAATCATTAATCATATACCACTTAAGAGGTTATTTAATATATTTAAACTGTAGCATCAGCATGACACCTGTAAAACCTCACCATAATGCTGTACGAACAAGTAATACATGTTACATAGCTGATATAAGTCTAACAATGCCAAACGAATATGATTTCTCCATTGATTTTTCATGTGTTTCTGCCTATGATGCTCACAGAAGCAACTTTGATGAACCATTTACACTGGAAAATGACAGTTTGAGAAGGTGCATGTATGAATATGTGCCTGTAGTTAACAAAAGCACTCTCAGTTTAATAAGCTGCCTGTCTTAAAACCTATTCCAAAAACTGGGAGAAAAAAAAATCTCAGAGTTAAATTTACAAGATGACACAGCATTTCTGAATATAGTGGTCTTCCTAGAGTATTACATATAAACAACACAATCCTAGTGAGCACATCAAAAACAAAGTAACTGCACTACGCTCTTTTCCCAGCTGCAATGGAAACACTGAAATTGTGTTTTAAATACTACTCAACACTAAACATAAGGATACATTAGTAAATGACATTCTAGCTTCTTTTCATCTTGCAGTGAGTGACTGACCTGCTTTCTGGGGCTCCCAAACAAGACAGCTTGAGCTACCATACTGAATCTGATAGAGCTACCAGCCTACCAGACCAACAGGATGATTTGCATGAGCAAGATACGTGTCAAACTGTCTTGGCTTAGCCTGGACTGTGAAATTTGGACTCAATGCTATGGTTCTGCTGGATGATATGGTTGGGCTGGATAATCTTAGAGGTCTTTTCCAACGTTAACGATTCTATAATTCTATGCAATTGTCACTCCTATTGTTTCTCAAGCCTTTCCCTGGACTGATGCACCACAGGGGTCTAGAACCAGTTCGAAGCCTGGTATCTCCTCAATGTGGTTATTGTTGCATTCTTGGATGATGGTACCGCTTTCAGGTCCCAGCAGAGACCTGAGGCCATTGTACAAGACACTGCACAAACATACATTGAGCATCAGTTCCTGCTGGAGGAGTTTTCACTCTCAATAGAGGCGATGAACAATGGGGCTTTGTCGTTCTGGCTCTGAAGAAATAAGGAAAATCAAAGCAAAGGGCAAAAGAAGCCTTTGAGGATCTAGCTCTGCAATGCATTTAAGCAGTAACCACAAAAGTACTTTTGTAGAGATAAATTATTTGCCCAAGTGCACAGGAAACTGGGGAACTGAATCTTAAGGCTACACCACTGTCATCCATTAAAACAAAGGATCTCTAATGCACTACAAACTGCAAGACAAGTTCACTTACGTTTTTCCTTTCAGTATCACCACAGAGATAAGCAGTTGCACAAGCAATAGAGTTAGTGAGACTTGTTTTCCTAAAGATTTGTGTCCAATGTCGCCAGAAACTTCTTTACAGCAGTGTAATGGCCACTGTTCCCCATCCATGAGGCCTTCGGCTCTTCCTCTTCCATGACTGCTTGTTTCCAGCTCGTGCATCTGTTCAAAATCTCTTAAAGCTGCTCTTGTGATTGGGCCATGCTGCAGATGTGCTGGCTGCCTGGCAGATGTGCGTGGGCTTGGTAAGAGCAATGTGGTGGGCCTCTCCCCTGTCCTGCTATTTTATTTCACTTTTTATTTCAGGATCTACAATATTTCTGAGATCTTTATTCTTTTACCTACTTTGTTTGACGTTTCCCACAAAGGGTCTGACTGACAGACAAACAAATGGATGGTCCAGTTGCACGTGTCTTGTTCCCTTAGGAAACCAGGCTAGAAACAGAAACATCTTGGGTGGTTGGGTGAGATCTGTGGTTTTGAAGCATTCACTTCACACACACTGGAGCTGTTGGTCATGCATTAGCTTACAATAGCTTCTTTATCTTGCAGTGAAAGCTGCGTGTTTCAACCATGGCAGCATTTCAGTATGGTGGTTACAGTGTCAGCTAATTGCGAAGCAAAACAAGCCTATTAATTTTGATAGTCTGGATATGTCTGTTGATCCTGTTTTCTTGTTTCCTTATGAGCAAATGTAAGACAGTGAAAAACTGATTACGTATATAAACACACATTATATATGCACTCTATTTTATGCACAACAGACTGCACTATAGGAATATGCATATGCAAATAAACACATACATATTCATGGACATGTTCAGATATGGTTTAATATATAATGTTATATACAACATTATATAAATGTAAGCATATAATATTTTATATGTACCTATACATATGTGTGCATATATATGTATTTGTGTGTATTGTTGTATATAGGGATATACATATAGGTATATAAACACACACACATATATATATATGCTATTTTAAGATGAGCTAGAGTGAGAACATAGGATTTCATCTCATTTTTACAGGATATGACTGAGAAAGAGGTCCAGTATGGCTTCTCTACCAAGCATCTCATAAATATTTTCCCTTTTCGAAAACACTGTCAACGTCTTTGCCAAGCCCTCTTTTTCATGTATTCTCATGGACTTTTTTTTGCAAACTCATGAAATTTAAAATGTAATATGCTCAGTCTTGCAAGTACTGAGGTCTCATCTGAGTGGAGGTGTATAGGTCAGATGTGACTTCTCCTGGTACATCATCCAGGCCAAAGGCAGTCATAACGCTGAATCTTCTAAAATGCTAATATCTTCATGTTCATTATCAACAGAAGAACAAACAGGTGAGGAACTTCGCACCTGCCCTGGAGCATGCAGACAGGAATCACCCTTCCTTTCTGCCACTGGGGATATCACAGAAGCTTCAAAAAACCCCCCAAACTGCAAAAGATTTGAATGACCTAGCTTTATGAAAAAATCTTGTGCCAAATACTTGTATACAAGAATTTCTCCTAGACGTGTTTACATAGGGACTGCATTATTTTCAGCTTGCTTGCATGACGCTTTCATTTGTGATAGCCAGAAATATTTCTGCCTCCTGGGAACTAATCTAACTTCCTCTGGAATATCAAGATGAAGACAGATAATTCAACAGCTGGAACTAAAACAATATAAATGACTGATTTTAAACAGTTGCATCACATGAATTTCAGTCATGTACTGGTTCAACCACCAAAACATGTATTACTCAGTAGTTCTGCTATGCCAGCAGGGATTTTGGAAGTAGTTGCCCGTGCAGAAATACATTTCTACTAGCCCAGTTGAAGCAACAGCAAATGCACTATGGTACATGGGTGCTGTACTAAACATTTGTTGGAGTAAACCTACCTCTATAAATAATGATAAATGTATTGTCTGGAAAGGTAATGACAATTCTTTTCTTCTCTTAGCTGACACTTGCATGTGAAACCACTTCTGCAGAAAATGTTTACATTGATGTTTACTCTTAAGTAGCAGCCCAGACACAAATGATACACCAGAAGCTATGGCAAGGGCTGTCCTCTCCTGCTGCATCCATTCATCCACAGAGCTGATGGAGAACCTAAAACCTGTTTTCTCATTTAGCATGTATCTCTTTCATTTACCCCAGCCAGTATATGTCACTGGCACGCTGGCAGTGGGAAACACGACCTGCATGCTGGCAATAGCTCAGGGAGGAGGAGGAGGTGGTGACCCGCATGCACAGATCACATAATTTCAATATGAATAAACTGTCACATGAGGTATTGTCATTTACCTCTCACCCGACTCTCCATTTCATCCTTCAGCCATGCAAATCTAAGCTAGGAGCAGTACGTAGTCCATGGACAAGAGGATCCGTTCTTAAAATGTGAGCTTTGGGGTGACCATTTTGGATTCAGAGCATTCGGGCGGCTCACGATCAGAAATGATTGAGAAAATATGAAAATGTCCCTGGTGCAAGATATTCCAAGAGATCGATGGGAGTTCAAGGAGAGCAGTGCACAGAGGATCTCACAGAGGCAGTGAGACGAGGACTCCTTAAACAGTTATTTCAAGAGAAGCCATTCATTCTTCCCATGAATTTCACCCTGGGGTGGGATCTGATTGAGAACCACAGAGGAGGAGTTCTATACCTAATCTCAGCATGACAGATATCAGAATCAAGTCCCCAGGGTCAGTTGCATCAAAGACTGATCTCTAATGTTGAAGGAAACATATATGCCAATGCTCATTCTCCAGCCCAAACCACATTATCTAGGAAATGACAGTAAAGTAACAGTGTCTGAAGTTCATGTCTAAGCTATTGACAGCCATACTTTTGCTGTCATACTAGTGTACCATTCTTTCTTTTGGGCAAATACACAAATTGCTAACCTAATAAATGGCAGCACCGACAGGACTGTCATTTAAGATCTGTGCATAGAGTAATTTCTGGCTGTCATTAACGGACGGAGGTCTATTAGAGTTGAAAACCCTGGTTGCTCAAGACCTCTCCAAAAACAGTGTGGAAAAACAAGGAGATTTAACATCCTAACTGAGGAAAAAACAAATTGTACATTGGCAGGGGATGACAGATTCTCCTTTTATTTTAAATCCTCTGTAAAATCAGAGCAATGGGTCAATTCCAGCATTCAGCCAATTTAATTAGCAATCTCAGAGTAATCGTGGTAATGAGCCAAGTCGGCAAAGATGTCATTGGGATTCTTGCAGTTCAGGTTGCAAAAACAAGCATTGATCCACATGATTTTCCAGGAAAACTCAGTTCCATCTGGGCATTGAAACCTCACTTCAATAGTCTTGGACTTGTAGGGTGTGCAGCACCTATTGTCTGTGCAGATGCCACAGTACTTGGGTCTATATGGACTTGTGCTGACACATCCTGAGATAGTGTAGTTCATTGGTTCATTGGCCCTGTAGACTGCCAAGCACTTCTTCCCAGGCTAAATCAGGGAAGAGCAGAAAAAAAGAGTCAGGTTAATATTCATGATTTACATAGGTAGGACATGCAAACAACCTTCCCGACACAATGGGTTTTGAAGACATCAGGAAGAATTTTAGAGTCCTAATCTAGTGGGTGTGACAGATTAACACGTTTAGATCACAGAAGCCAGAAGCTTCAAGTAGGATACTTTCAAAATACTGTTCATAGCCACAACAGTAGTGCACCACCACTTTTCCACTAGCAGAATGACAGGTCTTTCTGAACTTGCAGTAAGCACAGCAGGCTTGGTTTGTCTTTTCTTGCAAGGACCTTTGGCTGAAATTAAAGCTCTCAGGGGAAAGTTTTCATACTGGCATGTGGAAGCACACATTTTTTTACCATTCTGCCAGATGGAAGGTCCACATATACTCTCTAACAGCCTCCAAGGTTAGAAGTGCAGCCCTCAGGGGCCTGAACACTGCCAGACAAAGGTTGACCCTATGTCCAGGCAAAGCTCAAGGCACGTGGAGAAATAGTCCTCACCTTAATGTGCTGGGTTATATCCACCTCACAGGGCCGCATGTTGCACAGGCGGCTTTCCTTCAGGAGCCGACACTGATCATTATCATTGGAAATCCTGGTGGAGATGCCTAGCCCACAGGTCTTTGAGCAGGGACTCCAAGATGAGGTGTGAACGATGCAGTTCTTCTGCCAGGCTTCATCCTCTCCCTCATACACTGCAGAGACCAGATTAACCCTGCACTATTCAGCCAGGGCAGCTTTCCATATTAAACGCCCTCTCCCCAAGTCATTACAGATTCAGGCCCCTAACCCAAATAATTAAACCACGGCAAAGTTGTTCAGCATTCCTTCAAGACTTCTCATCCCATCCCCTTTGCTGCTGACCTACTTGTGTCAGACCCTCCAGCACTGTGAGCACTTGGGGCCAGCACTCATTTCTTTATTTCCCTTTGCAGCTTCACACAAGGGGGTCCTTGTCTGGGGCCCCCAGGTGCTGCCTCAATACAAACACTTAATTACAGCAGCTTGTGCCAACCTTGTGCAGAAGAGGGAGGAGACCTGATTCTACCCCGCCCCAGCTCCCCCCTGACGTTTTATTTTTGAGCCCATTCAATTGATTATCTGTAGCAAAAAGTAGTTGACAGTCTTTGCTGGATGGCTGAGGAGCTTGGGCAGCAGCCACAGCCTTTCACTGGGAGGAAGAGCAGCTTGAATAGCTCTCAGGGAGCTTGGCAGCCACTTGAATAAAGGATGGGCTCCGTTTTGAAAGCAGCCCATAGTGCCAGTTCAGGTTCCTTCACAGCCCAGACCAAAGTCCCTAGTTGTCTGCAGCTTACAGAGCATCCCACAGGCAAAACTCTGATAGAAACTCTGCTGCAGTGAGCTTGTTCACTATTATACTAATTATTATACTAATTATTATACTAATTATTATATTAAATGTAATAAATTCTAGTCTCATTTCTGTAATATTTCTACTTATAAGAGAAAAAGTCAGGAAAGGAAAGCTGTGTTAAGCCCATTTTGGGACACAAGGCATGAAGACATAAGGCCAATTTCTACTGCAGATGTGAATTTGAACCTATCTCTCAGTTCAAAGCTACCACCAACAGAAGCGAGGGCTAAACTCTGGTGCTTTTAACCTAAAGAATGGAAGCTGCGACTTTGTTTTGTGCAGCAAAATTACAGACCAAGGACTGGGAAAAAAAACCCTTACCATCAAGGAACAGCAATCCTGGTCTACAACAAGCAGTCTATTTCTCCTTGAGCTCTGTATTTTTGAGACAGTCTTTAGAATGGGACTGAGGCAGGTAACATCTCTATATTACATCACAAGGTGTTAAGAGGATAAATTTAAGACATGTGGCGAGGTGAGTCTATCTTAAGTATTTGGGGCCATGTTTGTGGCAAACGGTACCCCATGCTGTGCAGTGGGATATATGATCCCCATTATGAATATGACTACTGTGAGGGAAGAAGATACCTGATGTGATAGATAAAATAGGTAGTTCAATATTGTCATCAGTCCAGAATTGTTAAAACACTATACTAACACAAAGACAGTTTAGCCCAATTCTCAGTGAAACTTCTACCACAATAACTGTTTTCAAAGTGTTACCTAAGTCTGGGAGTAATAAGGTACAAGAACTTTAAAACTGGACTTCTAAAGCAATATACCTAGGTAGAAAGCCTCAGTCTCAAATTATACTGAGACCATTCTGTTTTCCAGGAGGGCTAAACAGAAAAAAAAAAAAATATGGTGAAGTAAAAAGGACTCGTGGCATCTTAAAAGTGCCAGCAGATGTGTGCTTCGAAGGGGACTTTGTCACACAAGCATGTTTGATGAATCTCATTTTGCTACTAAGGAGTTCAAGCACGTCACTGGTGTTTGCATGTCCTGTGCTTCCCTACACTGTGTATAGGAGTCTCTGTTCCTTGTTGAGAGACATATTAGATGCTTGCCAGACCTGGCAGTACAAGTGGATGCTTTGATTAAAGAGACTGATTTCAATTCCCTGACAATGAAGGAGAGGTCCACCTCACTCCCACCATACCTGCAGAGGAGATGTGGCGTGGAGATGTCTTCCTGATTTTCTTGGAGTCATCACAAATCCACTGCTCACAGCACTTCCCTGCCATCTTAATCAGCTTTGGGTTTGGGCACCATACAAGGGGAGGGCGTGAATTTGTGCACATGGGAACACATCCCACAGCCCCGTTAATGCATGTGCAGTTATATTTGCAATTGGGCTGAAATGTGTCCCCATTGTTGTACCTGACTCCATTGAGGACACATCCAACACCAACGATCTCTGAAAGAAAAAGAGAGAAAGACACACAGAGCACCATTAAAATAATGCTGACAACAAACAGCACTGATATGTTTCTTTATCAAGCTGTTCCCTGGTCTAATGGAGCCAACGTGGAGACACAGCTGGGCTGCAGGGTGATGTATTCAACATGATGCTGAGACAAATGTGGTTATACTGTCTAGGAAACTATTTTCATTCTGAATCATGGCAAAAAAAAAAAAATCTTTTAATGCTTCATGGAAAAAAAAGAAGTTAGAAAATGAAACAAGTTTTATCCACAAATGCTCACTTTAAACTCAATTCATGGCATGCTGGTAAAATCTATTTCACAGTACATGCAAGCAAAGTAATTAAAACAGATACTGAGTGAAATTCAAGGTTTCCAGTGAGAGAACTACATGGAATTGCAAATATGACACAGCTCTTCACAACACTGGTACCCATTTGAAACAGAAGGAGGAGCACAGCCAGGGTAGCAAAGAAGCATGTAAAATGGCATTGGATTCCTATATTTGGGCAACTAGGTTCCACTATTCAGTTTACCACAAATTTTCTTGGAAAATGAAACAACGCATTGTAAAAGCATGAAACTCAGTATTTGATATATATTTTTAAATAAAGTCATCAAAAAATCAAGGGGTTTGATTGCCTGTGAATAGGAATCCCATTGATTCAGGAAATATGATACAAGTTGTATAAAGCAGCAACTTTTTTTGTTTCCAAGTTATGGACAGTTATGTGGAATCAGTAGCGGAAAACTTTGAATGGGATATTCAAACTTCAATTTCATGTTTGGTCACATGGAGGCAGTGCGCATGCACTGATCAGGTTGCTCAAGCCTTAAGTCTGGTCAGAAGTCAAAGCTACCATGTGGCTGCTTTGTTTCAGGGCCAATACAATTTGAAATGCCGATTGAAATTCCGCAAAAGCTTCCTAATGTTAGAATAGGCTGAATGAAAACATCAAACAAAAATCCTTTCTGCACAAAAATGAGACTTATTGGAATTTTAAGCATGGATGTAGATCTCCAGTTTGTTCTCAGTTCCAGTTTTCATAGTGCTTTAGCCTACATGTTGAAGAGACATTGCTCAGTGCTGAGGCTGGAATTGAGGATTCAGTTAAACTTCTAGATGTCCACAGGGATTACGATAGCTTAAGAAAAAGCTGTATTTCCTCGTGTACCAACATGTCCCTCCTGGATTGTGGTAACTTAGCCTCCTGCAGCTCTCATGCACAAAGAGGTTCATCATGAGAACATCCTCAAACATAGATAAAGGGGCTGTTGAATGCCTTCATGCAGAACCATGATGAATCTGCATCTAAGTCAGATGGGAGTGTGTCACAGTTCCTGACCCCACATCACAACACCTGCCTTCCCACCTGGGCATGAGCTCTGCACTTTGCTCTCCCTGCTTTGGTGCAGAGAAAAGCCAGCATCCAAAGGAGATCTGTAATGTCCCAGCAAGCTCCCATCTGACGTCCAAGTGACCAGTTTCTGGGATATGTCTCAGCATGCCAATACAGATACAACCTGAATTTCCAATGGTTTCACTCCATTCCCTTTGTAAATACCAGTTCCTAGCTCTTTCAGGTTCTTTATTTTTCCAAGATTATATTGATTCTTTAGTCCTGCACATACAGGATTCTCTAGATTCTTTCGGCATCCAGCTGCAAAGCAAATTCCTCACAGCAGTTAGTCCCAAACATCTAGCACAGAAGATCCTCTCTTGCCTTCCCCTACCCTGTGGTCAGAGCAATAGCTAGTGTACTCAGAGTGGACTGATGCACCCCCAATATTACCCAGTGCACGAGAAAGGAGATTTCTGCTGATCCTTGATGCTGAAAGCAAGAGGTGGAACGCAGCTTTCTATAGCAGCCAGAGACAAGCTGCTTCACTTCCGAACCATGGAAAGAGCTGTTTTTTATGGCTCTCAGCTGTGATCACCACAACGCCCCCTACCATATAACCATAAATATCACGTAAGAGTGGATATGTTGTTGTGGCAGTACTCATGCAAAAATGCACTGGATTAGGAATACTTCCAGATGTCACTGGGGAAGCTGGGGATCAATCTTCCTACACCACAGTGCTGTTGATACAGGCATATCAAATGCCTGTGATGTGTGGGAGGACTACAATAAAACAAAAAAAAATCAACTAAGAAAACAAACATTTAAGTAAATAAACATACAGCAATGTGAAACTCTTTAAAGAGGCCTAGGAAGGCTGAGGTAGTTTGAGACATCATTTATATTGTTTTCATTTCCCAACAAAGGGCTAGCTGTAACGATGTCATTCTTGACAGATATTTGTCTAATCTGTTCTTACAGACCTCCCACGAATGCTTCACATACACTCCAGACAATACCATTGAATGATCTCATATCCTCTTTTGTTAACCTTGGATCTTTTTTTTAATCTTGAAAAACAGTGTTTAAGGTCCTTACAGATGTCTCCTATTTTGCCCATATCCTACAAAAATCTGGTTAGACTGCAGTTTTCGCATGCTTATTTTTGTGACTGAGCTAATGCAAAGCCAACTTCATTTCTTACTGCAATGCTCATCCTTCTGCTGTTGAACAGTGAATTCTACTATCATTTCTGTGAGAAATTGCCATCTACCCTGAACCTCTTTACTGCTCAGACTTGCCTCTTGGAAAATTCTGCTGATTTTCTAAGTTTATTGAAGCTTACTCTTTTCAATCTTTCTTCTTTCCTGTAGATCAGTTATTCTGTCTATTCATCTCACAATCAGATCGCCTCCAGGTTTCCTTCCACCTTTACTTTTTCTGTTGGTACTTCATATTCTGTCCTAGAAGATCCCCTATCTAAATGGCTTTTTGTGATTTATGAATCTAAAGCCAAAATTAGTATGTTCTAATAACTTGATAGACAATGTCCTTTCTAATCAGCTATCTGTGTGGTTGCATTCACGATCCTTTCCTTTTTGCTCATTCCCAGAGTAATGATTTTCAATCATTTATGACATTTATGAGCAGATCAAACTCCTATCACGTTCTCGATCTCAGAACAAGTGGATATATCCTTGACATACAAAATATTGCTTTATTTCTTTCTTGTCTTTTTCTGGAATAAAAACATTTCAGTCACATGAATTATCCCAACAAGAGTTTGTTATGTCAGGCAGGAAGAAATCCTTCTGCTTCATGGCAGCCAACAAAACAGAAACCACTGTAAGATTAAGTCTCAGACCTCAATTTCTCTGAGAAACTTTGCTAGGAGATGATGCATCCATGGCCTTCTTGACAGGATACCAAGTGTTATTCTACCTAGGGATCCACTACTGGGAATAAAACAAAATCATCTCCTTATTGTCATGGTTTTCATGTAGATATCCATGTTTCTTGTCTTTAAAACCAGCTGCACATCTGCTTCCTTCATCCCTATGCCACTTCAGCAGCTCCTCCTGTTATGGGGAATCATCTACCTGCAAATATAAAGACCTCTGAATGCTGGTTGATCCTTGCTCTTGGCTGCAGCCAACTCAAAGACATCTCATTTCTCATCCAGCCGACTGCACTGAGAATAAAGACAGCTATAATGAAATGGAAGATGATGAATGGCAGAGTTGATGAGCGTACAATCAGGTATCAAATGAGAGAAATACCAGGCACTGTTCAAATTGAGGAGACCTACCCATGTGTATCTATGTCAAAAATATATGTACATCACTTACGTGCACATACTCCTATTTCGTACCTAGGTCTGTCTCCACTGTAGTCACAGTACAAGCCCCTGTGGAAATCGCAGGTGTCGGCCTCAGTGCAACTTTCTCCACGCTGTTTGGCACATGTCTTGCAGCAGTCGCAGCCGTCTGTGACCAAGCTGACACCTACTGAGCACCGAGGCGGGAACTTCGGACACTCACACGGCCACTTACAGTACTGAGTCCGTGTGTAGGCCTCTGTCACAGCAGGGACGGTGGGGCTCATGATGGTGGAGGTCTGGGCAATGGCCTACAAACAAAAACACAACTTGGAGAGCGTTCCAGAGAAAAGGGGGCTGTGAACCCTGTGGGAATTAGACCTCAGTAAATCCCCACTCAGGTCTAAAGAGACTGCAAAGAAACCAAAGAATAAATGTCAAATAGCTATGGAAAGGGGGCAGTCACTGCTGTCTTGTAAAGCCTTTCAGATACTAGCAGAAGGCAAATGTTCTGCAGCTTGGACTAGCACCTTTTTCAGACCTCTCATCACTAAACAGAGACCTTTCCGCATGTAGGAACAAAGACACATGTGTCAAGACCCCTCTGATACATGAGAAGAAGGTGAGATATATCTTCAGTCTGTGTCACCCTGTGGTGCTAGGCTCTGGCACAGGATAATGCCACCCCATAGCCGTCATGCCCGTTCACCAAGAGATGTATATAGGGCCTCTTGGATGCTCAAAGGCTTCGTCAGGCAGCAGTCACTGCTCTTCAGGTCATCAAGCCAGACAAAAGTCATCAGTGTGAAAGCATGTGGCATGTGGCCCTGTTTAGCCTTGTCTTCCTCAGTTTTATCCATATTGGAGTAGATGTTGCAATCAAAACATGGGACCCCATAAATACATAAGGGCACTGGGAGCAAGGCATCCCCACAGACACTCAATCATGAACCTCTGCATTGTGAGGATGAACTGAAACCCACAGCCCTAGCACACCATCATGGACCTCCTGAGGAAGTCTTGGACATTTTGCCTCTTCTTGCAGTGCACTAATACCACAGCAACTTCTGTCTTACAGTATTCCAGCCCCTCGACTTGAACAGAGATGAGATTAAAGACATGAAAAGATAACCTCTGAACTCAAAATCTGCCTAATTATCCATGAATATTTTTAAGTACAAGTTCACACATTTCTGTTTGAAATTTTTTTTTATTGTCTCCACATCTACAACAAAATACACATGCAGTTCAGCTCCCTGACAGTCCTAATCCTAAGCAACAAAGCTACACTGTGACTACAGCATTTAAAAAATTAAACAACAACAACAACAACAATAATAATAATAAATAAACAAATTAAAAAGTCATGCATTCCTGTAAGCACTCTGACAAGTATCCTTATCCATCCTTTGCAGAGTCTGTACCATATTCAGCAGAAATGCACTCTGTGAATCTGAAAGTAGTCATGAGGTTCTTAAGTCTGTGATGGGCTCTTCCAGGTCTCACACTACAGTTCCCATGATGTTTCACTGGCTCACACAGCCAGACAATTAAGATATTTCTGCAGTCATTTTCCACTTACACTTTTTGGCACAAGCATTTATCCTGCTTGGAGTCACTGTGGGACCTATAAGTTGGATGAGTGTAAATGAAGCTTCATAATGCTAGTATTTCTCCCATTAGTCACACACAAGTATTTGCCAGCAAGGAAGGAAAATTCTTACAAGGAGGATATAGCCAAGTTTCCATTTCCTGATCTCTGTTTCCTTGGCAAATAAGAAAAAAACAAACTGGAAATTAATTAAATTTGACAATTAGATAATAAAATTGATCAAGGTAAATCAAGGTAGAAAAAGGATTTTGTTTAACGCATTAATGCTACTACGGTAGACACATGCAGATCACTATTACTGAGATAATGGAATGCTGGGGTACCTTAGCTCATAGAAAAACCCACAAAGGGCAGAGGTTCATTGACTTCTGAACCCTCCAGTCCCTGCAGAGCAAACTCTGGATGTCTAGCTATGCTTGTGGTGCAGGAAGGGTGCAAATCACCACAATTACAAAGCAAAGGTATGCCTTTTCTACTAGGATCTCTGCACAGAAAACCTGAGCTGCACATGGAAGTCGAGCAGGTGCAGGCACAGAAACAAATGAGTTTATTTACAGGCTATCAACAGCAGCCAGAACATGACCCTGCTTGGGCACATGTGATCCAGAAGCTCTTTCTGGTGACAAGATGTGAGGGCTGCAAAGATTAATTGTGTAAACCTACATAGTTCAGAGAAGGAAAGTCAACGTATAGTAATTACTAAGGCAATCCTATCCATTCTTGGGTGCCTTGTACACTGCTACATATTCCTCAGTATTTTGTCCTCTTTACAGTCTCAGGTGTCTCAAACAAAAGGCTTTCCACCACCTGTCCATAAGAAAATGCCCCATCCCAAGGCTTTGTAGGGACAAGTAACCCCAAGAACAGCAAAATTGCAGCTGATGAGCTGTCCACCAGGATACCTCTGCAAAGCTCTTGTTTTTCCGTCTTCTATAATTTCCATACCAGAAAACTTAGATTTTGTTAAAATACATTTGCAAACCTGCTGTTGCTGTATCTGAGGATGTATTTAAATACCTCAGTAATTAATTACCCTGTATTTAGAACATTAAATTGTTAACACATTGCTAATCACTGCCAAATAGGCAATGTGTTTGCTCTGGGCACAATTCCCAATTCCATTAAGGCCCCCTTTACAAACAGTTGGCCTTAAAGTTGGCTTAAGATCACATTTAAACGCATGTTTAAACAAAAACATACCAATATAATTTACTCCCACTTTAAGACTCCTTGATGCTGCCAAAGTTGTTAAAAGAGGAACATTCAGATCAATGAAAAGCCCTGGTCTTTTAATAGTGATGTTTTTCATTCCACTCACAATGATTTGAATAGGGGCAATAGTATTTCATTTCAGAAGACAGGCCTCTTCAAGTGCAATAAATCTGTTTACTTTGTTGATGATCATTAAAAAAGTGCTTAATAATCAAATTGAGATACATGGACAAAAGTCACACAGCTATTTAAAGAGCCCATTGCCATGGCCCAACCCTTTAAGTAAATCCCTTTACACTCCTTAGCTTCTATTGTCAGCATGAGCAAGCAAACAGCTTCTACCCTATGCAGATACAAAAGTGTCTGTGAATCAACATACAGCAAAGAACTTCTGTAAGAACTTCAAAATGAGAGTGAAGAGAAACTCTGCACCAAAAAGGACTGTGCTAGTGAATTGACAAGTTTATTTTAAAGTGTCAGAAAGACAAAAGACTGTGCCTGCTAGGACATCAGTTTTTTCAGGTACTGGTAATTAACTAATTTTTTAGAACTACTTTTCAACTTGGGGTCTTCAGATTTGTTATCTTGGATGCAAATGTCAAAATATTCCACCAGAAGTTATTCACAAGCTCTGATTTTTCTACTTTTGGAGGTACAAACCCATTCTCATTAAATCAAGATGAAGTCTTTCTCATCCTGACATAGGCGTAAAATCTTTATTAAAGTTGCTTCTGATTTATGCTTGGCAAACTCCAAAAATACTTTCTTTTTTCATCTGCAAAGGATAATATTTCACTAGCAACAATTTTCACCTAATTTTTGTGTTCACAATCAAGAAGAGATAAGTAGAAATTAAAAAAAATTGCTCACCGTCTACCACAGCCACAAACTCAATGTTTTTAATAGCCATGAGTTTTACTATCAAAGTCTCAAAGATATGAAGTGGATACCAGCATTTTAGCAGCATGTTCTACCTACTGGCAAAGCATATTTTCAGCTTGGTAGAAAACACTGTAATTGTAAGGGGGTTTGAGTTTTGAAAACTGAGAAAACTAAGCTACAGTGTTGAAATTAGTGCATAAAGTCCAAATTACAAGCCAGACGGTAAAATAGTAGAACTTTTACATGATGTATGAGGAAAATTCTACCTTTGCTTTCAAGCAGCAAAGTCCTAGATGCATTGCAATATATTCTTTTGCTTCTGGTTTTTACAGATGTCTAAAAATATATTAACGTGTATTTACTTCACTGTTTCTGTGCTGCAAGATTTTACTCTTAAAGCTTTTTTCTTTCAAGTATTTTTCCCATCACCCTGAGCAGGGTGCTCTTCCCCTCCACTTTCCTGACAGGAAAAATGTTCAGGAAAGATGTTGACTGCCAAATTCAATTCCTCTCCTACTAGTAGTGCTGGAGATCTGATTACGAGAAATTGGCAGATAGAGGTTTGCTCAAATCATAGTACCTTGTTACCTCCTGCTGTTTTATCCCTGATGGTAATTCACTCTAAAAGAAGGACATTTGAGCTCACTCTCACCTGCACAAGCTCCATTTTGCAGGACACATGCCATTGAGCAGGCTCCTTTAAATTTCCCATGGTACCACACATTCAAGGAATACTTTTAACCTACATTTCTGATACTGCCTTTCTAAGCAAATGCCAGATGTCATTGATGGAGGGATACAACGTGATCTGGATTATCCTCTATCCTGCATCTTTGGCACATTCACAAGAGAAAACAGTCAGTGAGGAAATCTTTATTTCAATGCCCTTCTTAGTATGATGTGATGAAATCAGCTGATTTGTAGACTGACAACAAACATCCTCCCTGGAGGATGTTCATGCACTGAGGCCTGACAGCATCAGCCTGTCACTGTTAGAAATAACTCCAGATTTTCAGTCTGTCTGAAGGTAAAATCACAACTCTACTCCAGCACCTAGGGATGCATCTCCCAGGAAAAGGCTAAGCAGTTACACTGTCTCTCTGCCAGATGACACATCTGCTCTCTCCTGGTTCCACCTACTGGCTGAACGATATAGACTGCACAAGCAGAAGCGTTTGTTGAACCAACTCCAGCACCACGTACCCCCTGCTAAATGTTCCCATTAACCAGAATGATTTTTAAAAGCACCTCTGAAGGCTCACGTTCACAGTCACTGAGTTGCAGACATCCTAATACTAATCTGACATAGCACAGTTTCCAGAGGCATGTAATATCTGGAGCTTAATAAAGAAGTGAAAGCAAAAAGGCAAAATAAGAGATAAATAATAGATTAAATAAGGCCACATATCCTTCCATCCCTCAGCTGCATCTTTGGGCAAGGACAGACATTGCTTAGTTTCATAACAGAACAGACAGAAGTCAACAGCTCATAATGCATGTCAGAGATGGGCACATCAACAATGGAAAACAGAGCCTGGCTTACATCAGTGGGCTTAAATCAGGCCCTCAAGGTAGAAGTTTGTTTCTCAATCTCGCTCAGTTTGAATATCTGAGCTGAACATGCCTGTATATTTGCACTATTATTAAACCCTAAACTGATGGGTCAGCAAAGAGCCAGTTCTTACAGCAACATCACCAGTAATCACGGTGCCATTGGGACTTCTGCACTGTTATACTCCTGTTACAAATCCCTAAGCCCCCATAAATGCTCATAAAATATCACAAGGTAGGACTAGTGACAGGTAGGCTAGCATCAGAACAGAGATACAAATCAGATTCCGCAGGACACGTAATGTGAAGAGGAAAATATGGTTACTCGGGGCTCAGCTTCCCCAGAGCACACATGAGCTTCTAGATGCCTCATTAAAATTGATCCCAGACATGAAATCTCCAGAACGTATTGTAAAATAACTGACTCCAAACCCAGAAAAGGTAAGACAGTTTCACAAATGTCAGACGCCAGTTGGATTTATTCTTACTGTGCGCTGCAGGCTGAGCAGAAAGGAACATTCTGCACGAAGCATAACACTTTATAGCCTAAGAAAATAAAATATTCACAGTGAGTTAATCATTAAGATTTCTGTGTTTCTATGAGTGATAAACAAACAACTTCCCATAACTTTATTTTGGGAAATATATCTGTGGGAAGAATGTAGGCAGATGTTTGGAGTAGTCTTTTCTAACTCAGTTTAGACAAATAAAGTTAGTTTAGAGTAAAGATTACATATATTCACATCTTTGCCAAAATATTGCTGGCAAACTCTGTGTGGCTTCACATTTTTCCATGGAGTGCTCAGAGGAAAATAACTTCACCATTAAAAAGCAACCTGATGTTTCCTAAGTGTTGTCCCAGGAAAAGTAGACGTTTCTTAGGATAGGGTAGCCTAAAAATGTTCAGGCATTATTAACAAGTCGACACTACCATCGCAGACTCTGCTAACTGGGTATTGAACACCATATTTGCAGTTCTCTCATTTTGCTAGTGTTTAATAGTTTGTTTAGCCAGAATACAGACAAGAGTCTGGTCCCGGTGAAACCTTAACAGCTTAATACACTGCCTGGACTAGAGTTTTGAGCCCTCACTTTAAATAGAATATCAAGGTATTGGCAGTCCAGAGGATGGCAACCAAGATGGTCAGAAACATGAAGATCATGACTAGGATAAGATGCTGAGGCTTCAAAGAGCTAGGCTTTGGCAAAGAGGCTAAAGGATAATCTAACATCAGTTAATTCTTCTCAGAGAGGGCATCAGTCACAAACTGTAGCTGGGGAGGTTTAGTCTGAACACCAGGAAGGTGACATCTTCACTTGAAGAGAGGTGCAGCACTGGGACAAGATACCAATTCTCTGTCCTCAGCTGTTGGATTAAAGACCTCCAGAGGGCACTGACAACCAACCTTTCTGTCAGCCTGTGATTGCATACTTTGCCGAAACCCCGTGTGGACTATGGCCATAAATCAAATGACCAACAAGATGACTTCATCAGTTTAGTCCTGTGTTTTGCCACCTAAAGTCTGGTTCTGGCACAGGGAAGCAAAACCTAATATTTTGTTCAATGGTGCATTTAATACAGACAAGAGGATCCTATTTTGCAGGTCCATCCCATATTATACCATAAGGACAGACAAAAATGCTATTTGGCAACTAATTATTATTTTATCTGATAATAGAAAATATACCAGAAGTCTGGTTTTGTAGGTGGAAGATGTTTGAGATAGTATAAGGAAAAAGAAGCTGCTGCTATTGCTACTGCTACTGTAATTCCTCCTTTAGAAAATATGGTATGTGTAGATTCATCAAAAAAAATTCATAAATGCCATTTAATATAGCATTGTATCATTATATCAAAAACACTTCAAGATTCTCCATGAAAGATGAGCAGTAAGACTGCATTACTACATCCCTGTAGTTAAGTAAAAAAAAGATGAGCCGACAACTCTTAAATAAACCAACAGCAATTCCAAGTAGAGTCACGTCAGGAAAGAATATTTTTGCTCCAGGTGTGGCATTTTTGGGAAACTGTAGCTTAAGGTATTAGATGAGATCTGCTATATGGAGAATACAGATGGAAGACATGTAGGTCAGCAACATCCTTACAGGACCAACAGAGGACGCTGGAGCTTTGTACACTCTAGGAGGACCTGAATCTAATTTAGGGCCTGATTACAGGGCATTAGGACTCAGCTTGAAGCAATATACTTTATGATATCTTACCCTTTGCCAGGCAAAATCATGGCAAAAGTCTCTTGGAGCATTGGAAGTGAGTTTACTCAATGCGTGCAGAGAGATCAATAAAGCAGCATTAGTATTTTTGAAGTAAAGGCACACCAACCCACAGCCTGGTCATCTGATCTGGGTATAACCTGTTCATACTTTTTCAGGAAAAGCAGCTTTTCTCCACAGAATCATGGAATCCAAGTGTTCAACCAGAGCCTGACCAGTGCCTGAAGCTGTTGCTAGAAAACCAAATCAGGAACCCACTTAAATCCAGAAAATGGGTATCATCAGATTGGATCTGAGCAGTGGCAAAAAATAGTGGTAATACTGCAGTTCTAAGTACCAGCAATGCCAAACCCCATGCACATGATTCCTGTGCTGTTCTTTCAAAGGCATATTCTACACCTTGATGTCCACCACTCTGTGCACCCAGCCTAGCTCTACTGCACTTCTGGCTCCATCCTCTCTTCCACTTCCCACTACAGAGCCAACCTAATTTCACTGAGAATATGAGTACAGCTTCTCTGCTTCAGCAGTGAAGTTGTGGAACAATCAAATGTGACCCCTTCTTTCTTTCTCCTGGACTATGACACTTATTCCTCTTCACAGCCAAGTGCCAAAGCAGATCTGCAGTACATAGTGTTTACAAATGATAGGAGAACATTGAAGATTTTTTGTTTCAAAAGAGGAGAAGTATTATTACCAGGAAAGTGGGAGGAAGGAGAAGTTGCAGGATTCACCACTGGATAAATTCTCCTTTGATCAAGATCAAGTCTCATTCAAACCAGAGAGAACAGGAACAAGAGATGAAGTGAAGGATGAGAGATGGCGAATGAAAATCACCTCACTGACCTTTGTTCAATATGTATAATAATATCACTATACTTGGAGACCTTGCGATACTTTCAGATCCGTATTGTGAAAAATTCAGCTGGTATGACCCACCATGAGATCCCATGAGAATAAACAGATAAAATTGCAGAGATCATGGACTGATGCTTACTGAGCTGAAATTTCCATCCACAGAAACATCTGTGCAAGAGGCTACTAAATCATCTGTGCTCACTGCACGAAGGTAGAAATGAGTACATGATGTACCAGACAGTGGAAAACAAGTTCCCATGATTAGTACAGATGACATGGAGTTACTGATAACTTTATGGGAAATACAGAAATCTTAGCTTTTTTTATAAGGTGATGGCAGTATAGAAGAATCTTAACTGCTGTATATGAAAATCAGACCCTTTTTTTCCAAAAAAAATGAGGGTCATTAGATAAATAATTTTTATAAAAGTAATTTTGACAGACATAGGGAACACTAAAGAAATGGTAAAAGCTGCACCCCTCCTCATCAGTGACTGTGCACATTGTGAAAAGTCTGACAGGACAAAACTCAAGGGGTTAAAAGGAAGTATTTATAGTGTTAAAAACTTAAGAGCTAGGAACAGTAGCATTTAGGGAAGGGAAACAGGACTTGAAGATGCATCCAGACAGCAAGAGGTTGTACGTAGGTTCTGGCCAAGTGCCAGCCATCTGGAAATCTCTGAAAACAGGACTGTAGGGATACTAGGATTTATGGGAAGTGAATGCATACCGTTATCACACTGAGGCTGCAGAGTCAGGAGTCTTATATAGTCAGGAGACAAACCACAAAACCTCCCTGCAAGTTAAAGTCATATAAAATGGTTAAGGCAGTGTGGTGGGGAAACACAAACAGAAAATAAACTGAGTGACCATGTTGTCAGAAAGAGGAAAAAGGAACTGAATGCCTTCTTCCTCCTCTCCCACCAAGTTCTAGTGACATCTCATCACATCAGCAACAGGACAGAAACAGTGCCATAGCCTATGCTATTGCCAGCAGTTCTCTGTCTTCACTATATATGTGAGTCTAAAAAACATTCCCATTAGATTTCTCTGAGTGCTATAAATTGATTCACATGAACAGGTGCATATCAAAATAATCTAATACAGGATCAGGTATCTGAAGATAAGGCATAAAACAATTCACAGCACAGAGCAGATGCTGCTTTGAATCACTTTCTCAAGGAATTCATTATTGAATTCCCTGGGAACACATTACCTTCTTAATCTGTTTTCTTCCTAAAGCTGATATCAAGCTTTTGGCCATATCACAGGATATCAATATAAAAAAAAATGCCTCTTAAATGCCCCTTCAATGGATTTAATTACACATTTTGTCACTGTGTTTTAGTTTGTTCTCTAAAAGGAAATGTTAAGTTCTTTGCAACAGTAATATCCAATGTCTTGAAAGAGAAGCAAGCAGCAGAATGCTAAGCATGTACTTCTGAGCATTTTTTCTTCTGACTCAAAAGCAAAAATCCACAGAATAAGAACATACATACATATACTCACAGAGGAGGGCTAAAGGCTTTTAAATAAAATCAGTAGATTCAATAGAAAAGCAGCTGCAAGCTCTGGAGTTCAGATGCATAAGACCACTCAGAACATGACTGGAAGGGACTCTGTGCCTGTGCACATTGAGTAGACAACAAGCCAGAGACATGGTGACCCATAAGCTAGAGAAATAATGAATCACCATAAGATCTTACTAAACATTAAAATGAGAACAAAGCAAAAAACGTTGCCAAATTTATGGTGAGATCACTTAGCAGGAGTGCGATGATTAGCTAGAGCCCTCCTTTTCCGAAGCTTTGCTGAGCTTATCTGCCCCAAATCCCTGGAACAAGCCCAGCCTAAGTGAAGGAATTTACTAGCTCAATATGTGGAGTAGAGACACTGCTTGCCAAAACATGTATGCAAAGACCCCTCGCACAGATGATACTGGAAATTATGAGGGCTAAAACTATGGGGATAGAAGAAACCAATAAACAAATTTGTTTTCTAGGTGATAGTCAGGACCCTGAAGTAGATTGAAGTACAGGTTTTGTAAGCAGAAAGGAGGAGGCAATAAATTGAGTGCATTCAATGTACTTGTCAGCAGATGTACTAGATCCAGGATACTCCTGTGCTGAGATTTTTATGACCTGTTACAGGAGACAGGCCTTACAAATAGTTTACAGTCTACCAAAAGGAGAATGAAGGAAAGAAGTATCCTCTTTCTTTGACATCTTGGAAGCTTACCATCTTTGCCAGCTTGGTAAGCTATTCTTACCCAGGTCCTCAGCTCAATCTCAGTGGAAGTCAGGTGTGCAATGCCGCACAATACCTGAGCCTAATAGATATGCAAAAGGACATCAGAAGTCCACAAACTGAATGCCAGCTAGTACGAAACTAATTTCTTAAAGCTGGCACCAGCCTGAGTACTTCATACGAAACTATAACATATCTAGGGAAAATAGAAATGCTGAAAATAGACACCATCACTGCTTTCAGTGAAATAAAAAAAAATAAAGCTATCTCAAAGAGAACATCTAATAAAACATGGAAAAACATGAATTGTTTTTATATTAGTATTCATTTTCTGAATGCTGTAATTAATTTCACCTGAGTATCAGGCCCAACCAAACAACAAATTAACCTGCAATCTTTTTAAGAAAGGGAAAAAAAATCCTGCTTCCAGGACAAGTCTATCAAGAGGGCAATGTTTTGGAGTACACAGACATTTGAGAGTCAATTCATCTAATTAAAGGCAGAAGAACTTCTTTCTTCTCAGTGAGTGTAGAAGCTCCTAAGTTCTTACACAACCAAGAGGATATGTGATCAGCTTTCCCCTAGAAAATGCCAGAAATAGGAAAGCCCTGTCACAAAATATACTCGAATTTATTTATCTAGGAATGTAGCTGGAGAGAGGAGGAGGGTGGGAGGAAATCAGTTTTTACTGGGACTTGGAGATGCCAACGCAGTAGGACATAGTCACAAATGAGACTACTAAAATGAGATGGTGTAAGCAGCTTACTTCTAACAGGAGTTGCTTAAGAGAAAGGAAGTTTCTTTCTAATACAGACTACATATCCATGCTGTTATTGCACATGGATGCACCTTGTGCACTTCTCAAAGTCACTACAAAGGATAAATAGCATCCAGAACAGTTTGACTAAAATATGAATGCTGTAAAAGAACACTGAAGCTAATGAGTGTCAGGTGATTTGCAGTCAAATTAATTCAGAGCCAGTCAACAAATAAAAACTACTGACAATCAAATGTATATTCACAAAGGCCCCAAAAATGTGCCTAAGCAAATCATCAGCTCACTGTCCAGTGTCATAAAAGATTGCAGGAAAAAGACAATGTTTCTCTGTTTTCTTTATGTAAGGGGAACAATTATCTGACAACCAGCATATTCCTCATCCTGGATATACTTGCAGCTCCATACACCACCAGCAGAGAAATTTCACTCAGGATGCCACAGCCAGATGCAGCCAGATCCCTATCGATGTGTGTGATGCCACCAATGCCATCAATTAAATAGCTCCAGCAGAATGAAAACAGACACAGATATGATGAAGATTTAGTTCTGGTATGAAGAGCTGGAATACCCTTGGCATGTAATTTATCCCAAGAATTCCAGTAGACACTTTCTCATCTCATGCAATAAAAATTCTGTTTACAGAATTTTGGTACATTGGTCTTCTGCTGATGCCATTGCTGGGGAATTCATTTGCTGAATTTTAATTGCTTTCAGTTACAGTTTGAAGGTATTATTACTTTCTCCTTTAGGAACCCAATAGCAGAAGGTGTAGGCTGCAAAAGAGAGAAGTGTTTTCATCTGAAGCAAGAGGAAATCCTGTTCTTTCTGAATAAAGTGTTAAACCACAACAGGATGTGAAATATGTGGCGATGTGCAGAAAAGAAGGAGAGAAAAAAAAAGGCTGCTTTGGACAGAGACAAGAGGGGAAATTTTCTTTAAGGAGAGAAACCAGTGATGCTGAAATAACACAATTGCAAGATCTGAAGGGTTAAACTGTCTATTTACTGAGCCATCAAACAGGCAACACAGCTGTATCACCCGGAAAGTGGAATCTGGAGTCAGAAGTGCATTTTTTAACTTGTCCTTTTCATTCTCAAATCTACCAAAGAGATTAACAGTTGAGATTTAATACAAGAAAAAAGACCTTGACTGTGTAGGTTCTGCAGCAGTGAAGTACAGAGAGGAGAATGAGCAGGCTCCATTGTGCTGGCAGCTGAACAGCACTTATCAGCAATAGCATCCACTTTCCAGGCCACCACGAAGACATAAAGCCTATTCAAGGCTGAAGGAAGTCTCACATGATGGGAATTTACTGGCTTGAGGATGACTGCCAGGCTCTAAGGTCTAGCTGAGCCAGAAGCAGCCAAAACACTGTAGACCAGACCTCCTGTGACTGTCCATCTCTCAGTATACACACCCGCATTTTGCCTTATCTCTAGGTCACTTTTCTGCTCTCTGTACAACTCTCCTTGGCTATTTAACCTACAAAGTTGTAATTTCAATTTCCTATTTCTCCATTTTTTTCAGCCAAGCTCACAGCTTCAGGAGTGTCTTAAGTGTCACTGGTTTCAATTTGGATTCAGGCACAAAGCAGAGAAAAATAAAGAAATATCAGAACACATATGTGGATGTAGTCTGAGGTTACTGACCCTGTAAGAGCTCCAATTAGCTTTCCAAGAAAACAATTGAATTCAGGATTTTGATTGTAACACACAAGGGCTTTTCTCCCCACCCCTGCCCTCTCCACCTCGTTTCTGTTACAGAAAATACCTGCTAATATACTGTGAAAGCCTGGGATAACATGCATTTTCTGAAATCCCTCTAGCTCTTCAGGACAACAGAAAAAGTCAGAGAATACATTTGGCTTTATCAGAAGATGAGTAAAAATATGTCAGTTTGATTACTCACATGTCACTTGTGGGATCCTGCCTGCTCAGCCTCTATTACTGGGAAATACAAACACACAAGCAAGGAAACCTTTTATACAGAATCTGTTGCAAAATGAGAACAAGCAACACTGATTTTCCAAATGCACTCATTTTTTTTTAAAGCCAACAACCAATAATTCCAAGCCTGCTATGAACTGCACTGTGAATGAGAGCAGTTTAGTATTCACCCAGGGCTCTGAGGAGACCTTGCTGCAATCTTCTAGTACCAGAAGGGGGCTACAAGAAAGCAGGGGAGGGACTTTTCACAAAGGCTTGTAGCGACAGGATGGGGCCTTGGGCAGCCTGATCTAGTAGGAGATGTCCCTGCCCATGGAAGCGGGGTTGAAACTAGATGATCTTTAAGGTCCCTTCCAACCCAAACTATTCTGATTCTATGACCCTACGACCCTTCAGGATGCCTGGGGTTTACATTCATTCTGCTACATTTTTGTCTTATTTTTCATCTTTAAGACTGATTTAGAGCCAGATTCTGTATTTTTTTCAGGTGATTACCCAATTCAGTGTATATGTTGATCTATCATTTCATGCAGTAGATCTTAAGTGTATTAGATAATCCACTCAGGTAGTAGTTTGGGGGAAAAATGTGTGAAAACTGTAGGAAGTATGCATAATTTAAACTTTAATAGCATTAAATGGAAATAATCACAAAATAATATGAGATTAAAAGATATAAAAAACCACTGGGGTTTTCCACAGGCTGAAAATCCAAGGCAAGGCAGCAGATACGTTCATAACATTAAGATCACTCAGAATGATTACTATTCAAACACCTCATATTGATTTGCTTGACATTAGTTAGAAAGGAATAGAAGAATGGTTTTGTTCCAAAACAGTGCTTCTTCAGAACTGAACATGGGGTTTGTGAATAAATTTCCATCCACCAATGCTCTGAGATCATCTCTGCATGACCATTACATTGCAAAACAGTTTTGCAGCAGGCATTTGACCATCTCATACTCTGGAGACCCGTATGAAGAAGAGAGCATGTGAGTTTGTGGGTGCAGGGGCAATGGGGTCACTGGTCCTGGTTGAACTGCCTTGGCCAGTCCCACCCACACTGTAGCCCCAAGAAACAATGTGCCCCTGATGCTGACAGGGAAACAACATGGGGTTCTCTCACCCATATTTTGGCTGCTCGTAGCAGTAGCTGAATAGAGCATCAAGGATGAGGAGCCAGCAGGATCACAGGGAGATATAGCCAAGGGGAGCATGGAGAAAATACCACCCATGTGTAAGTCTCCCATGTGAGGCCTGAGAGGTGGGCTGATCCAAACAACTTTTCCAAAGGGCATTCACTTTTTTAGCAAGAATCACTACAGGGCAGCAGTCAGCAGAGTGATGGCTACAGACAGCATCTTTTTCCATATATTCTGAAAATGAAGGAGGGGTGGTGATGAGTCCCTGAAGAGCAGGAACAGGCTGTTCTGAAGAACTGGCCCAAAACCAGCAAAAGAGCAAACTCGGAAGAGGCCAGAGCTAGCTTTCAAGCCAGCCTAAGGTTTGCACAATAAACACTACTCCAGACACACTTGAAGCTCAGATTCTGTTTTAATAAGCAACAGAAAGCCCCTAAAAGCATCTGTTACTTCCCTTCTATTCCCAACAAGAGCTGACCCATTGCAAATAAGGAAGGAAGGAAAAGAGAGAAGCCAGTGGATTTGCCTTCAGCTTTTACAAGTCTTTGGGAACAAAAGCACTGCTTTCAAATTAAATACAGTGGAAACTACAAGCTGTAAAACTAGAACACCTCCTGGCACAAAATCATGAAGAAAAAAGAAAAAGAGTGAAGTCATTAGTATAGGAAAATTATGTATTGTACTGGAGAATGAATCCTCCTGCCCCTTAAGTCAGTGGAAACAGAACTGAAATAAAGGGCTTTGGTAAAAAAGCTGCCAGAAAATGAACTTAAAATAACTAGTGCAAGCAGTAAATGTGAAGGTTTATATACTCAGAGGTATCAGCTCTCTGGATGGGAATGCACAAACAGCACTTGCAGGGCCAAGCAGACCATGTCACAGGCTGCTTCTAGGAGAGATTGCTCATGGAAGAAAGCAGTACCTTTTGTGATGAGGAAATTGTTAAATAACTCAATTCTAATGTGGGTCCCAAGGGCTGAAGTGACTGTCCTAAAGGCAGACAGGATGTCTGTGGCAGAGCCAAAAATAGCAGCTAAATTTCTTGTTCCTACACTGTAACCATACCATGATCCCTCCTCCTACACACAGCTAATAAATTACATTGTTTAGTTCTTACTGGATGCAAAAAAGAAATTGTTCCACTAAGCAGACTCTGTCAATTCAGGAAAGTCATGTAAATGTGAAGCATTTTATCTTTCAGCCATCGCATTCACCTGGTGCCTGAAAAAGGGCAAAACTTTTTCAGCAGTTCATAAAGTGATGCAACTGTGCAAAGTAATTAAGCGGGTTATGCTGTGATACCTGCTGGGACACAGCTCTAAAACTAACAGGTAACAAAACTCTTGTTTCTGATCCAGAGGTCTGCTGACAGCATGAATGGCATGAAATAACAAAAACAAAACCCCAAACAACCAAACCTCAACCCCCTTGCTTAAGCCAAGATATTGCTGCATCTCCACCACAACCCACTGACACTTGGGAGTCCTGGAATGTGGCACTGAAACACTTTGGCAGGTTACAAGGAGAAAGTTGCTTAGACTTCACGCCCATCAGCACCCATATTGCCTCCCAAAAACTACACCATGCAAATGCTGTCGCTCCCCCATCCTAAACAACCCCAAACTGGAAAGCGGCAACATCTCAGCTTTTCAGCTGTCAACACTGCTACCTTCATACATAAAGGAAGATATCGGCTATGTGCAGGATAAAGATAAATTTCTAATTACGTGGGTGCTGACATTTTTGCTTGCCTCTGCAGAACTAGCTTTGGCTGCCTGGAGCCCACAACAAGCCAAGCAGGAGTGGGAGCTTTTCACAGAGCTGAAACGCAGGCACAAGTTTGGTCTCTGAAGCCACCGACACGCGAGGGCAGTGTTGGTGCACAAATGACAAGGCTGTGGTGCTCCCTCGCAGCCCTGCACAGCACCCAGCTTCTGCAGAGCATCCTCCCCTGGGCCAAGGCTACTCCACAGGCACCATTTGTGCCAGAAAAAAACACATTTGGGAAGTGTATGGGGAGGGAGGTGTTAAGCCAGAATATTTATATTCGCACAGCACCCACCGCAGAGGCAGTTTTTCTAAGAAAGGTTCCCTTTTATTTTACAAGGTGAACAATAAACCAAAGATCAACACATTTATGGTCATACAGTCACAAGGGAATGAGACAAATGCAGTTCTTTAATTACTCCTCTATAAAATGGTACAATCATCAACGAGGCAGGGGTTTTAAAGGGATCTTAACTGTGCTGCTGTAATATACATTCGTTCCTCTAAACAAATACTCTGTCTTCTCAGATGATACTCTGGAAAGCATTTTAATATTGCTGGGAGGCTGGCAGGAAACAGTCAGAAAGATAGCATGAACATCTCCTCAAGTGCAAACAGACTGCCTATATGATATGCATGGATCAACTGACACAAAACATAAAAACGCAGGGGCAACATGGGCATATGCGAACATGCATTATATGTATGTCTAAGTAAATCACACAGAATTAAGCATATGAACTAAAAGAGGCAGAAGGTTCTTATCTGAGCCTGAAACCAGGCATGTAACACACTGTTCCACTGCAAACTCAGGAGCTCACCCACACCCAGGCAGCTTTGGTGGGCAAGGAATTCACCAGCCTGCTCCGGCTCAATCACACCACTTCTTTGGGGAACCCTAGTGCACTGAGGAAGCTAAGTACAGTTTCTGACACAAGATCTGGAAAAATAAGTCAAGCGACCCTCAGAAATCCACTACCTCATAGACATCAGCTTGTAGCTTCTCTGACCCTTACGTATTTTTAAATGTAATTTTAAATATATATGCTTGGCACGCTAATAAAAAAGTGAATATTAATAGCTACGGATCTCCATAAATGAAGTACAATGTTAGATAACAATGATGTAATCATATAAATGAACTACAGTAATTGCAATACCTAGGGCTGAATATGAAAGAATAAAAAGAAGCCAAGCGAATTTGCTTTCATTCTCATGTAATACTGTATATCAACCCACACACAGATGCTATAGGTATGACCTAGTCCTCCAAGACTAAGATCCAACAGGAAATATTGCCGGCAGTGCTTATAAATATATCACCTGCTGAATGGCCAAAATAGCTAATGGAATCTGGATATTTTCCTAATTAATTTTCCACCCTTTTTTTTTCTCATAAAACTGTAACCAAATAGTTTTATAGTGTAATCCACTTGCAGATTCTCAGTACTGGCTACAGTTTTTGTGGTTTGGTCCTTCCTTGCTAAACAGCTAAAATGACCCAGCTGTTACTCTAAACCAAAGGAATTCATAGTCTGTGAGGAGCCAAGTACGTTTACCAGCCATTCAGAGGAGCACTTAATTCCCCCCATATGGATTTTCATGTCTCTACCTTCTTATCAGTCCAGATATAGAAGGTTCCCTTTTTCATAGCAGATATCAGGTGGTGAACATGCATGTGAATTGTAGTCTGCTTGATCATAATACACATCCAGGAATATTTTTGCGGGCTTTAAAATTCAGAAAGGAGATGCACAAGTACAAAAAACAGATGCAGAGTGACCATTTGCACTACAAATGCAAGAATTACAAAGACACCATTTATCAGGTATGGCAATGAAAAGATCATAGAATCATAGAATCATCAGGTTGGAAAAGACCCATCGGATGCAAGTGTTCAGAGCGCAGTCACAAAATGCTTTAAGATAGCAATGGCATTTTAGGGGGGAGTTACCAGTCTCTCTGCAGAGCTCTGGTGTATTAGTCATCTGCCTGGTGCAAGAAGGCTGGAGTAAAACAAATTCATCAGAGTCACTGCTTCAGGTGCTTAGTGTTGGCCCCAAATGGCACTAAACTGGGTTTCAGCAAAGCCATACTCCCTTTTTTTTGCTCTATAATATTCCTTTCACAGGTCAAGTATGGCTTTACTGTGTTCTTTCCATTTTATATATCTACTACATATAGTAGTTCCATGCTTCTTTGTCTAATGTAGCTACTAACTCTGTCAAGTTAGACAGCTGCATCTCTGAGATGTAATACTCAACATAACACTTCATATCCACTTGAAGCCTTTCACTGGAAATTTGGTCCAGAGAAAAGGAGGATGAGGGGACACATCGGCATAACAGCATAAGCAGCAGGTCCAGGGAGGTTATTCTCCCCCTGTACTCAGCACTGGTGAGACTGCACCTTGAGTACTGTGTTCAGTTCTGAGCCCCTCACCACAAGAAGGATGTTGTGGCTCTGGAGCGAGTCCAGAGAAGAGCAACAAAGCTGGTGAAGGGGCTGGAGAACAAATCTTATGAGGAGCGGCTGAGAGAGCTGGGGTTGTTCAGCCTGGAGAAGAGGAGGCTAAGGGGAGACCTTATTACTCTCTACAACTACCTAAAGGGAGGTTGTGGAGAGGAGGGTGCTGGCCTCTTCTCCCAAGTGACCCGGGACAGGACGAGAGGGAATGGCCTCAAGCTCCACCAGGGGAGATTTAGGCTTGAGATTAGGAAAAAATTCTTCACGGAGAGGGTGGTTAGGCATTAGAACGGTCTGCCAAGGGAGGTGGTTGAGTCACCGTCCCTGGAGGTGTTTAAGGTTAGGGTAGACGAGGTGCTTAGGAGCATGATTTAGGGATTGGTTGGACTCGACAATCCAGTGGGTCTCTTCCAACCTGGTTATTCTGTGATTCTGTGATTCTGTGATCAGTCTTTACAACTACATGAAAGGAGGTTGCAGCAAGGTGGGTGTTGATCTCTTCTCCCAGGTAACAACCAGTAGGACAAGAGGAAGTGCTCTCAAGTTGTGCCAAAGGAGTTTTAGATTGGATATTATGAAAAATTATTTCACTGAAAGGGTTGTCAAGCATTCAAACACGCTGCCCAGGGAAGTGGTTGTGTCACCATCCCTGCAAGTATTTAAAAGACATGTAGATGTCTGTGGAAAGGCTGTGGATGTGGTCTTCTTGGACTTCAGTAAAGCCTTTGACATAGTTTCTCACAGCATTCTGCTTAGGAAACTGTCGGCCTCTGGCCTGGACAGGCGCACACTCTCCTGGGTGGGAAACTGGTTGGATGGCTGGGCCCAGAGAGTGGTGGGAAATGGTGTTAAATCCAGCTGGAGGCCAGTTCCAAGTGGGGTTCCCCAGGGCTCAGTCCTGGGTCCAGCCCTGTTCAATGTCTTTATCAACGACCTGGATGAAGGCATCGAGTGCACCCTTAGCAAGTTTGCAGATGACACTAACCTGGGTGGAAGTGTCGATGTGCTGGAGGGTCGGGAGGCTCTGCAAAGGGATCTGAACAGGCTGGACTGCTGGGCAGAGTCCAATGACATGAGGTTTAACACGGCCAAATGCCGGGTTCTGCACTTGGGGCACAACAACCCTATGCAGTGCTACAGACTAGGAGAAGACTGGCTAGAAAGCTGCCCGGAGGAGAGGGACCTGGGAGTGTTGATTGTCAGCTGACTGAACATGAGCCAGCAGTGTGCCCAGGTGGCCAAGAAGGTCAATGGCATCTTGGCTTGTATCCGAAACGGCACGACCAGCAGGTTCAGGGAGGTTATTCTCCCTCTGTACTAGGCACTGGTGTGAATACTGTGTTCAGTTCTGGGCTCCTCACCACAAGAAGGATATTGAGGCTCTGGAGAGAGTCCAGAAAAGAGCAACAAAGCTGGTGAGGAGCTGGAGTACAAGTCTTATGAGGAGCGGCTGAAGGAGCTGGGGTTGTTTAGCCTTGAGAAGAGGAGGCTGAAGGGAGACCTTATTGCTCTCTACAACTACCTGAAAGGAGGTTGTAGAGAGGAGGGATCTGGCCTCTTCTCCCAAGTGACAGGGACAGGACAAGGGGGAAAGGCCTCAAGCTACATCAAGGGAGTTTCAGACTAGATACCAGAAAGAAATTTTCACCAAAAGGGTCATTAGGCACTGGAACAGGCTGCCCAGGGATGTGGTTGAGTCACTATCTCTGGAGATATTTAAAAGACATGTAGACAAGGTACTCAGGGACATGGTTTAGTGGCAGATTGGAATGGTTGGATTCAATGACCCCAGATGTCTTTTCCAACCTGGTGATTCTGTGTGATGCTTATGGACATGGTTTAGTGTTGGATTTGGCATTGTTAGGCTTATTGCTGGATTTGATGGTCTTTTCCAACCTAAATGATTGTATTATTTCAGTACGCTAGGAAAGGAAAGGACAGGTTCACCTTGAGTTGATTAGGAGTTTGTTTGAGCGCTAAGAAAAAGGTATAAAAGCAGCCAAAGCATTAAAGGTATTGTGAGTTCTGTTCATCTGAGTGTCAGTGAACTGCTGGACTAAGTGACCTTGCTATGCTGTCCCACCACCAAGGATGAGATATTTTTTCTTATAACTCATTCTGAATCTGCAAGGCAAGCTCTGAGGGATGGTCATTTTGCAGGGCTGGGATTGCTCCATGACTACGAAACTCCTAACTGTTTACATGTCCAGCAACATCAGGATCCAGGAGACTCATGACCCTCCATGGATGATGCATAAGCCCACGACTATTTCTACAAATACCTCTCAGGTTCCCCTTTGGGCTGACCACACGCCATCCTGGAGTTCGTGAAACTTGGCCTTCCAAGTTGCTCATACCTCATTTGCTTTATAGGTTAAGTAGAATGACAGACTAAGACTAATAAAACAGACGTGGGAGACACTGAGAAAGAGAAGAGGAACACAGAGATGACCACACAGTCCTGGAATGCATTACCAGCCCAAGTATTAGAAATTCATTATTTAAATTGTGCTTAGCTTAAGTGTTATCTTCTTCCATAGCTGTTTTAGTCCAAAGGCTCTCCTTTCCTTCCCCATCCACAAGAAGAATTACTTGTGGAGCAGAGCCAGCTGTTGGCTTGCACGGAGGTAAAATTGCTTTTCCTTCCTTCTGCTTTTCCATATCTAGCCCAGAAGCAAGGATTACACATCAAAGACCAGCAGTAGTCTGTTAGAAGGCACAAGGGATTAAGAGGACTCTAGAAACCTCCCCTAGGATGCCAGAACAAGCTGCAGCCAAGAGGGAAATATAGAAGGTTTCAGTATGGATGAAATAAAGAAACACCAATGGAGGTACCTCCCAGATTGGGAAGACAACCAGGGTGCAGGAGAACCAGTGATCCTCGCCCACAGCCAGGAAATCCAGAGAACATTTGCACAGAACTGCTAAAGCAGCAGAGTCAAATTCCCTTGACCTAGGTACATATCTGTAAAAATAAAGCCCTGTGATCACCCTGCTAACCTGTGGCAATGGGAGGCTGAAGGTAACTCATCCCAGGATGCAGCAAACTCTGGATGGGACAAAACTTCAAAGAGGGAGTGATGGGGAATTATGTGATGTAAGCCCAGTCCAAGAATTCATGGTGGACACAAGAACACAGAAAGAAAACATATAGGTAGACTTAGTTTGGGCCTGTCACTGCCAAGCCAACAGCTGTCAGTCAAAGTTTTTTTTTAATAGAAACGGAAAATTCTACTTTTAATATAAACACCCAAAGAATGATGATAGTTGAGCTGTGTTATAGGAAAGCAAAGGGAGAATCCAGGGGAACAGTTTAATCCAAGGGAGCCTACCTGCAGTTCTCAGTGACAAATCTGAAAGACTGAGGAAGCCTTACTTTGCTTTCTGATCTACAACATGAGACACTGTCAGGATTGATATTCAAGTTTATCTTCAACTGAAGCTGTGGGCATTCATCTTTTACCAGGCCACAGCTGCCCGTGTTCACATACAGGATACTATTTCTTCTTTTAAAAACAGATTCATTTCCACTTGTGCATGAGAGCCAGGGCTGTCCAGACAGAAATGTTCAAGACCTCTATGGGACACATCCAAAAAGAGCAGTTCTCCATAAACTAAGCACTGGCAGAATGCTAAAACAACTCTTAACATCCTAACATGGGAGCCTAGAGCTTCTGAAAAAAAAAGAAGTCATTTGTCCCATGTGGGTATGGAGGACTACTGAAATTTGACCGATTCGTAGCACCTGAGGGAAGGTAAGGGAAGCTAAGCATACACAAGCCTTTCAAAGGACAGATACCCGGTATCATCATGTAAATCTCATGCTTTTGCTAAAGCCCACAGCTATCATTTTTAACTAATGCCTTTCCCTAGAGAAGCCCCACTACCAGAATACTTGCACTGCAGGCAGGACTGTCACAGTGTGAAACGGGGACAGGACCTGCCCGAGGCGACAGAAACAGGCAGTGGCACAACTGCGAGGGTGGGGAGGGAGCCAGGTCCTGTCCCCAGCTCTGTTTTGGTGAACGCTGGCAGAAAGACTGTTGCACACTCTCAGCTGATAGCTCTCAAAGCACATTTAGACACTGACAGGGGAAGTTATGAAGATGTATAAAAGCCTGCTGTTTTCAGCAAAAATTCTGTGTTTGTGTTCTTAGGAGGTATCCTTTCTTCATCAGAAATAGACTTGGATTTGAACCTCTCATCCATCTGAAGCACATTCACTGCTACTTTCAGGATCTTGCCTTAGAATGGTTTCATTCTGCAAGTGGATTTGTGCAGAGGGACTGAAAAAACGAAAGACCAGCTTTGGGAAAGACCCAGAAATGATCCAGTCATACCTTTAGGGATTATGTCTGCCGGCTTTGAGCCACAAGATACTCATATGCACAACTGAAGGTTCAGCTGCTATAAGCAGAGTAAATCTAATTCACATTTACAATATGAAAGTGGAGGATAGAACCTCTCTAAAGAAAAGTGCATTGACCCTGTCTCTGATAACCAGATGGTGTCAAGCAACAAGGAATGGTGGGAAGGTTAGAGGGACAAGACATATCCACTTTGAGCCCATATTGCCTAAGGTTATCTGTGATTATTCATGTTGCAAGCCTGTAGCCTTCTGTTAAGAAGCACTCAGTCGACAAGCTTCTGTTCACCTTCCTTAGAGAGCCATGGGATTTTTGCAGGCAAGAATGAGGTGTCTGGAACCTTTAGTATTAGACCATATATGAGCTGCTAGCAAAGCAAATAGATAAATGAATAAAGCAATCTGTAGCCTTTTCTTTTTTTCTTTTTTTGGTTCAAGTCTGGTCAGAATGTGGTTTCACCTGGAACAGCCCAAAGAAATGTGATCAGGTTTTCCTGCCACCAAAATCAAAATTCTTGACCTCACATCTGTGCCAATAAATGTTATGAGAAAGAGAAGTTAAAACTCCACATTATGGTTCTCAAACTGCTTTCCACACAGCCTGAGGCTGCCCCTGATCTTGGGTCATTATTAGTGACTATTTAGTGAAATTAATGCTCACAAAGGAAATGGTGCCTATATAAAACTGTCATCAAACATCTCTCTGCTTCTTCCCTCTCACTAAAAGCAAAAGCCTGGTGATAGTGTGCTGTGACTGCCATCACATCAAATAAAAGTGTCAATACCTGTCTATTAGTCGATACTATTTACTCTTTGGCCTGATGATTAGCACAATCATTAAAGGAAAAGTCTGCAGATTAGTGTTCATCTCTTTCCATCCACCACCCATTCCTCTGCTTCAAAAGCTTTAGAGGCTGCCAATGCTGTTCTTCCTATACTCATTATGTACAAAGTGCAGAACTGCTTTTCTAATGATCAGCCTTCATTGGAATATTTTGTCCTGCTTAAGTAAGGATTCTCTTATCTGCTGGGTCATCAGGACTAAAGGTTGAAGATCCTGGCTCCGATTCCTCAATATGCAGCACTGAAAGGGGACAGCACATTCCTTGCTGCAAAATTCCTTGCTGCACTGATGACTCAGGCACTGAGGAATCTCAACCTAGTTGACACGACTGCACTCCCATGGTGTCTGTCCTTACATCTATGAAATAAGTATTTTAAGAAGTATTGGAAAACTTAACGCCCAAAATTCCTACCGTTTTTCTCTTCCCAGGCCCATCGCCTTTGCAATTATAACTTTATAAAAACCCCTTATTGATAAAACTCAGTTCCTGCCTGCAGCTTAATACAGTACTGGAGGACAGGTGACAGGTGCCCTTTGAGACCTGCCTGACCTTCCCATACCAACTCCTCTGCCATTCTCTTTGCAACAACTACGTATATTCCAGATAAATTCCTGATAGTCAACCCTCCTCTTGGAGTATATTTTTCCGTCTGTATTTCCTCATATATGTGAAGGGTGATAAGTCCACAGTGGGATTATAGATTCTTGCCTGTGTATAGTGACCTGACAATACTACAACTCCATGGATGCCTCTGCATGGAAAGATCTTCAGTAATATTGTGAAGATACCATCAAACATGCAACACAACAGACAATGAGTGGGGCAGTGTCAGAGCTTTATGAGCATTCATCTTTTATGACTTAGTTAAGACATCTCTCATGAGTAGGGTGGCCAGGCCAGCTAAATATTCACAATATTCCACACCAATCACAATATCCCTTGCTCCTTCAGTCATCCTACCCTAAAGATGCCAAACTAAGCCTGCTCTTCTCCCCAAAGTTCTGCAAGTATTACATAGGCTAATACTGCCTCCCAGTTGCTCTTTCCAGCCCCCTCTCATCCCTCCATGCTTTACATCCCTGTTCCCTTGCTCCCTTATGCATGTCAGATAGAAATCTCCACTTCATCAATCTACCAATCCCACATTCCACTCTAGTTCAGGTGTGGAGAAAACCCACAGCAATTCAGGTTATTACTTGAGAGAAAGTGTTCCAACTCAGTGGTTTCTAAGCACAACCTTCTAAGGTCCAACTCTGCAAGTTTGCTCAGGAGGTGACAATATCCCTGGGACGATCCAGAGAGACACAGCTTTGCTTGCCCCATTCAATGAAGAGCTTGAACAAAATCGGTCAAGACTCAAGACTCTTTTCAGGATACTTTTGACATGCTTTCAAACACTTTTAGATACTCTTTAAACCAAATATATTGCCAGAAATATTTGGATTGCACTCACTTGCTCACCTCTACTGCAAGCTCATGTATGCATGTACTCCCACGTCCTTCCATACTACAGCAGCTTTTTCATACAGACAGGGAGTATCAATGGAATCTGAGACAACCACTGTAAAATTTTCAAGGCTTGCACAGATTTCCTCTAGTAACACTATTTGTGCTGGGACAGGGGAGGAGGGTTTCCTCTGCATGACTTTTGACTTGTTCAACAAAAATCAGCTAAGGTGAATTAACTTACCTCAGAGAGCCTAAGAGGTGCATTTTATTTGTTTGCTCTTAGTTCTGTGTTTTGGTTTGTGTCATATTTTTTTCTAGAAGTGGCATCATTATCAGTCCATCTCCGCATTCACACAAGGTTTATCGCTTTATCATCTGCTTTCACCCAGGTGCGCCTAGCATACCGTGCCATGCCTACTACTTTCTTGCTTTAAAGCCTTGCCTTATCTCACAACACACAAGCCAATCTCTGATGCCAGCAGCCATGCAAAGCTAAACTCCCCCTGCGCAAAGCAGTTGTTGTTACCCCCTTTCTGAACAGACGTGATGCTCAGACACCGCTTCACACGTGTCTGGCTAGGGTAACGCTGCAAGTCAGGCAGCTCAAGAGCACCCCTCAGATCTCTTGTAGCTCTCTTTGGGGTCCCCAGGGATGCCCAACCCCTCGTCCAACAACACCTGCAGGTATGGGGATGAGGGTGAGGGACTCAACAGGTCTCTCTGGGAACAGACACTCCTGGCACCCACTGTCGTGGTGGTCACACTCCTCGGTACAGCAGCTCTCAGCAAGCACCTCTCTTCCCTGGGGATTTCACGCAAACTGCACGCATCGTGAAGGGAAAAGCAAAACACACGCATCTCCTGAAACAAGCCGGTTTCCTGTACAAGTTTCTCCAAAGGGGGAGGGGAAGGAAATCAGCTGCTGCCTGCGTGGATCGGGCAGCTCCAGAGATCGGGAGAGGGGGAAACAAACCCGTGCTCGGCTGCTGCTGCGCACCTGCCCCGCCAGCTCCGCTCCCGCTCCCGTTCTCGCACCGGCACCTGCCCCTCGGGCACCTGCCCTTCCCCTCCATCCCGCTCCCCTGGCAGCCTCACCCTGCCTGCCTCGGGCAGGAACGGGTCATCTTTTCCTACTTCTTTCCACCATACAAGCGGGAGAAATAAAAGGATGAGAAAAAAGTAAACAAAGTGCTCACTACTGATTTCTGTGCAGGTCCAGCTGGACGCTAAGCAGAGATGAATTCAATTCAGAGACGCTTCTGCACCCTTTCCTTTCTCCTCCCCTCATCTTTCCCTTTCCCTTTCCTTTTCCCTTTCCCTCTTCTTCACCTTTGCCCTTCCCCTTCACCTTTCTCCCTCTCCCCCTCTCCTCCTTTCCCCCTTCCCTCCTTTCCCACTTGTCCCCTTTCCCTTTCCCTTTCCCTTTCCCTTTCCCTTTCCCTTTCCCTTTCCCTTTCCCTTTCCCTTTCCCTTCCCCTTTCCTCCTTTCCTTCCCTTCCCGGCTTACCTCTCCCTTTCACTCCCTTTCCTTTCCTCCCTGGCTCACTTTTCCCTCTCTGCTCTCACATCTCTCACCCCCTCAAAGCTCACTGGTACCCATGCACCACACTCGGCTCTCCCAGCCCGCTGTGCACTAAATCCAAGTGTGTTTGCAGAAGTCTCTCCTGTAGTTTCCAAACTCACCTGCAAAATGCTGCTTGTTGCTAGAATCCAGGGCAAAAGCCACCTCATCCCTGGAAGCCGGGATTAAATACATTGATTGAACCCAGATTTAGAGCCGTTTTGAACAAGAACACCACTTTGGGGAATGCAGAGCAATCCTGAACTGGCAACCTACCCTAGGCAGTCTGCCTTTTTCTCTTGGCTCTTTGGGGATTTTATTAAAGACAGATCTGACGTCAGGGAGAAGGACAAGCCCTGCATTTTTCCTCTGGAGAAACTTTTCCTGCCTTCACGTCTTCATTTTTGTGTGTGGTGTTGTCCCACCTCCTGCATTGCTGTTAGCCAAAGGGCTCTTAAAGGGAAAGCTGCAGCACTGTGGTCCATCGCACTGCAATTTTATCACTGCAACAAAATGCTGAGAGCTTACGCCTTGTGTTATCCGTGGCATGCAGAGTCTTGCAGTTTAGCTAGTATGACAAGAGATATTCGATCTGGCTTTACTGATTGTGGTTAATGACTTGACACATATACAAATAAACACAGATGTTTGATTTATTTTGTCTTTTGAAAAGAGTGGCTTAATTTGAAGTACAGAAGGGTGTTTGTCCTGAAGTGGACCCATGGGAAGGACTCCGATGGCTCCCCTTGGACCCTTCTTTTTACGGAGTAACCCACATGATTAATGAAAGGAAGGGCGTACTATTCCCTGCCATGCTACGCATCCCTGTGCTGGTTTTGTTGGAGTGTATCAAAGTATGCATCAGCTCCTGGACCAAGCTGTATTTCTATCCTGTGTCAGTAGTGGGCATAACAAATATTGCCCAAGTACACAGGAGTGGAAACCCCACCCTGAAGAGAGGTAAATTTTCTGATCACCTGTATCCCTGTTAATATAATGATTTTGGCTGGCTCATCTCTGATGTGGTTTTCTTCTTTTACCTACACACAGGCGCAGTATTTTCCCTCACCTTTCTAAATATGAATTTCAAAGAATTTATAGTTTCTATAATCTTTAAACTGAAATAGAATAGTGTAAGGCTAATTCCCTTGCAGAGGGAAGAGAAAGCATATTAAACAATATTACAGATATTAAACTCAAGAAGGAGTTGAGACATGGGCAAAAAGAGGTGTCAAGTTAAATTCAGAAGCAGATAAACCTTCCTGCTTGGCAGGCTGGGCAGTGATGTGCGCGTTAACACTGATGGGCAAACTAGAACAGAGATGGTGCCTTAACCTCTGTTTGGCCTCTGCTTCCTTCTTTAACTCTGGTGTGCCAATTCAGACTGGGGTAAGTCAGTCCCAGCTGAACCTCCAGCAGCAATCCCAGATCTCCAGGGCTGTTGGCGCTGCAGTGAGGTTTGCTCTCCATACCTGTTATGTCTGACCGATCAAAGCTGTGGCTGACAGCAGGTGAAGAGGGGAGAGCATGGAAGCTGTATCCAATAACATGTGTTCTTCCAGTGACTTTCATCTTTTCATGCTGTGCAATGTGACATTGGCAGTTTGATGGTTTTACACCAACTGGGACAGGGACCAGATTTTTATGTGATAGTTTGGACACGTGGCTGCCCTGGGAAATAATTCAGCCAGAGCTTGGCTGCAAACTGGATAAAGTGCCACCTTCTCCCTCCTCCAGCACATTCACCCCTACCACAGCCCCTTCCCAGGTCACACCATCCTGAAGACCAGGTTGGGATTGTAGTTTCTGTCAGGATCCTCCAAGGCTGTGTCTGTTCTCCTTCCTTTATATCCTTCTCTTCCTTTCCACACTTCCTCCATTCATGCCACCTCTCTCTATTTCAACATTTATCTCTACCCATCTCTGTCACCAGCACACAGTCATGGGGACTCTCTCTCTCTGCTGAGGAATCTAGAATAGCCTACTATCTTCATGTCATCTGCAGTGGAATTCATCTGCATGTGGCCATCACTCCATGCCTGATTTTGGGGTCCAAATCCCTGAATATTATTTTTTAAGTGAAAAGAGCATTTTGAGAGTGTAATCTCTTACCTAGGTGAGATGTCCTCTTGATTAGCCTAGAATAATAGGGTCAGATGTAAAGTGAGCGGCTAACACCTCATACAGGTTGTGCTTGCTGGCTTGGAGCTGAAGGGGCCATGCTAGCAGCCCTAGCAAAAGGAGCTTTGTAAATGAATGAGGGGCAAGAGTTCGAAGCTCCTGGATTATTAGACTATAAAATCAAGGGAAAGAAGTCTTTATAAATGACACCAGAAATGGCAGTGTGTTGGGTTTTGGTTTTCCCAAAAAACATTTGGTTTTCTCACTCTCTTTTGACTATTTCTGCTGTGTATTTCGTTCCCCTCAGTGAATTCCTTAGCTAATGCTGTGGTTAAGCATGTCAGCAAGGATGGAGTCAGAGATGTGGGTATCTGGCTGCTTGCACCTCCACGACTCATTTCATATTGGCCATGGGAGTCTGTCATGCAGTGACCACAAGCCAGACACTGTCTTAGTTCGGACGAGACAGGGTTCGCGGAGTGAGCCTGCAGCTCCAGGGCAGGGGTGCTGAGGTATCCAGCTGCCTCAGCAGCCTTTCTGATTATGAAGCCTGTGTGGATATGGCACATCAGTGAACTTACAATCGTTACTGGGTGTAAGGCTATTTCATTACTTCTCAAATAATAGGTACATTCAGGTTCTTCTTTAACTCAGTGATGGCAGCAGCCCACACCTTGGCTTCTGCTTCTGAGGGCTTTTGGTTCCTCTAAGCATGCTAGTGGTAAAAAGAAATCATTGTAATCCTGTCTCACCCTAACTTAATCCTTGTATTGACACCAATAAATGGAAGCTTTAAAAACCCTTCTGTCTAGTTCAAACACTTAAATTCTATTTAAGATCTTCAAGTGATGGAAAATCCACTTCATGTTTTGGTGAGTTCAGTTAGATCCACTACTAAAGTTTGTGCCATATTTTCAGTCTGAGTTTGCTAGTTTCATCTTTCTGCCAATGCCTGCCTGGCTGATGAGAATTCAGTACATTCTTACAACATATAGACATATAGTTCAGTAAATTACTGCTGACTCTTCTTTTCAATAAAATAATGAAGCCCCATTTCTTCTAAGTTTCACCATTTAATTGGCTTTCTGTGTCATGAAGCAATTTTACAGTTTTAATGACTTTTGTCTCTTTGCCTTTCACTTTCCATGGACGTTGTGTCAGTGAATGCAACTATCCACCACTCCACAGCACTCCATCCACAGTAAAAAGGAAACAGGTAGCATGCCCTAGTGCAAACTAGCTCTGATTCTGTTAGCCTAATACTTTAATATCATTCCTTCCTCTATATGTCCCTTAGGTGTCTTGGCCACATAAACACATTTCTCAATTTGACTCCATTTTACAGTCTTTTTATACTAAATAAACAAGGAAATGGATTGATTTATTTTATGCTGTTTGATGTATTTGACACTTTTACTGAGGGCTGTAGCCAGCCAAAGAACACAGGCACTCTGAAGAAGAGAATAAGAGTTCAGGGAGGATGGATTCTTCCCTTGCTCACAAATGTGTGGCAGGAATAGTTCCTTGTCTGTAGCGGATTTAGCCTGTAATAAGTGAGATCAGAGTCTCTTTATAAGTCCAAAGGAAAATAAGAGCACCTTGGAATTTCCTGACTCATAAAAGGTAAAGGCTGAGTCATGAATCTGGCTTTTAAACAAGTCAAACAAGTGGCTGTATAAGTTTCTATCAGCATGCCCTTGTTACTGCCTTTCTCCATGTTGGGGTGATGGAGGATATGCCACTTCCATGTTGGATTTCCCTGCTGGGAAGTGCGGGCCCTGCTCAGCCTTCAGTAAGCAGCAAGACTGGGAACCTCACCTGCTTTAGGAGACACATAATGAAGTGGGAAGGGAGGTAGTGGAGTCAAACTGCACCACCTATTTTTGTTGTTGTTGTTGCTATTGCTGCTTAGGGGATGGGAAGTAGAGTTACGTCAGTCTGGACCTTTGAAATATCAAAGAAGCTTTAGAAACAAGAGTATGAAAACATCTGATTTAGCTGACTCTTCACAGAATCATAGAACCATAGAATAGTTTGGGTTGGAAGGGACCTTAAAGATCATCTAGTTCTAATTCCCCTGGCACTCGCAGGGACACGTCCCACTAGATCAAGCTGCCCAAGGCCCCATCCAACACGGCCCTGAACACCTCCAGGGAGGGGGCATCCAAAACTTCCCTGGACAACCTGTTCAGTATCTCACCACTCTCATCATGAAGAAATTCTTCCTTAAATCTAGTCTGAATCTGCCCCTCTCCAGTTTACAACCATTGTCCCTAGCCCTATCACTACAAGCCTTTGTAAACAGTCCCTCCTCAGTTTTTTTTGTAGGTCCTCTTCAGGTACCAGAAGGTTGTTATAAGATCTCCTCAGAGCCTTCTCTTCTCCAGGCTAAACAACTCAAACACTCTCAGAACAACCCAAATGCTCTCAGCCTATCCTTATATCGGAGGTGCTCTAGCCCTTGGATCATATTTATAGCCCTCCTCTGGACTCATTCCAACAGTTCCATAGCCTTCTTATGTTGAGGATTCCAGAATTGGACACAGTACTCCAGATGAGGTCTCACAAGAGAGGAATAGAGGGGCAGAATCACCTCCCTCGACCTGCTGGCCGTGCTTCTTTTGATGCAGCCCAGGATGCGGTTGGCCTTCTGGGCTGCAAGTACACGACTGGCTCATGTCGAGCTTCTAGTTGACCAGTAACCCCAAGTCCTTCTCTGCAGGGCTGCTCTCAATCACATCATCCTCCATCCTGTATTGAAATCAGGGATTGCCCCAACCCAGGTGCAGGACCTTGTACTTGGCCCTGTTGAATCTCATTGGGTTTGTACAGGCCTGATTCACCAGCTTGTCCAGGTCCCTCTGGATGACATCCCATCCTTCTGATGTGGCAACTGCACTCTCAGCTTGGTGTCACCCGCAAACTTGCTAAGGGTGCACTCAATCTCGCTGTCACTATCATTGATGAAGATATTAAACAGCACTTGTCCCAGTCCGTACTGGGACACCTGAGGGACACCACTAGTCACGGATCTCCATCTGGACTTAGAGCCATTGACCACTACTCTCTGAATACAACCATACAACCAGTTTCTTACCACCAAACTGTCCACGCATCACATCCATATCTCTCAAATTTAGAGAAAAAGATGTTGTGGGGAACCATGTCAAAGGCTTTAGAGAAGTCCAGACAGATTACATTTGTTGGTTTACTAATATCCACTGCTGCAGTTACCCCATAATAGGAAGTCACCATATTGATCATACAGGACTTTTCCCTGGTGAAGCCATGCTGGCTGCCACTAATCTTGATAACATCAAGCACCTGAACACTAAGCCAATTCCACTTCAACACAGGTGAATATCTCATTTTCACAGTTATTGGCCTTGACATCTATGATACTTCACATCATAGATTGCAAGAAGCTTCAGTACAGCAGGAGGACAAAAGCTAAAAAGCCTCTGCTAGTCCAGGAAAACCAGCCTGGCTGTTAGCGCTCCAGGACTGAAGGATTATTTCTCCAAGGACCTGGTATAAATCAGATCCACTGATACAGGTGAAGCCACAGCTAAGTCTGAAATATTGAACCTTCAATATTTAATTCATTCAGGCATCCAAAACCATTTATAGTTGAGTGAGAATACTGCCTTTGGGGAGAAATGATTATGGTTTTAGCCCCCATAAGTAGACTCAGATTTATTAGGACAGGTCTTCAGCTGGTGTCAATCTGTGTGACTGTTGATATCAACAGTATTAATCTGGCTGACAGCAGGCGAGCTCTTCCACTAACTAAATGTCTAGAGTTTGAATGCCAGTAGAAAATAACCAAGGCATTAAAATACTAGTTTATGTAAGTTTGCATTGAAAAACAAAACAAAAAAAGGGTAGACTTTATATCAATTTAAAAATATGTGTTATATTAGATTTTCAGTTATTGATGATAGTAACTTCAGATATTGTCGGTTTTTTGCTGACCTCAAAAGCAATAGTCTGACTGTTGTGGTCATCGATTCTTAAATTGTCATAATTACCTGTTGCATGTTTATGTAGCCATCATATGAGCACAAAAGTATTTTGATTGTTTTGATCAAGTACCAGGCATTTTTCACAACAGCAGCAGTACTCTGAGGTATCCAGAGTTTTTCATGAGCCTGTCTCTATCTGTTCTCAAAAAATATGAATTTCTTCATTTAAGCTTTCAAACAAAATTAAGAATAAAAAAATAGGGAAAAACCCAACAACAAACCAGTACACAAATAAGGTTTCAAGCTCTGAGAATAATTAATAACCAAAACAATCAGGCCGCAGATAATCAGGAACCTTCCAGGAATATGAACAGGCTCTGATAAATCCTTGCTATAGAAAAGCAGTCTTCTGGAAATAAAGATTTACAAAATATTTTCTAGCCCATAAAAGAAGCTGGATTAATAACACATACTGTGCCTGAGCCTCAGCAGGTATAAAAATGAAATCCTTGGAGTTGCACTGATCTGTGAGATTCATAGGTGTAATGCATTATTCAGTATTATTCAGAAATATTCATTCAATCTTTGAACAAATGAGGGAAATGCAGAGGAGAGATTAACGTTTGGGTTTGCCTCCTGCAGTTGTCTTTCTTGATGCATATGAAAAGGGACCTTACATATCTTTGGTTGGAAAAAACCCTAACCAACTAACCAATGAAATTGCATTAAGTGTAAAAGAGTGAAGACTGTAAGACACAGCTATCTCCTATCTCAGATAGGCTTGTTTTTCTTCTGGAAAGTACATTTACCCTTCTAGCCCATGTGTAGGTTTTAAAATATTTTATTAATAAATGCAGACAATTTTTTTTCACACTAAAGAAAATAAGCAAGAATTCTTATGAGATGTTTAGAAAAGCTGTGAACAGACCCCCAAGAAATAAAAACTGTTTTAAACGTGAAATATTCAAGGATATTCTATGGCCTGAGTATCCAAATTCTGTATTCTAACTCTGGTAACATTTTATTCAAAGTTTCCTTTGGTATTTGGTTAGTAAACATTTCTCTTTGAACAGAGCTGCTTTCAGTCTCTATTTCCTGGGGAAAATGGAGCTTATGCAATCGCATCGTAGGTGTTCATGTCTGTCTGTCTGCATCCCTTCACAGTAATTTTTGAGCCTTTTGGCCAAAACCAAGCCAAATTTGACAGAGAAATATCTCACTGATGATCACATTCCTGAGCATTTTGTGAAAGAAGTCACCAAGGAAGAAGAGAGAGGCCATAGGAGTATCATACCTTTGGGAAAAGTGGAGTGCTTATTCATGCAGTATTAGACGCCAGAGAAGCCACACAGCTGAGACCTCTCAGACAGCCGACTGCAGGAAAACAACTTCAGCTGGAGTTTGCAGTCAGCCATCAGACACAAATCTGTGGGGAATGAGGCTTTATTGGTGTAGCTGTCACAAAAATACTGCTACTTAAGGCACACATAGTCCACATGCTCTCAAGTCCTCATTTTTTTTTATTTTTACTTGCAAGCAGCACTTCAAGTTTCCTCTCTTCCCAGCCGATGCCAATATTTTTCCTTAATTTAGTCACAGTTATGAAAGCAAAAAGGTTGAAAACAAAGGTATCTATTTTCCCATAACCACCTTGGGAAATGAAATATTAAGTCCATCACAAATTCTTCCCTGGACTCTTTTAAGTGCAAAGACATCATCACCTTCCAGTGAGTATAGAGTGGTTCTTCCTAAAGAGGTTGAACAAATTGAAGGTCTGATACAGGCTGCTTTAGAGATCTCAACAGAAGGAGGTCTCAGCTATGGAGAATGTCCAGGATACATGCATTTTCATTACCAATGATGAAGTATATAAAAAATTTTATAATGAAGATAACAAACTACATTTCATGCCCTGGAAGGTGTTCACCACAAGGCCAGTTAATGTTCATTATCAGCTTTACAAAATTTTCCCGATTTCATTTGGAGCACTCTTGTTTGCCAACTCAAAAGGCACAGTTTAGGCAAAGACAGGGAATGGGGCATGGAAGCTGATGACCCAGAGTGCTAGAGCAGGTCATCGCTACAAGTGCTGCTCTTCATAATCATTGTCTACCTTCCTCCATTCCTGCCCAGTGTGATAAACCTTTCCACCCTCTCCTGTATTGAGGGCTCCACACAGAATAATCATTGTTTCCTTCTGGCTTATTTTACCTTCCTCTTCCTCCTGTCAGTAATTTCACAGAATCACAGAATCACAGAATAACCAGGTTGGAAGAGACCCACTGGATCGTCGAGTCCAACCATTCCCACCAATCCCTAAATCATCCTCCTAAGTACCTCGTCCACTCTAACCTTAAACACCTCCAGGGACGGCGACTCAACCACCTCCCTTGGCAGACCGTTCTAATGCCTAACCACCCTCTCCGTGAAGAATTTTTTCCTAATCTCAAGCCTAAATCTCCCCTGGTGGAGCTTGAGGCCATTCCCTCTCGTCCTGTCCCGGGTCACTTGGGAGAAGAGGCCAGCACCCTCCTCTCCACAACCTCCCTTCAGGTACTTGTAGAGAGTAATAAGGTCTCCCCTCAGACTCCTCTTCCCCAGGCTAAACAACCCCAGCTCTCTCAGTTGCTCCTCATAAGATTTGTTCTCCAGCCCCTTCACCAGCTTTGTTGCTCTTCTCTGGACTCACTCCAGAGCCACAACATCCCTCTTGTGGTGAGGGGCCCAGAACTGAACACAGTACTCGAGGTGCGGTCTCACCAGTGCCAAGTACAGAGGGAGAATAACCTCCCTGGACCTGCTGGTCACGCCGTTTCACATACAAGCCAAGATGCCATTGGCCTTTTTGGCCACATGGGCACACTGCTGGCTCATGTTCAGTCAGCTGTCAACCAACACCCCCAGGTCCTTCTCCTCCTGGCAGCTTTCCAGCCAGGCTTCTCCTAGTCTGTAATTCTGCTTAGGGTTGTTGTGTCCCAAGTGCAGGACCCGGCATTTGGCCCTGTTAAACCTCATGCCATTGGTCTCATCCCAGCAGTCCAGCCTGTTCAGATCCCTTTGCAGAGCCTCCCGACCCTCCAGCAGATCGACACTTCCACCCAGCTTGGTGTCATCTGCAAACTTGCTAAGGGAGCACTCAATGCCTTCATCCAGGTCGTCGATAAAGACATTAAACAGGACTGGACCCAGGACTGAGCCCTGGGGAACCCCACTTGGAACTGGCCTCCAGCTGGATTTAACTCCATTTACCACCACCCTCTGGGCCCGGTCATTCAACCAGTTTTCCACCCAGGAGAGTGTGCGCCCGTCCAGGCCAGAGGCTGACAGTTTCCGAAGCAGAATGCTATGAGAAACTGTATCAAAAGCTTTACTAAAGTCCAAGAAGACCACATCCACAGCCTTTCCCTCGTCCAAGAGTTTAGTTACTTGGTCATAAAAGGTGATCAGATTACTCTGGCAAGACCTGCCTTTCATGAACCCATGTTGACTGGGCCTGATCACCCGGTTCTCTTGCAAGTGCTTCTTGATAGCACTCAAGATCACCCACTCCATGACTTTACCCGGTACCGAGGTCAGACTGACAGGCCTGTAGTTCCCCAGATCCTCCCTGCGCCCCTTCTTATAGATGGGCATGACATCAGCCAGCCTCCAGTCCAGCGGAACCTCCCCAGTCATCCAGGACTGTTGGAAGATGATGGAAAGGGGTTTGGCCAGTACATCCGCCAGTTCCCTCAAAACTCTTGGGTGGACTCCATCTGGCCCCATAGACTTGTAGGCATCTAGCTGGGCAAGCAAGTCTCTAACCACCTCCTCTTGGACCTTGGGAATCTCATACTTCTCTTCCAACCCTTGGGGTTGTGCACAAAGGGAACAATTATCCTTACTGTTAAAGACTGAGGCAAAGTAGGCATTGAGCACCTCAGCCTTGTCTTCGTGCCCTGTTACTGTTGTTCCCTCTGCATCTACTAGGGACTGGAGATTCTCCCTAGCCCTCCTTTTACTGCTGATATATTTGTAGAAAGACTTTTTGTTGTCTTTCACAGACTTGGCCAATCGCATTTCTAGTTGGGCCTTAGCCCTCCTGACTTTTTCCCTGCACATTCTCACTCCCTCCCTATAGTCCACCCAGGATGCCTGCCCCTTCCTCCAGAGGTCGTAGACCTTCCTCTTCCTATTGATGTCTCTTAGGACCTCCCTACTCAACCATGCTGGTTTCTTACCCCGCCGGCTACTTTTCCAGAACTTGGGGATGTCTTTCTCCTGAGCTGCTAGGAGTTCCTTCTTGAAGAGCGCCCAGCCCTCATGGACACCTTTGCCTTCAAGGAACGCCTCCCATTTGAAGCAGATGGGATGATACAGACTTGTATTCAACCTGAGGGAAAGTAGAAGAACAGGCTGGAATAAGGGCCTGAGCCCACACACTCAGGGGAAAAAAGGTTGGTGCAGGCCCAGTAGTTGACGTCTACCTTGATCCAGTAAAGTCTTTTCTTCTTCATCAAGTAATAAAATGGTTTCATGGGTCTGGCAGTACTTCTTTCCCTTTAACGTGGCTTTAGGTCAATCTCCCTTTAATCACACCTAAAATTGTTAAGTCTCTGCTTGGCTGCACATGTTTAGCTAGGACAGGCTTCCCAAAGGGAATTTGGACAGGAGAACATGTTTTGAGACACCATGTGATTCAGGCACAGCAAAAGAGCAGGGAAAGAAGAGAAGATCCTGCAATGGGATCCACAATACCATGCTCTTGAGGCTGTATTACTTATTTATAAATTATAGAATAATAGAAAAGTCATCTAATTCAAACCCCCATGCAAGTAGCAGAGACACCTTCAACTAGATTAGGTTGCTTAGAGTCTCATCCTGATTTTGGGCATCTGAAAAATATACAGAGGGTTAATTCTGTAGCTCCTGCAATTAACAAATATTGTGGTTGGTGTGTTTTGGTTTGGTCTATTTTGGTTTGTTTTTATTTAAAAAGGAAAGTTAAAAATACAATTCGTGCCTCTGTCAGCCCTGAAAAACATTCAGTTTCACTGGTATGCTTATACATATTATTTGTAGTTGGAACTCTATTCTACGTTAGTAGGAGAATTAGATGCCAAAAAAGAAAACCTTTCACCATGTTTAGCAAAGCAATTTTCTGCACTAAATCCATCATGATACCTGCTCTTGACAAGAGAGAAGTTTGTGGCCATAATATCCCAAAAGGACCAAAATCACTTTGGAAATCACAGGTTGAAGACTCTGGGGGCCAATTCCAGTGAATCAAAGGGTCTTCCTCACTCTGTTCCTAATCCACCAGCTTTTTTGATTTAGCTGTTCCTTTCTACTGGGTTACAAGCTGTAGTCTTTACATTTGTGGAGCTCAGGACTGTTGCTCAGGGCCTGTCATGACTGGTTTTGAGTCCCTGAATAGTGTGTTCAGGCTGCAGGAACTGCTTTAGTAGCAGTGCACTACTTTAGCTGTAGTGAATTTACCCTGCACTGATCCCACTGGGTCCTTCAGCTCCATGCAGGCTGGTTTTCATTACTCCCACTCACTCTGACTCCTCGACCTCCATTTGGTGCATCACAACATGACCCATATCTCTCAGATTGTCCTTTGGGATACTGCAAAAAAAACCTTCAGAACAAATGCAAGCACTCAGTTTTAAAGGAAAAATCTGGCATTTCAAGCAAAAATGATCACCTTTGCCCGTTAAGTTCTAGCTTAACTTAGCAAGCTCTTTCTGTTGCCTTTTGCAGTCTTCTCTGTCTGTTTTTTTCTGTCTGATGTGCTTTTTTCTTGGTTGTCATGTCCTTGGTTCATGGTGACAGCTCTTGAGAGACTATCTGGCTGTACTTCCAGCGCCTCACAGAGTAGGATTTAGCGTGGAGCCAGGAAAATGCACAGATCACCCCAACGACTGAGACACCAAAGTGCCCTTGAAGGGTAGACAGTTTTCTTTGTTTTCAGTTACTACGAGTTGTTGCAGGACATGGAGGTAAGAAGTTTCTCAGGAAAGCCACCCTTCTCTTTACACACTGGAGACTGTTGTCCTCAACTTGTGTCACCTCTCAGAGGCATTTTCATAAGAAAAATCACTGACCCTTTTGAGTCTTCAAGATAGCTGCTGAGACCACAAGTGAGGTGGCCAGCTTAGAAGAGCTTTCACGTGTTAAAACCCTCTTGGCTTTATTTATTTAACATGTTCTGGGTCAGGATCCTTAAAATGTGCCTGAGGAAAATGTCCACCCAAGTGATGGAGAGGTCCTGCTTCCCTCAGGGTATCAGTGATTCCAGGTGCTGGCAAGGGACCTCCTTGGGTGGGATCCATCATAACCTCTATCCTGCCTCAGACCCCAGCCATAATACCTTGCTTTCCCTGTAAACTCTCAGGTGCTCAAAACCAGGACTAGCACTGGGCTAAATAAAGACCTCGTATCTACATTTCCTGGAGTTCATTTACTTCCAGCCTACTTCTTCTTGACCAGCAATCCCTAGACAACTTCTGCATGAAGCCACCTACTCCAACCACATTGGATTGCTGTCATTGAGGTGGATGACTCTCAAGCCAAAAGAAGTGGTCACCTGAATGGCCATAACATTGTTAGCAGCAAGTCTGGTCACAGCAGAAGAAGGAGGATGTTTGTGACATCAGTTAAATCTGGTGGGGTAAATGTCAGATAATAGCAAGAAAATCTCAGATATGCCCTGGCAAAACCAGTAACCTGCAGGGCTTTACTTCTCTCCTTCTCTGTTATTTCCTCTGTGTTAGTTTTCCTGTGGCAAACCCATGTCAATCCTATTTTCCTTCATCCTTGGAGAAAAAAATGTCAGAGTTGTTGATACAACTGGGGATCCTGAACCAATACCATTCCTTCTGTTTTCCTGAACTCCTTTATAAACTGCCTGTTGTAGAGAACCTCTGCAGGATTATTTTTTAAAACCATAAGTTGTATCATCAGCTGATGTATCTCCTATTTGTTGCTGTCCAAGATAGGAAGTTTTGAAAGACCCTAGGGTACATCCAAGAGCCCTGCTCCAGCTGTTCCTCCAGGGTAGAAAAGAAGCATAGATAACCCTCACTGACAATAACTCTCCTACCAGATAGCCATACATATTACAAGATTTAATCTGGGCTAGATTCTCATCTCACTTGAGCATATTTTATGTCAGTGCCAAAAGTCTTGTCACTGTCAAGATGAAACCACACCACAGCAACTTTATCATCTTCTACAGCATATGCTCCGTCTCTCATATCCTCAAGATCTGTCACAAATCTGATGATCTTTTAATCATAAATTGTTTTTAATCAGCATATCCTTGGTGTTGCTAAGCTCCTTCTGATCTTCAAAGTGTTCAAAAATGGTATGTTCCAGTGCTGGTTTCAACATTTTTCTAGTTGTGGAAAGTATGATAATTGATTGCTAATTCCCTAGCTCTTCCTTTTTCAATAGACCCATATCTGCCATTCTTTCTCTCTTCTCTCACATATCCTTCAAGACAGTGACTAGCCAGTTCTCTGATTTGAAAAAAAAATTAAAATCTGCCTTTTCAAAGAATTCCCTTAGCCTGCCTTTTCCTTACTGTTGTCTGAATCCCTCTGTCCCACTCATTGGTGTTATCGTATTAGTCATTGTCTCATAGCAGTTTTAGTGAAGGCTAATATGAAAAAGACATTAACCACTTCAGCCCTCCAGGCATTATTAGCTTTCCTTTCTAACTAAGTGGATGACTAGCTTCTTCCTCTTTCTGATGAAATATTAATAGAAAGCTCTTTGCTACCTTTCATGTCCCTTGCTGGTTGTATTGCATTCTGTGCTTTGGCTTTTATGATTTTGTCCCTACATGCTTCAGTAGTTTTTATATGCATTTTTAGTAAATTGACCTACTTTCCACTTCTTCCATGTCCTCATAGACGATCTGTCTGATGCATGCAATTGCCTGACGTTACCAGAACAGGCTGTTTTACCAGGATTCACTATCAACTCATTTTCACGATGATAAGACTCTTAAGAAGAAATATTGTAGGATCATTGCTTCTTTGAGTGAGGTAATGGGTAAACTCAGTGTTGCACTTGGTTGGAGTAGTAGACACTCAGGAAAGAGTTGTGCTATCAAATGACAGAAGTGTTACCCCCCTTTATTCAATTATAAATGTCTCTTAATACCGTCCTTGAAAACTGGGGCATTGGAATTCTGAAGAGGAATAGGGTATTAAATGGTCTCAGACACACACTAATGTGCATGAATCCTTGCTCAGCTTTTTTGAACAATTTTGTTCTAGAAAAGGTCAAAATGGCAGCACATCCATATCAATAAGCCCAACGCCTGTATTTCTTGTGTCATCTCCCCTGTAAGTATTCGAGGGGGGCTTACTGAGGGATAATTGTTTCCAGTGTGCTTTCCTGTGGAAAGCTATGGTGAAGAAAGTGCTGGAGTAAATTATCTGCTGTTTAACTCGTTGTCATGAATGATAAAACAGATGTTTCATATGCGTGAACTTTTCATGATCTTGGGCTGCAGATTGGCTAGATAATGTAAAATCCTATTACTACGTGGAAAAAGAGGTTGTAATGGGCATATAATTCCCAAATCTAGCTGCCGATGATATATTTTTTCCACAGTTTATCCCTTACATCACACGTGTGCTAGTTCTTGCACATCCAGCAGTGTTTCTGCACCCATTCTTAGCTGGAAGTGAGACTTGTGGCAAATTATTTTGAAAACTTCATAAAATATATATTCTTGTTCCCCCAGTTCCTAAGCCCAGTGCCCTTTAGTGTGCTTTGGGTCTCTGAATGGTTTCTGGGCATGCTTGTTTCTATTGCCCTCTCCCAGATGAGAATGTTTGTTCTTACACTTACCATTAGAATACCCTAGGCTTTACAAAAGATAATGCATCAGACCCCTTTGCAGTACCCCAGAGACACAAAACATCTGTAAAGCAAGCTTAAAGCAGTTAATTGCTCTGCTTCCCCAGAGCAACATAAAGTAGTTTAAGTGCCCTGGAGAATCTGGCATTTACAGAGTAGTTTCTGTTGTGCGAAAGGCATAACCCTTAAAGCCATAGACATAATGCTCAAAGGGATCTTAGAAGATCACATAGTCCAACTTTTCACACTGAGATGATGCTTTCTTATGCCTTTTTTAAAATGAAAGGTGTTTTTACAACATATTTCAAGATACTGATTTGTCCTTGTACATGCAGAATGGCTGATGTCTCAAAAGTGATTTGCACACCAAAAGCTTCAGTTTGTTCTTTTTGTTTGCTGTGCAATTTTCATACTATCTATACAGTGTCTGACAGGAACCAGCACCAGAGAAAGCAGCAGAACTTGCTTCTCCCAGTAGCCTTTGGGACTTGGACCAGGACTCACAAATCTTTGGCCTTGACACCATACTTGGGAATGAGGCAAAGCCTTCCTACAGCTGCACTGTTGAAAGAGAGCAATGCCCCATTGACAGCTACTACTCCACTGGACCTGAACACATGCAGTAGGGCTGACTATCCCCAGCTTGCTATATATATTGATCTAAGATCAACCTCAGATTATGCGACTGCTGTATTTTCTCTTTGTAAACAGAATTAAATGTGGTGGAGTTATGGTATAAATTACTCTGATCTTGAGTAATTCCTTGCAGCAGTTCCTTGCATTCACCCTACTAATCAAGGGGCTAGGGAAATACTGTTTGAAAGATGCAGTAATGATCTGGAGTCCAGCAGAGGCAGTGAAAAATTGCTGTGCTTCAGCAAATACTGTCATTATCTCATAACTATGGCATATCTGCATAGTCTCTGCCTTAGCACATATGGACCACAGAGAGGAAATTATATTACATCATCATATTGTCATGTGCAGTTGGCAGGAATTTTAGGAGCTGTTTCTTAACTCCACATTCAGATAAGAGGAGGAGGCAGAAAGAAAGAAGTGACAGGTAAGATGTATCAAGGTAGAAATTTGCTTTAAATAACTTTCCATCTAAGATAGATGTAAGATAATAGAAATATAAACCCACCTTACCCTAGTATGGTCAACATTTCTGTGTAATAAAGACTTTCACATGCAGCTTATGCATGTGTTGAAGGAATTTCTTGGCCGTATCTAAAAAAGCAGACACATTTAGTTTCCTTTACCATATGAAATAAAAGTAGTTGCAATATAGGCCAAAGCAATGTATTCCTTTTGGCCCCATATGCTATTCACTTCAACCCCCTCAGCAACAGCATTAAGGAAAGATCTGTAGGACCAAAAATGGTGGCACTCATCACATCTGTCATTGTAGGACGTAAACCTGAGCTGGATGTCTGGGCTGCCTAATTAGCCATTAGAGTCAGTGGAGTTTATGGTTCACTTTATCTACGTGTCTATAGGTGAGCACTTCTGGAGACCAACCACCTCGCAGTTCTGTGGAATTCTATGGGTTCTCCATTGACCATAAAAGGAGCTTGTGTTTGTTGGGTCACATATAGACACCTTATAGACCTCTAGAAACTTATAGACACGTAAGAAGCTACAAAGATGATCTGAGAGCTGGGACACCTTCCATGTGAGGACAGGCTAAGAGAGTTGGCCTTGTTCAGCCTGGAGAAGAGAAGGCTCTGAGGAGATCTTTTAGTGATCTTTAAGTAGCTGAAAGGGACTACAAGAAAGCTGGAGAGGGACTATTCATAAAGGCTTATGGTGACTGGACAAGGGGGAATGGGTATAAGCTGGAGAGGAGCAGATTTAGAGTAGACATTAGGAAGAATTTCATCACCGTGAGACACTGGAACAGGATGCCAAGGGAAGTTGTGGATGCCCCATCCCTGGAGGTGTTGAAGGCCAGGTTGGATGGGGCCTTGGGTAACTTGACCTAGTGGGACGTCCCTGGCCATGGCAGGGGGGTTGGAAGTAGATGGTCCCTTCCAACCCTAACTATTCTATGAATCTATGATTCTGTGATTCTGTGTTTCTATTATTCTATGATTCTTATGGAGATGTGCACTATGTGATGTTGACCTCACTGACTTTTCTGAGAATGTGCAGAAGTCACCCTTCCATAGAACTGCATGGTTTTGGAGTTTGAGTTTGGGGTTTTTTTCAGTAGAAATTTTGTTACATGGTGGATATTCATCACTGTGATGCCAGACATGTACTTAGGAGTCCCAGGCACCAGCTAGATGAGCAGCCTGATCTAACGGGAGGTGTCCCTGCCCATGGCTGGAGGGATGGAATTAGTTGATCTGTAAGGTCCCTTCCAACTCAAACCGTCCTATGAGTCTATGAATCTATGATTCTATGTTTTACATGCTGGATCGCTACCGTTAAAGGAAGAGAAAGAGATCAAAAAGAACAGAAAAAACAGAAAAAAAGAAAAAAGCAACTCCTGTATATACTGCTTCATAATCTTTCATTAAAAATGAGATATGCCTACAAATATTAAAGCAATGGGATGTGAAATGTCTATATAGTAACATATAGCTATACATTGAGCATTACTAGCAGCTCAGAGCAGTGCCATTTTTATAAGGTTTCAGACCACCTTTCTTATTTTGTGACCTGTGATTCATAGGAACCAACCTCCAGTTGCCTGTAAGGAGGTTATTCTAAAGGATTATCTTGAAAAACATCCAGTCATGACTGGAAACAGTAGGAGACTGAACTGCCACCACACCTCCTGTTGATTTGTTCCAGTGATCTAATCAGTCTCCTTTTGGACAGACCTTACCTCTACCTTACTTTGTCCCATTTTAACTGCTAGCTGTTTTTTCTGTGCAACTTCTCTTTGTATTTTCTCCATGCCTCCAAGAGTCACCTCATTCTTCTTACCTAGTAGCTTACAAAAGCCAGATTGTCTAATAACTTACTTATTTCCTTGTCAGATATTTTAATGCAGCCCTTTATTTTTGTCTGTGGCTTTTCTCTGTTTCTTGTACAATTTTTCAACATCCCTTTTAGAAATGGTTATTGAGTCAATACATGTACTCAAGTACACACTGTTGCAAACCCAGGTAGAAATCACAGCCCTTCTCCTACTCACTTTGCTCCTCTGTGTATGTCTGATGGTCACATGAGTGATGTCATTTTCCCCAGCATCATTCTTAAGGTTAAAATGCACTGTGTATCCAATATTATCTTTAAGTCTGCTTTGATCTCTGCTTCTAAGATGCAGGTGCCAACTTTGTTCAATTGCATTTATTTTGAATTGGTAGGCTGCCCAGGGAGGTGGTTGATTCACCTTCCCTGGAGGTGTTTAAGGCACGGGTGGACGAGGTGCTAAGGGGCATGGTTTAGTGTTTGATAGGAATGGTTGGACTCGATGATCCGGTGGGTCTCTTCCAACCTGGTTATTCTATGATTCTATGATCTTCTTGCTATTGCCTAGTTACAGGATAATTTTCAGTCTTTTTGTTATTGGGAAACTCTAGATTTATCCACAAAGATGTTGATAAAAACTTGGAAGTTTTTTGACAAATCTCTGTGACATCCACATCTATTGCTTAATAAAAACTACTCACTAAAGATAAAAATCTGATAGCTGTCAGTTAAGGGGTTCTTTAATCCATTAAAATATGCTTTAATGTTGTACAGGGCATATTTTATCTTATTTTATTTAGAATATTTTATGATACTGAAAACCTAAAATATCTAGAGTATGTTCAAACTATGCAGTCTCCTTAATCAGTCATTTACTGCCTTATGTAAAATATCAGCTTTTTGGATAAGAGCTATTTTCATATTAACATGTCATTAACAGTCATTAATTGTAGACCTCGCCTTCAAACTCATTGCTGATTTAAGAATTAATCTCTTTTTGATACAAATGGCTGGTTGGCTTTCAGCCTATCTTTGCATTGTCTTGTTTATCCTCAGCAAATATTGGCAGAGAATGAACATTTTTCCAGTCATTTGTAATTTCCCCGGTATTTTGAGACTTAAAGGAAACATCAGGGAATCAGAAGTCACATCAGCTTCACTTTAAAATACCCAAGTCAACTTTGCTGATTTCAAAACAATTGTTTCATGTTCTCTGAACCACTAAAGGCTCAGAAAGTAGTTAATCATCCTCATATGTTCTTAGTGTATCACCTACTTGCTCCCAAATACAGACTAGAATCATGGTACCTTTACTGTTACTAGCATTTAATTTGTTCCCGAGACAACTGAAACCCCTCTGTTTCTTCCTGTCTTTGTCCTTTTCAGCTTTGGATAGTGTCTGATGTCTTCAGCTTCCCTTATCAACCACCTAATTAGAAAGAAGTTATGAAACACATTTCCAACCTTGTCGCTTGTTATATTCTCTTATTTTTAAATTACTTCCACTCATTGCCTTTACTTACCAACTGCAGTAACTGAACTAAAACTGGTGTGTTTCCTTTCATAAATGAAGTTCAGCAGTTATTCCTGGTGACTTCTATTTTTCTTTCTTCTCATGCATTTCAGTGGTTGCAAGTCACAGGCTTATATGTAAACATCGCTGCTTCCCTTTCTGCTGTGGGCAATAGTGGAGAAGTGATAAAAAGAGCTTGAAATTTCAGCGAGGAGGTCCCAGCATACACACATTAGCTATGAGCATAAAAAATTAAATAAAAAAAAATCAGTGCAAGTAATCTGTGCAGAACTGGATGCAGGGCTTTGGTTTGATTACTGGGAGAAGTTATCGTCATGACCTCTGCCACTACCCAGTTCTGTGACCACTGTCGACTTTTTCTCCTAACTTCTCGTTTGAATATAAACAGGGGGCTGCAGAAGGTATCACAAATCTGGTATTCCTAACTGTCTAAGACTCCACTTGCAATGAAAACGTTTTCTTCTGTGTATTTCCTCTCACTTGTTTGCTTTTTTTTAATATGTTTTTTTCCAGAGATTATTTTTCTTCTCTGAGGGAAGAAAATAACTGCCTTTTCATACATGGGTGTTTGTTTACTTAATTTTTTCAATATTCTGCTTTCATGGATTTCTCCTCTTTTGTGGTAAATGAAGAATCCTGCAATGTATTGCATCAGCCTCCACACTATGCACTAGCAACACAACTTGAACCAAATTTAGAGTCAATATTAACCACTCGTAGGAAGCACCAGGCCACAGCCAGGCAGGTGTTGAGAAGAGCTGCATTGCTGAGTCTGATGTGGTAGGCACAAGTGAGTTTACTGAGAGATCTTGTCATTCTCTATTTGCCTCCTGTTTTTATGTCTCTGAACCACTGCCAGTGTTCTTTCACTGGCAGAGACCCCGCTATGTAGACCATAGCAACACATTCATGCTCCAGCAGCAGAGCAAGCTCACAGAGTATTCTTGACAGTGACCTACAGTGGAAAAGAGCTGATTTTTATGACTAAACATCGCTTAAACTGCTATGGTTGAAATTCTACACAACAAAAGAAAAACACAAATATCCAGACTCTAGGCTTCTTGGCCCCAGAATGTCAAAGGCCAGGAAACAGCAAAGCTTTTCTTGATTTTCTCAAAAAGATTAGAATAATTCAGGAAGTCTGATAAATGGCTGTATATTTCTCCCTGTGTTATGACAAGATGAAGGTAACTATTTGTATTGCTCAATTCTTTTGCTGTATCATCAGTATGGCTATTGCTGAGCATGTTGTGATCTACCAGCTGTGAAACCGATGCAGGAGACACAGGGACCAGAGGAGGGAAAAACAATTTACTCCCTGGGAAGCTACTGAAATCTGTAAAGGATTCTTTTACAGATGATGGGTTTAATCCTGGCAGGACACGTTCTCCTCTATAAAGCTATCACTGGCTGATCTTTTGAGGACTGAGTGACAGCAGCTGTGCTCTTCTACTCTGGGATACTTTTTAGGAAACTATTAGAAAATTTGATATCCGTAGTCTTTCAAATTAATTACAGATTGAACATTTGTATAGAAAACTTGAACTCTTGGCTCTGTTTCCTGACTGTCCTCAGCATTTTTTAAAATAGACTTTGTTCTGAAGATGCTGGAAAACGATTTTTTATTGGAAAGTCCATTGAAAAGTTGCAAACATGTCATCAACTTGAAATCCTGTGTCTGTCTGTATTTTTTTGCTGAAGCCACTTATAAATTCCATGTTTATTATCTTGTTTTGATTATTTCAGGTAACAGCATGTGAACTGTAAATGACAGGAGGAGAGGACAGCACAATTTATTGGTTGACTCTAATCTCTGAGTGATGTACTTGCCTTTTTCTGCTCTTTCTTAGAGAATCTTGGGTGATACACTCACACTGTTGTATAACGTAACCCAAAATTTTCTTTCAAGTCTGCTCCCTTGATCATTCACTTTGATTAAATATTCATTGAAACTTGTGCATTCTTTTGAAGTGAACTCCCTCTTCATCCAACATAAAACCTGTCATGGATGATAGCTTACAAAACAAAATAACGTACATAAATGGAAAACTATATTTTAGAGGCACATGATACCTGGTGCTCAGAAAAGAGCAGTGCTGTGTAGTTTGACAGCTAGTAAGTGAATGATGTGGATAAAGGCTTTCTGAGCGATTTGGCTTTGGGTCTATCTTCACACCCCAAATGGCTTTAATAACCATATTTAACAATATAAATGCAACATGAAGTGTCTTTGCATTGGCTATGGGGTTAATAAAGTCTTTCCTCTTAACTCTTCTACATCCAGTCCTCTATGCATCTGAAAGAGATTTTAACTCTCTATTTCTCCTAAAATACTTAGAGTAACCACTTCTTAAACTTAAATATCCAAACAATTTGTCTTAATCCATGTTTAACGCACATAAATAACAGGATCATTTAGGTTGGAAAAGACCTTTAAGTTGATCAAATCCAACCATAAGCCTAACACTGTGAAGGTGCAGCCCCATCAGCACTGAGTACAAGGGGAAGATCACTTCTTTACTCCTGCTGGCCACACTATTTCTGTACCAAATACATATATATATCAAAATAGCCTACTTAATTTTTTACTAAACAGTGCCCCCAGTACTGTAGAATATACAAATATCCATAAGTGGTGAAAGAACCCTGGAATCCCCAGCAGCCCTCCAAAAATAAAGAAATTACTGTTATTATCAGGATATGTCATGGGAATGCTATTTGAGATACATCATACACTTTACACACTGCAAGAAGCATTCTCTGGTGTTTGAATCCCATCATTTCCCTTGGAAAATGGTCATGGAATTAAACCCACAAACCTTATGTTTAAATAACATTGTAGGCCTGGCTGCAACCCATGACAGTAATGAAAATGCTTAATTAAGGTCTCCAGTTTACCCCTAATTCATTCCACATTGCTTAACTATTAGAGCATATGTCTCATGTTGTGCTTACAGTGAGATCCCTCAGAGAGTGAACTCCCCCTCTGCACTCAGGCAGTCTGGGTGAATTGAAAAGTATTTTATCTTAGTTTGTGAACATATTATTTCTGTGGGTTTCTGAGTGGTTTTTAATGCTATTTAAATACTGCAGTCTTGGTAGTACAGTCTATTTTTTACAATGACATTCAAATAATTCAAAGGCAGCTTAAATAAAGCAATATTATTAGAAAAATTGTTAAAGATAACTGCTTTATTTTTTTCCTTTTTATCACTACAGCATTCAAAGATAAGGCATTAAATAAAGGTCTTGGGACACAGAACTTTTTCAGAAGGTTTCCAAGTAACTTTGGACAGTCTCCTAGGTCCAGATTTAACCTAGCTAGCTTTGATTCTAGGGTTACTCTATTGTCAAAGAATGAGAAACACTGATGAAAAAAACCCAGAGGGTAGAGATTTTCAGAGTTTATACCACATCACTGATGATTGCCTAAGTGACTGACTCTTCTTTGAAAGTTGAGGGAAACTTAGCCACCTGCTTTCCTCCTTGAGGATCTTCACTCAAGTTCAGTAACTGAATAGAAGCCATTTGGGCACATATCTCCTGGCAGCAGATCCTTAATTGTTGTATGTTGGCCTTTGTGAAATAGGGAGCTTTGAATAACGATTCACCAGTGAGCAGGAGATGCAGCATCCACAGCAGCTCAGCTAGGTAAGCACCCAAGCACAAGTCCTGCCAATGGGGTATGATATTCATAAGATCCTTAAGCTCACACAGAGGGTTTGGTCTTCATTGGTCCATGCAATTTTTCACAGGACATTTACTGCTCTCAGTAAAAAGGTCTGGAATATTATGTCCTACCCTGTCTGCAGAAGAAGAAACAAATTTCTCCAGCATCCAGTACATAAGATTCTACTCCAGGTCCTGCAATAAACCCATGTCTTCCTGTGAAAGATTGTCCAAAACCTTATTTTAAAGGTACCCATGTATTGTGGTTTTTTTGACATTAGGTAGTGTTGGCTCACACAACTGTGAAGAAGTATGGCCTGTCTTCAACTTCCATTCTACGTTCACCACAGCTTGTCAGACTGTTCTGGAGAGAGTTCTGGGATGTCATGTAGAGGTGCAGCAGAGTCATGCAGAGTGACTCCAAGTGTCACCTCCCTGACTCTAAGTGTTGCTCTGGTGGATGATATATGGTAGAAAAGTACAGCAGTGCAGCTGCAGACAAGCTGAAGCTTCACTGTTGCAGTCCCTGTTAAAGTCTGGTTCATCTGGTCTCCTTCAAGATTCAATTTATGAACTCAGCCCACCCATCTCACTGTAAATTACTATTTACCTTACACACATTCTTTAATAACAACTCATGTTTATAGCAAATTTAATACAGTGAAACACATTTGACTTTGTAAAACTTCTTCAGTGCAATGTTGACTTTTATTGACAACTGTATTTATTTTTACAAGGATGGTGTTTTTCATTTCCCATGTCTTGGAGCAAGATTAGGAGAATGCCAGAAGATTAACCCTTCTACATCCAGTATGCTAAAACCCATAGCCCACTAAGCCAAGATGCAGTGCCATACACAGTCTCTGTTCAGGGAAAACCCGCTAAACCTATGAGGCTTTTGTAAACCAGGGGCATCTTTGTACAGAGATGACACATTAAATTATTATAAGCAAGTTTATAAAATCTTGGCTCTAGCAATTTCCTCAGTGAGTTGCTTTGCTTAGCGCAGCCCTGCTGAGTCCAGAAACTTATTTCAATTTTAAGAGGTCTGTAAGCTATGTCTGCAGCAGGTAACAACTACATAGCATGCAGCTACCCAGATATGCTTTGAACTGACTAGATAGGTATCAGCAGTCCTACGCTTTAAGGTGTATTTGTTTTCTGTGGGAGACAAGCTAGCCCATCTCTAGGCCCTGGACAGGCTGCCTCTAATATCCAGTTGGCATGGGTCAAAGCTGTACCAGCATTTGTGTTAGCAATTAAACCTTAGGCATGACCATGGCATGATTAAGATAATTCCCCTATTTTAATATTATACCTGTAGCAGTACAAATGAGTTTGAATCTAGCTTGATGTTCCTAATGCTGAGGAATGCCTGCAAGTTAGCACAGACACTAAAAAATCCAGAAGGTCATACTTCTACTAAGACCTCATGTTATTTCATGAGACAGTGTTATTTCATGGCAGTTGAGGCTCACATTTTTACAGGACATAAGACAAAAAGAGGTTGGTTTGCCAAGAATGGAAGTGTTCATTACTATTCCATATATATATCACAGATGTCTCACAAGACAAAAAGCTAAGACTGTTCTGCAGCAGTGCAGACAATTTATGTTCCTCATCCACAGCTAACTGTCCTTCCATGATTACAAAATAGTTCTGTCTTTTTCCTCTTTAAAAAAAAAGTAATAAAAGCACTGGTTGGAATGCTTGGTGAGATGATGGAATGTCTGTTATGCTGAATTAGGGGGCTCTATTGGCTAATCATTGATGTGTGGAGTGTAACTTTTATGTAAGTTGTCATCTTTAAATATTTAACAGCTGCTCCTTACACAGGATGCCCTCTTTCTCTACAGAGTGAGGAAACAATAAGACCCATAGCATTGGGATATTTTTTATTCTGGGATTTAGAACATTTCTTCTCTCAGGGCAGGATATAATAAAAAATTGACCTATGGATCAGTAGGAATGTTTAGCAAGAGTAGGAAGTCAGGCAGCGGTTTTGTACTCAACTAAGCCCCTGCTACATGGGTGCTAATAGATGCTTTTATCTTGAGGTGAAATGCATGTTTGAGGTTCAAAAGTAGAAGTTGTGTTGCCAGCTTGCATTTCTGAGACAGAACTATGGGGGTGTATTGGGACCAAAGCAGATAATGTCTTCCAAAATAAAGGACACTAAATACAGCAAAAGTATGAGGCCAGTCATGGGATGAGAAGTCCATCACAAACTGAAACCATGAAAGGATCTAATCAGCCCTGTATTATAGCATTTTTTCTCATGACAAGACCAGTTAAGGGCAAAACTTTTGCAACTTCTTTTTTATTTTTAGTACTTTGCCATTGTTTATGGGGAATAGGATGGAGAGGTTTTATTGTTCTTGGATTCAAACTTATTTGGGCAAGTTACTCATCTGTAATTGATTATATTTCTGACAAGGCCATGGACATGCTATTCTAGAGAAGCTTTTCTGTATTTTTTTTCTTCTTTACGGTGGACTGAATATGAATTTCTGCTATAAAATCCTGGCTATGATCTTACAACTCTTGTTAATTATTACTAATCATAATAATTTGCTCAGAAACCAGGAATAAAATTACTCTCAGCTAAATATCACTTGTACCCAGAAAAGAAAAAAGAATATGAATTCAAGATATGCCTTGTTGTCCATGCTCCAAGTGCTGCTCTTTAATAACGCAGTTATGTCAGACACAGCATGAAGGATGTGCATGTTAAAAGAAACACATTCTTTCCCTGCTAGTTCTTCTGCAGTAATTCCCATTCCACCACTGATTCAGAAACCACAGAAGAAGGTCAAAATTAATACTGCTCTGCACTCAGAATTTGAGGCTGTTTTTATATGCTTTCCACTTTTTTATCCAAGCAGGTTTACTTTTTCAATGAAACCTTGACAGTTAGAAGTGTTCTTTTGCTTAAAAAGAACGGGCAAAGCCTTGCAAAATCACATGACCCCAAAAGCTTTCTTTTGAAGAAAAGCAGAAGTCATGGGTCTTTCAATGGTGTCATTCTCCTTAGTTTTATTCTTACTGTTAGTCTAATCCTACATCTCTGGCTAAATACTAAAGACAGGATGAAGAGAGCAAGAGAGACAGAGTTCATTAGTTTGACCACAAAAATGTTGAGATGCCCGAGTTAACTAATTATAGGCACTTTCCAGAGTCACTGGAAGAAGACAAGGATGGAGAATTGAGCCAATTTATTTTAAACACCTATCTTAGTAGGAGAAAAATTTCCCACTGGCACTCACCAAAGAGGGAGCCTAGTTCACTATTTGGAATGCATGCATAACAGATGCATAAATTAATTATTTTAGATGACCTTAATTATACCCTGTATGCCTTCAACAGACCCTCTGAAGTCATGGCATGCCTTGCAGTATAAAAGCGTTCTGGGAAAATACCAACCTTTGCAAAAGGCCAGAGCAGAAACCATACATGAAAGAGTGGTTCAAAATAGCATTGAAATGGAACATAAACAATATGCCTCCTCTACAAGATGAAATTTGCCATCCCATTACTGTTCTGCTCCTGAATTTTGGATGTTACAGTCCTCTGGGATGTGAAAATAAGTCTAAAATATTTCTCTTGTGAAATTAGTTCTTATAACACACACAATCATCTTAAAAAACCCAAAATCCTATGAAGTAGTACTGGAAGAGAATCCAAGACAGAAACAGCTCTAAGACTGCGTATTCATTTTCAACGCTGTGCAAGTAATTTCCACTTGCAATACATACACACACCAGTATCTTTGGAAAACACAAACACGTTGAAATTTCGCAAATGATCTTCAGCTCCATCTCCACCCCAAGCTCCCCTTGGTCTGATGTTGAGGTATATTTAGAACATATGATTTCTTTCATCACACAAAGCCAAACCACAACAATGCACAGTAATGGGTACTTCTGTTGTTGTTATTACTGTGAGGCAGACAGGGTCTAGCTCAGAAGCACCATGGTGAAAGAGTGCAACCCTAATTGCCTTGAAATTGGGTTTAGAGGGAGCAGTTTCCTGTCTAAACCTGCTGTGCTAATTATAGTCCTGCAAAATGAACATGAATTTTGACCTTTGTTTGCAGACATAGCTTGAAGACAGCCCTTGGCCCCAGTCCAGGGTGGGTCCTGTCACTCATGAATCCTGTGAAAATATATTTGTCTTAGCACATCTTGGAGCATTAAGATATGAAATTGAAGCGAATCCAAGTTCAAGATCTGGCTCTTATAGACACTCGTTTCATATTTTTCATCAAGGCATTGACTCAACCCTTTAGAACTAATAAAGCTCTCTGAAGAACTTGGCCCCTAGTCCCCTTCTCTCTGCACATGAAGAACTTGCAATTCCTCTCTATGCTTGTTTCTTGCAGGATCCCCTCCCACAGTCTTATAGCCATATGAAAGATGATAGTTAAAGTATGTAGACATAGTCATACACTTTCAATCATGACTGCTAAATAGAGATTGCTATAAAAATTTGGGTTCTGAAATAAAGGAAAAATATGAATAATGCTTTAGAGGAGACATTTAAATGTGTCAGAAGTTTAATTTCCTGAGGCTGTTTCAGCAGAAGCAGTGAGCTGACCCTTCTTGGATCCTCGGTAATTATCAGGCATCCTAAACTGGTATTTTAGTTCGTGGTTTAGATCCATCGGCTTTCACTGAGATTCCATGTTTGAAATATAAATGGGAGTTATGTCATTTAAACATTTCAAATGTATAGTATCCTAGAGGCCATGAACAGAGTGTACATTTGATGGCTGTCAATGCATAAGAAATGTTTCTGTCATTTAGATCAGCAATGACACATAAATTCCCTGGAAGTACTCCACAAATGAGGGAACAGATAGGCTAATAAATGTACAAAATACTGTGAGGTTAACTCATCTTCTGATACTTACTCTAATGTACTCATAGTTTGCATCACCTCCTGTCCTGGGAGCCCTGACTCTGAAATGAAATATGTTGATATGATGTGTAGTAACACTGTATTGCTATAGTAATAAAGGCAGTGAGTTTGTCTATGCACTCCTATGCTCAGCTCAACATCTGAAGTGAAATACAGCCCAGAAGGAGTACACTGCTATGATGTACCAGAAGACCCACTGGATCATCAACTCCAATCGTTCCTGTCAAATGCATAGTTTAGTGTTTGACAGGAATGGTTGGAGTTGATGATCCTGTGGGTCTTTTCCAACCTATTGATTTTGTGATTCTGTTTGTAATTTGTGAAGTCTTGCCACCCCAAACTGGTAGGCAAAATCAGATTGGTTTTCTGAGTTTCTAATTTTACTTTTGAAAATATACTTTACTTCTTAAAATACTGTGGTCAGTTCTTATTTTTGTCTTAATATTCTTATTACAGCTACATTTTAATTTCTGTACTAGCTATTCTCCCATTGGAACAGTATTTTTTATTTGATTTGCCATTTTTTTAATGCAATAAGGCCTAATGGCTGATAATCACCATGACTCTTTGCTTTTCCATTGGCCCATTCCTATGAGAGAAGATGTATGCCTTAGGGCTATCTCCTGTGCAGTCCTAGGATGTTTTTCCACACTTTTTCTTGAAAAACCCAGCAATCTAACCTACTGTGCAACCCTCTGTTTACAAGGCTATCCCAGGTAATTTAAATTACACGGACCTTTGACTGATTGAGATAAGGTTAAGAGGGGAGGTTAGCTCAAGACACTCAGGTGGAACATCTCTGTTTTTTTGGCCTAAACTTCCAGGAGTTAAGGCTGAACTATGTCAGATGTCAGATTATAATGTGTGAATTAAATAAAATAAATCCTTCCTTTAATAATGTCTCTGTGTGATTTCTCACTGTGTCTGAAACACAACATTTTCCAAATCAATGTCACCACTATAAGGTGGCAATATATGTAAATCAAGAAAATGGGGAAAACAAGGAAAACTATCCTCAACAAGTTCCTTTAGAAAAAAAAATCAGTACAGTAGGGAAATCATGACTAGAATATTCACAAGGATCTTGTGGAATGGTAGGACTTTTATACAGGAGTATCTGCTAAGAGGCCAATTTGTCCACTACAGCCAATCACAAATGACACTTAACTTTCCTTCTAAGCCTGACAATGTATCGCAGACAGCACTGTAACCAAGGTTGCATGGTTAAACATTAAGTGTAAGAGACAGTAAGCTTTTCATTAAGGAGGGTTTTAGAAAACATCCTATTTCAAATGTATTGTTCAGCCTCCTACTTAAAATGCCTGCAACTCATATACATCATGCATTATTGATTATTTGATTTCAGATAGTAGTAGAGTGGAATGTACTAAGTTAGAATGAGAGTCTGCCCTAAATGTCTTTATATTTTGATGGGGGGGCTGATCATTTTGTATTCATCCTCAAAAGGGTAATCATTATTCAGTTACAAAACTCTAAGCACCATCAGTCAGAGCACTATTTATTAATGTGCTGTATTAAATACATCTGACAACGGCACAAAAAATTGAAAAATATTGGAGCCAGGGAGGGATTACTGATGTCTCGTCTGTTACTACAGGTAACAGGGTACACTAATCAACACTAGTGATGTGATGACAAGAGGAACATTCAGAAGTAGATTTTTTTTTCAGTAGAAGGCTCTGAACTTGGCTGTGTAAAAAATTGGAGTAAAGTGAGAGTTAAGCTTCCAGGTTTCCAGATTAAGTTAGTCACACTGTAATTAGTAACACTTGGAAACAAAACAACCTTTTGCAAAAATACAAGTTTAACCGTGGTAAAAATTATATATTTTCATTGATGGAGGCACCAAACATAATAGAGAATAAATCTGTGTTTATGATATGAGGAACCCACAAAACACAGTCTCCAGTACCTGTGTCTCTGTGTTAGGGAACAAAAGGATTATATAGCCATAGACATGGTGAAATTTCCATCACAGCAGACCAGAAACTCATGTTTTCTCATCTCAATATGAAAGAAAATGTGAACACATGCCTTTGAATTATGAAACTGTGGTTGAATTTCCAAGAAAGCTTAGCAGCTGTGATTGAGCCAAATGCCTCAAGCCAGGAATCCTGGTGTGTGCACATTAGAGGAGGAAAGAGTGTTTGGGATGCTTGTGGCAAGGAATGTCTTCAGGCTCAGAAAGGTCAGAAGGGCTGCGCAGAGAGTGGGACAGGCTACTGCGCTGGTGAAAATGTTGTGGAACTGAGTCTTCTGCCAAAGGGGCTATCACAAAAAAAGGTCAGACATGGGCCATGTATGTACTCGAAGCCCAAAGTGTCACCTAGAATGATCCCTTTTTCCCACCTTACTTGATTGCAGTATGAGACCTTCCACCCTGATCCATCTTCTGGGTAATACACATTTCTCTGTTTACAGCTTACAGGCTACAGCTGTACCAGAAGATTTAATAGTGATGGAGACAACATGGGCCACTTGACCTTCTATAATGTTAAATTATTAATAAGGGCTTGGGCATGTTACTGTCCCATGATGACTAGGATTCTCCCAAACTGTTCCAAATTAGCACAGACCAGGAATCATTTCCAGTAGGTTCATTACATGCATTCCCCTCGTGTGGGACGTAAACAAGCTGAAAATTATGGCTGTATTCATAGAATAACCAGGTTGGAAGAGACCCACCGGATCATCGGGTCCAAATTATGACAGCTGGACTCAGCTTTAAGTTTGCTTGTGTTGTACTGACATAACCACAGAAGGAAGAGACCAGGCCATGCCTACAACACTGGTCTAGCAAGAATATATGCTCATTACTTACACATTCATTTATTGCACATCCATGATGTTATACCACAGTACTGCATCCATCATCACTGATCTTTTTCAAGGGCAGCATGTGGCAAGGCAAGCAGTTGTTTGTGTGTTCCCAAGCCTTGGATTATCACCATCACTTCACATCATCTTCCTTTTCAGAATGATTAGTTCTGAAGGACAATAAACAATACCAGGGAACACAGGAAAAGGCAACAGAAATATTTTTGTGTGGACAAAACATTTCAAAACACTATTTAGATGAAGATCAGAAAAGTTTGAAGTAATCCAGACATCTGGACTAGTAATGAGACACCTGGCCCAGATCATCTGTGATTTCTTGCAGCACAAATTAAAATGAGGACCCTTGAGCAGCTTGCAAAGCAAATGATTCAGAGACTCCTGTTTGCTGCACAGATTGGTTTGTTTTTTTCAATCACTTAAGATAAGCGATGAAACTTGCCTTTTCTGTGTTTGCTCTTCTTTGGAAATGCGAAAAGTATTCTTCTATTTCAAGTTAAACGTATGCAGATTGAAAATTTCTGCCTCAGCCTTCATGGTGGAAGCACGACTGGAGCCTCTACAACAAAATCTCTTCAAACAACTAATGTTTATCTAAGAAGGAACAAATTGCCATACCCTTTCTCTTTTTTTCTAATTTCTGCCTTTTGCGCAGCACTTGGTTCTATCAACACTTTATTTTTCTTTATTGAGAAACAACCTTTAATCCCTAAGGACCACTGAATGGCAGCCTGAGGCTTTTCAGAGCTTTGAATACTTGAATTCCTTAAGCAGAGAAGAAAAAATTAAGGAAAATTTCATCTCTTCATTCGAAGGCTATGTCTGAATCACCAGCTACTGGATGACAATTTGGAAAGTTTTAAACTCTTCTGGCAGTTCTGGCCATTAATAACTGAGAACATACATATTTTTCTGAGACTGTCAACCGCCTCATCTGTCACAGGCTTTAGTCAGGACTCTGTAGATTATTTTTATATCACTTCATGCAGCTTCTGCTGATGACATTTCAGGTGATAAAGTTCAGGAGATCCAGAGCACTTATGAAGATATTAAACAGCACTGGGGCCAATATTTATCCCTAGGGGACTCTACCTGTGACAGGTTGTGACTTTTAAAAGGACTGATTTACCACCACCCTCTGGATGTGGATCATCCAGTTCTCCACCCACTGCACAGACCATTTGTTCCAACCTACAAGGCATCAAAGTCAGTGAAAGATAACAAAAATTTTTTCTATAAATATATAAATAATAAAAAGAGGACTAGGGAGACCATACATTTCCTATTGGATGCAGAAGGAACAACAGTGACAGAAGATGAGGAAGGGGCTGAGGTACTTAATGCCTTCTTTGACTCAGTCTTTAATTGTAAAGAAAGTTGTTCCCTCTGTGTACAAACCCAGGAGCTAGAGGAGCAAAATGAGGCTCCCATGGTCCAAGAGGAGGTGGTCAGAGCCTTGCTAGCCCGACTAGACACCCACAAGTCTATGGGGCCGGATGGGATTCACCCAAGGGTATTGAAGGAGCTGGCGGATGTGCTGGCCAAACCCCTTTCCATCATCTTCCAACAGTCCTGGAAGACTGAGGAAGTTCCACTGGACTGGAGCCTGGCTGATGTTGTGCCCATCTACAATAAGGGTCGCAGGGAGAATCCAGGGAACTACAGGCCTGTCAGTCTGACCTCGGTGCCAGGGAAAGTCATGGCACAGGTGATCTTGAGTACTATCATGAAGCACATGCAAGAGAACCGGGGGATCAGGCCCAGCCAACAGTGGTTCACAAAAGACAGGTCTTGCCAAACTAATCTGATCGCTTTCTATGACAAAGTGACTCGGCTGCTGGATGAGGGAAAGGCTGTGGATGTATCTTCCTGGACCTCAGTAAAGCCTTTGACACAGTTTCTCACAGCATTCTGCTTAGGAAACTGTCAGCCTCTGGCCTGGACGGGTGCACACTCTCCTGGGTGGAAAACTGGTTGGATGGCTGGGCCCAGAGAGTGGTGGGAAATGGAGTTAAATCCAGCTGGAGGCCAGTTCCAAGTGGGGTTCCCTAGGGCTCAGTGCTGGGTCCAGCCCTGTTCAATGTCTTTATCAATGACCTGGATGAAGGCATCGAGTGCACCCTTAGCAAGTTTGCAGATGACACCAAGCTGGGTGGAAGTGTCAATGTGCTGGAGCGTAGGGAGGCTCTGCAAAGGGATCTGAACAGGCTGGGCCGCTGGGCAGAGTCCAATGGCATGAGGTTTAACAAGGCCAAATGCCGGGTCCTGCACTTGAGGCACAACAACCCTATGCAGTACTACAGACTAGGAGAAGTCTGTCTAGAAAGCTGCCAGGAGGAGAAAGACCTGGGGATGTTGGTTGACAGCGACTGAATATGAGCCAGCAGTGTGCCCAGGTGGCCAAGAAGGTCAATGGCATCCTGGCTTGTATCAGAATAGGGGGGCCAGCAGGTCCAGGGAGGTTATTCTCCCTCTGTACTTGGCACTGGTGAGACCACTCCTTGAATATTGTGTTCATTTTTGGGCCCCTCACCACAAGAAGGATGTTGAGGCTCTGGAGCGAGTCCAGAGAAGAGCAACGAAGCTGGTGAAGGGGCTGGAGAACAGGCCTTATGAGGAGCGGCTGAGAGAGCTGGGGCTGTTTAGCCTTGAGAAGAGGAGGCCGAGAGGTGACCTCATTGCTCTCTATAACTACTTGAAAGGAGGTTGTAGAGAGGAGGGATCTGGCCTCTTCTCCCAAGTGACAGGGGACAGGACGAGAGGGAATGGCCACAAGCTCCATCAGGGGAGGTTTAGGCTGGACATTAGGAAAAAATTTTTCACAGAAAGGGTCATTGGGCACTGGCATATGCTACCCGGGGAAGTGGTTGATTCACCTTCCCTGGAGGTGTTTAAGGCACGGGTGGACGAGGTGCTAAAGGGCATGGTTTACTGTTTGATAGGAGTGGTTGGACTCGATGATCTGGTGGGTCTCTTCCAACTTGGTTATTCTATGATTCTGTGATTGGTTTCTCTAGTAAAAGGCTGTGGGAAACTGTAACAAAAGCCTTGGAGAAATCCAGATAGATGAAGTTCACTGCCTGCCCCACATCAACTTAGCAGGTGACTTTGTCATAAAAGGCAACCAGGTTTGTTGAGCATGATTTGTCCTTGGTGAATTGTGCTGGCTTTTCCCAGTCACATGCTTAATTTGACTTGTGATAGGCACGAGGAAGATTTTTTTTCCATAACTTTCCCAGGGATTGAAGTAAAATAAATGTCTTATACTTCCTGTATCCTCCTTCAATCCCTTCTTGTACATGGGATCTTTCTAACCTTCTTCCAGACTTCTGGAATGTCTCCCAGTCCCACAGCTTCCCAAAGATTACAGAGAGTAGCCTCGCAATGTTGTCAGCCAGCTCACTTAACAGCCTCAGATGGGTATTGTCAGGGCCTATTGATTTGTAGGAGTCACACTAACTGTTCTGTCACTGACGATGGGTCTGTTTTTACATTAGTCTGGATTTTTGTTCATGAGGTTTAGAGCCCAGCAATGCTGGTAAAGACAGAGGTGAAGAAAGTGTTGAGAACTTTGGCCTTTTTAGCATTGATGGTGACCACTTCTCCCATTAAGTAGTAGGCCCATATTTTCTTTCTGCTTCTGCTTGTTGCTCATGTTCCCGAAAAACCCTTTCTTGTAGTTTTTGACATCTCTGGCCAACTTAAACTCGAGCCAAGCTTTTTGGTTTTGATTTAACTGCATCTCTGCATGCCCTGGCAATGCCCTTGTATTTCTCAACTATTATTCATCCACCTTTCCGTCTCTGGTGTGCATCTCTTTTTTTTTTTTTTTTTGAGCTGACTTAGGAGCTCATAGTTAAGCCAAAGGGGTCTATCACTTTGCCTACATCCCTTGCCTTTAAATGGAATGAACTGGTTTTGTGCTTCCAGATGAGCATTCTTAAACAAAATCCCTACACTCGCTAGCTTCTTTATCATCTATGGAAGCTTCCCACAAAATTCCTTCCAGCTGAGGTCTGAGGGAACAGCCTGGTCTAGTGGGAGGTGTCCCTCCACATGGCAAGGGATTCAAACCACATGATCTTTAAGGTCCATTCCAACCTAAATCATTCTATGAATCTATGATTCTTCTATGCTTGTCTTCGTGAAACACCCTGTAGCCATTCATCATGATCCTCTGGTTATTTGAGTTATCCTAGCATGATTCAGTTATTCCTATGACAGCATAACTTTTCTACTGGGTGCAGAGCTCTAGTTCCTCCTGTTTGTTCTGCACATTGTCTGCATTGGTAAACAAATACTCAAGGTGGCTGGTCTTCAGATTCTCATCTTGGCAGTCTGGTTGGCCTGGCTTATTCCCCAGCTAGTTGCAATGGTGTGAGCATTGCCACTTTGGACCCATCTCATGAAGTCCTTATATCTGTCTGTGTAATAGTAGCAATACTTCAGTTGCATTGAGTTTCTTGCTTCCTGCATGATGCACATCTTGGGAGGGACACTTGAGCTGACAGAGTGAGCCTCTATCCTGCTGGGCACAGCTCTGTTCAACTGAGCACCTTACTTAACCCTAGCACTGCTCCTCCTTCTCCTACCCAGCTGGCTGATGATGTGAGGGAGTCCCTCCATTCATTCCCTGCTCATGAACATCTGTCCTGCTCTCATTGCCTCTGGATTTCTGGTCCTTCCTGTTGCAGAAAGTGAACACCTAAGTCAGTTATCAAATATGATATAATATGTGATGTTTTTACTTCTCATCTGGATTCTCTCTGTCCTGCAGCCCACAGGGTCATGGGGGTTTGGAGTTATGCCCTATTTATTTCTAAACTAGCTATGGGCCAGGCTCAGCCCTACATTAGGCTGGGGCTTGGTGGTCTTGCAATACCATGATGTTTGTTTTGCCCTTCCATGTCCTCTCCTCTCATCAAAGAAGTCCTTCCTGACTGGAAGTCAGGGAGATCTTTGCTGTGAGTTTAAGTGGAAGGAGACCTCAGCTCTGTTTGACCCTCTGGGGTTTTTTTAGCATACTCAAAACAGAACTTCAGGCTGCTTCCAGGGCCAGACATTTTTCTGGCCAGCTGCAAGAAGACTTTTTGATCTGGCTATGGTACGAGCGGTCAGAATTTCACTTGAATGAATTGTTTTCAAACAAAGTCTCCAGTGTATCAGGCAAAAAAGACTTTTCTTTTGATGTCAGATGTGTTTCAGGGCTTTTTATCTCAGCACACTTTTGTCCACAGACCTACTTACTGTGATGGACGGGTGAAAATACTGAGTAGGAATTAACCATGTTGTGTCTCGGGCACCACTGCAGTGCAGTTAGAATTTTTTTTTTTCCACTGTGCTATTACATTAGATATTATCTACTACCACTAAATGTTTCTTTCTGTGGCCATGAATCAGCCCCTTTCTGCAGAGCTCCATTCCTTTGATTAGTACTAAACTGATTCCCCAAGCACCTTTTAATACTTTTAATATAAACACCACATTAATTGTGGGGGAAGGGTTGTCTCTTTGTTTTATTTTTTTTATTTAAAGTCATCATTAATGGTGAAGTAAATATCATGAAAAAAACCCAAACAAATGGAATGTCTTCAAGTTCCCTACAGCAGCAGCACAACAACATGCAACAGTGTAATTGCAAAGAACCGTGGGTAAAAATTTTCTATTAGGCTTTGCTGTGGCTGATAGCATCCAACCTCAGAAGGCAGAATAAGCAGGGACTGGATTCCTTGCTAAGTGCCAGTCATCTGGAGAGAAGACAGATTCCCTGCTGGGGCTTTGCAATGTACCCTAGGTGCTTGCTTTGCATCAGAGTCTCAGCTTGAAGGGAAGAAGAGTTGCGTGAAATTAGTATGGACAGTGTGAAGATATGGGATAAAGTTGAGACAAATAATCAAGGGTTAAAGAGAACAGAAAAAGCAGCTGCAGGGAAGAGGAAGAGGTGGGGGTAGGAAAGAGACTGTGTGCTGGAAAGCTGGAAAACCTCAGCAGGCCAAGGAATGGCTGTGGATATAGAGCAGGACCCTTCCTGGACAACATTTCCTGTTGACTCAGGAGCTATGACAAAATCAATATCAGTTGGGGAATGTGGATTTCTTGAAATGTTTCTGTACTGGCACAACCACCACTATTGTGTATGAAAAGGGCCTTTTTTGGAGTCTCATGAACAGTAGGTGTGCTTCTGCACTAGTACAAGCTGATTTGTGCAGAAGGGCCTGGCTGGACCCACTACACAACTTGAAGTGTCCATACAACCCTTTTCCAGAACAGACCTGACCTACAGCATCATCAAGAGTAGAGTGTGAATGTGGTCTCCTTTAATTTATCTTTTCCTGAGAGTAATTTCTTGCATTGCTGTACCTCAAAACCTACCTGGTTTTCATTCCACTCCGCTCCTGTGGCCATCCCAAGACAACAGAAAAAAAGAGAAAAGAAAACAGAAAGAAGCCTAGGCACATGTATCTAGGGGCTTACAGCTGTCAAAGGTGGGCTTACATGTGAACAGGTACACTGCCGAGCTGTAAGCAGGACACTGCTGGCAAATTGAAACTCAAGAGCCTACTGAAAATCGGGAAGAGGCTCTTCTCATTTCTTACTTAGGCTAGTTACAGTAGGTCTTTATTGCACTCATCTGGCTGTAAAACAGGAGTAATAAAAACTTCCCCTTTTGCATGCAGGAAGGAGAAGTAAATGCTATTGTAAGCTATAATGAAAAAAGATCATTGATTTTTGTTTGTTTGTTTGTGAAAAGTGGAGAAACATTCTACAGAGCTATAGTTCTGGAGATACAGAGCATTCACCTTTCCTGAAGAACTGCTGTTAAGCATTAAAAGTAGTAGCTGCTCTTGACCATCAACTCGCACAATCTGTGGTGGGATACTCCATGCATATCATGCTTACACACAATGCTGTGTTCTGTAAGCACCAAATTTAAAGTGATGGTCATCAACAAAAAGTGACCATGAAACCTAGAGGCTAGTGAGAGGAATAACTAAAGGAGATGAACCACTAACACCAGCCCTGGGTCACCAACAGGGTCTTTTAAAGAGGAATATGAGATCCTCTACCAGATCCAGCCTGGTCAGCCATGAGGAACTGCATGCACAAGACAGCAATGAGAATAGTAAAAGGGAAGACATATTTCACCGAGAAGAAAAGTTGAGGATTAAAGTGGCAGGTTAGATTTGTCTGGGAAGATCCCAAGCACCTGATCCCTGAGCATCAGCTCTCTTGTCTTCCATGAGGCTCCGCTGATTTCCAGTCTGTGACACAAAGCCCTTACTGAGAGCTAAATGCAGGCTACTAGGCCTTTTTTTAGCATGCTAGAATATTCAGAAAAGCTTGAAAAAGGGTGTCACTCTGGAACTGGATTCCAAGGAGGACTGTTGTGGGTGTTTGTTGGTTTTGGGATTTTTTTGTGAAAAATACCTCCTCAGAGAAAGTGCTCCTTTTGGAGGATTTGTGGTATCTTGGCAAAGGAACAATTTGTTCCCTCATAAACACAGTCACCACTCTAAGTGCAACCAGTGTAAATCAGGGCAGCTAGAAGCCTCTGGCTCTGCTGGCATTTCTGACAGCAGCTGAAAAGCAGGCCCATGGCTTTTGATGGAAGAATCACTGCCAAATTTAAGAGCTTCAGCCGACATTCAGACATTTATTACCAGGCATGAAAGGGGTGTAAACTGCCATGCAAGTGATCTGAAGCAAATACGTCTGTCAGTTTGACTTTTTCTCTGCCTGTCAGCCCTCTGCTGTCTTTGAAAGCGGCCAGGCTCATGACTAGTGTGCTTGACTGTGTCGGCTGGGTTGGAAACAATTTGTCAGGCTGATCACTTAACTGGCCTCATGGGAGCCTGTCTCCTGAAAGTGCTATTTCCAGAGGATTCCTGCAGGCAGGCATGCACCCCTTACATCATGATGTGCAAGGGGTTCAGCCTTCATCTCACAGCACAAGTCTTGACAGCCCAGGAGGCTGCAACAAAAACGGTGAAAAAGCAGTATTAGAGTCGAGCCATTTGCCACAAACCTGGGTAGCTTTGAAAGTCTTATTTCGTATTCACATATTATGTGGGCATTTAACAAATTATTTCTCTATGGAATATCTACCTACAAGAATTAATACTAGACTAAGGATATGCTAATATGCTCAGCTGCAAGGCTGTTAAGTTAGGTGCCTAAGTAACTTTCAATTTGGATCAAACGGTATGATGGGATAGGTCTCTCTTCAGCACATTCTGGGAAGCAACTGTCTCTTTTTTGGATGCTTTATCCCCACAAGAGCCTCTCCCTGGCAAGGGAGAAATGAGATGAAGTCCATCCTTCCCCTGCTGTAAGCATTGCTAGAAACACCTCTATTACTTCTGAACAAAGAGCTGCTGTGCACCACTCTTGGCTTATCTACACTACACCCTACATGATAGGGTCTGATTTGTGTAACTGCCATACAATTTACTTCTGCTATGAGTTAGAATTTTGAACAAATCCCATGCATTTAGAGTTTTTCTGCACTTTAGGCTGGGCTCAGCTTCTGAACCTAATGATGCTGCTTTGGCTTGTTCCTTTGATTTCAGATCATTTAGTTGGTCAATTTTTTGTTCTGTCTTTCACCTGAGCACAAGTTTTACTTCAGAGTCAAACCTCCAAGCTACTAGCATCCCACATGATCTAATCAAATCTAGGTACTTCCAGTTTGCAAACTGCAGGTGTGAAGTCACATCCCTCTGACCAGTGAGTCGCCAACCTTCGTACCCCAGCATCTCTCATCTCCACTTGGCTGCCTGGGGTCCTTTGCACGTCTGCTCTGCACTGTCTAATACAGTAATACCTGCGTGCAGGTTTCATTGCATCATGATGCTGCAGAACTGCTACATCACTGAGATGGTTCATTTCAGGTTTATTAAGATAAGTGTTTGCCTTTGAAAACAATTTTCATCATAGTCGTGATAATTAAGGGCTATGCTAGATGCTTGAGGTAGGGTTTATCAGTCTTTTGTGCTTGAGCTGTGCCAGTTTGCGTAGTTACTGAATAAGGTTGTGAGCATCCAGCCACTCACATTTGACTTGTCACTTCAATGACCAGCCATTAATTTAAACTTGAATTTGCTGTGATTTATGATACAAGTACAAAGGAAGCTCTTCAGAGCCAGAATAAATCCCTGTCTTACCTAAATAAGCCGGTTTTAAGGTACCTAGAGAAAATCTTTTAAGAAAAAACTTTTCGCTGAAAATTCATCCTACTGGAGCATGTCCAGAGAAGAGCAACAAAGCTGGTGAAGGGGCTGGAGAACAGGCCTTACGAGGAGCGGCTGAGAGAGCAGAGGTTGTTTAGCCTTGAGAAGTGGAGGCTGAAAGGAGATCTTATTGCTCTCTACAGCTGGAAGGAGGGTGTAGAGAGGAGGGAGCTGGCCTCTTCTCCCAAGTGGCAGGGGACAGGACAAGGGGCAATGGCCACAAGCTCCACCAGGGGAGGTTCATACTAGATATCAGAAAGAAATTTTTCACAGAAAAGGTCACTGGGCACTGGAACAGGCTGCCCAGGGGTGTGATTGAGTCACCATCCCTGGAGGTGTTTAAAAGATGGGTAGACAAAGTGCTCAGGGACATGGTTTAGTGGCAGATTGGAATGGTTGGACTCGATGATCCAAGAGGTCTTTTCCAACCTGGTGATTCTATGATTCCATTATTTAAAATATATGTATTCGAGCAATTATGATTTCATAATGTAATCCTTTTTACGAGTGGCTTACAATCAAAACTATGGCCTTCCTGCTATTGGTGGGTTTTTTGTTTTATTTTTCTCCTCTTCCCTTGCTCCCTCCAAAAAAGGAAAAAATCAGTTAATCTGACTCCTGCAGGGTGACAACAGTCTTTGAGGGTTTTACAAAACCACTTTTTTTTCTCTTCATTTTTTTTTCCTTTGGTGTGACCAAATTTGATTTTTAGCCTTTCTTTATGCAGTCTGTACACATGATGTGTGGGAGTTGAACTGAGAAGAAACCATAGGTCACTTTGCTTTTCAGCTTGGGGTCTCATTTCACATGCATGGCCTGACACATGCAAACCAGATCTCTACCTTAAGTGGCACATATAAAATGCTGTGATAAACTGCTTGTGACTCCACTGACTTCTGTTATACTGTTGTGAAATAGGGGTACGTGACATGAGAGAATACATCTGTTAATTATGAATAATGGTCATGAAAGGTGCTAGCTGCCCATGAAAAATGTCTAGATTTTCACATGAAAAAAACATTTTTTTGTTTTACTAAATATCTCAGTCTTCACCAAGGAAGTGAAGCAAAAGGCTAAATTCTCCCTTTGCAAGCCAATGTTCTGCTGCCAGTTGCAACGGTGATTTTCAATGTGGACATCTGCCCACAAGACTCCTAAATGAGTACTGACCATTGCACAGATGTTGGGAGGGGTTTTCCAAAGCCATTATGGGAACCAGGCATCTAAATTCCCTACAGGTTAGTAAGATCTAACTTACAGAATTCCTTAGTCAGCTTCGAAAAACAGATGTCGTGTTTAAAATCTATCCTGTTATGTCTGACTTTGATACAGTAGCCTACAAGATACTACCTATTAGCTTCATTGACTTTGCTCTGTAGCCTTTCTATAGAGTGATTGTATAGGAAGCAGCCAGCATAAAAGTCTGAGATATTGTATCTAGTATTGTGATAGCAGAATACATAAACAAGAAGTAGGAAATGGTAGTCTACATAAAACAACTAACTAACAGCTTTTGTAATAACAAAATCTGTACTGTGAAACACCCAGTCATATAGCCAGTCTCCTAAAGAGTAAGCAAATTCAGCAGGAATCCTGATGCAAAACTGTCTTACTCCTTGATGACATACCAGCTGTCAGCTGAAGTTCACTGAGTTGTATTCACTGCTGGAATCAAAGGCTCTTTCTTGGGCAGCTGGAAACCTAGGAGAGGGAGATATCATTCTGTCCAAAGGCCATGCTAGAGGATTCACATCTGCAGGGGCAGGAATTAGTGACCTCTCTGCTTTGGGCCAGATTAATGTCATGGAAGTAGAAAAAGTTGAAAGCACTGACTACCATACTTCCTATTAGCCAAATTCTCTCACCACCTGAAACTTATATAAAATCCCTGCTCGGCGGGTGTCTATGTTTCAAAGACCAAATGAGAAGCATGTGGAGGATCTCTGGCTTTGTGATCATATTTGTTTTTTTAACTTCATATGGGGAGGAGTCACAGTCCATAAATCTGTAATTACTAGTATATAAGCCCTTGCTATATACTGTAGCTGGAGCAAATTAGAAAGAATATGAACCTTTCATATATCAGAAAGCACTAGCTGTGATGTTGCAGTGGTGAAAGACTGAGTTGTTAAATTTAGCCAAGAGAATTCTATGATGTGGGTCCTTGGAATAGCAAGAAAACAACTGTGCTTTTCCAGCTGTATGTGTCAAGTACATATGAAAATAATTAATGTTCCAGCATTGCCATTTTTGTCAGTTTTTTTTCTTTCCAACTCTATATGGTAAAAATCTTTCTAATACTTTACATTTTTTTATGTTGCCTAATATCTCCTGTGCAAAAGAATCACACAAAATGCTGTAGGTTAGGTATTCAACTTAAAATGCAACATAACTGAGCTCCATGTACAGAAAGGTTCTGATGGCTTATCTTTCAAATAGTTCAAATGAAACAACAAACTTGGTTTACTTGTGTGTGTGTTCCTAAGAAAATTTCAAAAGATGCTTCACTTTTAATAAATTGTAGCTGTTTCCAGTAGAAGTGAGGAAAGCATGGCTCTAGTCAGCATGCTTCTGTGCGTTGTTTCACTACCAGATCTCTGAAATCTTTGGTATTTCAGCTTAAAGCACAATGACCTAAATAGTCTGAGAATGTAATGTTTTTTTACTAAGAATTATATATGGGAGCAGATTTGGCCTCTCAGTATCACTAAGGCTAAAGTCTCCTGACCTGTCAGTCAGCCTACACATAGGCTTTTCTAATTAAATGTCTTTATTGGATTTGACTGGGCTATTTCTAATGGCGTGTTTACCCATAAAGAATGGTAGTAAAGTCAGGAAGATGAACAGATTTATAGCCAAAGAGTGGATCACTTTTACTGCTGCAAAAGTCACTTTAAATTTCAAAGGTGTTTGAGCTCACGGACCCAGGATAGAAGATGGTTGAAATATGGGTCTAGATAAACACATAGAATCATAAGACTGTGTTTGTCTGCATGAAAATGCACTTTGTCAGAAGTGAGTTAAAGGAGGTATGGAGAGTGAACAGGACCAGCATAAGGGAAGAAGAGAGTGCGGAGAAATGAGAGAGTATTGTTTTTTTGGAGGAGGAAACAGAGGGCTATAGAACAGAGTATGGGGAACCTGGAGAGGGAGAGAGAGAGAATAATCTAGAGGTGCATCCCATGCCACAGGGTGGGGGTGGGACAGTCAGTCACTAATGAAATAAAGATGTTTTACAGAAACTCATTAGTTAAAAAGGCTCTTTTAGCAAACTGACGGTCAAGCTGAATGCCTTAGGAGGGGTGACCTAAAAGCCTGGTAGTACCTACCAAGCCTATCAGAAGGCTAAGACTGTCATTAGGAGACTACAAGGCTAAGCTGCTGAGTGCCTAGCTCAGAATTAAAATCTTTTCTCAAATTACACAGGCTTATGTGAGCTCAAGGTGGAGCTGAATAGTGAGAAGAAGATTATATATATCAGCTTTTACTAACACGATTCAGTACTGAAGCCTTTTAAATCTGTCTAACAGCTCCATGGGAAGCAGATTAATACTGGGGTTGCTGTTTACAGTACCTAGTTCCCAAAGATATTTAATTTTGTGTGTTATTTTATACTGTATGATATCATGAAGTAGAAGACAGTACATTCACAGTATTATATAAGGAACCCTAATAAGCTGAGCATTTCCTGTTGGAGTTACTGAATTTATTGGAATGGTTTGGGGTTTTTTTCTTAGGATTTGGTAGTATAGAAGCCAATTGAAATTAATTACTTTTAGGAAGCTGATCTGTGTGGAATGAGACTACCAAAGGTGGTATGCACAGCAGGGAACAAAATTCTCTTTGTAAATATTCATCTATATAAAGTAATAATTAAAAGTATATGTTCATAGTTTACTGCAATTAAAATTATTTAGGCATTATATTTAGCATTCCAGTGTCCATAAAACAGCCTTTTAATGTTTCTTCAACAGAAGCTATGGGATATTGGGTTGATTCATCAAAACTGTTGATCTTATGCCCCATTTTCCCACAAAGTGATTATTTGACACAGTGTGAAAATACAGACTGGCATATGACTATCTCAAGTCCATTCTCCACAACCAGTAGCCCTTTTAATGTCATTATTTCATAGGGATTTGGCTGGTGTTCTGGACAATTTGATTTTTTAGAAGAGTACAATTCAGAAACAAAGATCATTAGCTGCGAGAAGACAACTCAGTGCTGGGACTGAAAGACAGGAAAACTACTATAGAGAGTGCAGTGGCCTAAAATACTTTTAGATGAGTTATAATGTATTTGATTTATGGATGATGAAGAATTTTCCACATTTGCTGAAAATTATTTTATATATATATATATATATACACACACACACTTCATTATGAATATCACAAGACGTTTAGGGTCAAGCTAAGGAGGATCAGGTTGCTGCCACTGTGGAGATTAGGTGACAGAAACAGATAAATCCAAATTTCTTTAACCCAACTGTTCAATGAATAAGATATACCATAGCTCAGCTTTGGGTCTTCCCAGGGCTGGAGATAAGCATGACTGTGTACATACGTGGACACATGTAAAATCACATCTGTTATTAAAATAAGATGTTTTGGTAGGGTGCATTAAGTTTTAAAAAGAATCTATTGGATATCAGTTTCTAGGAGCAGTCTCAAATGAGGAAAAAATAAACCCAGTCTTGGCCAAAGAATCACAACTGCTGTATCTATAGTTACTGCAAAGAAAACAGCCTCTGTTGAGTTATACAATTAATATCTAGGCTTTAAAAAAGTTCTTAAATATTCTCTTTTTTGTTATTAGCAGTTAGCTAGCATAGGTAAAGGTAATGATGGAAAACACATATTGATTTCTCCATCTTTAATTTTTATATTTAATCAGTTAAGTCTCTTGATTCTTCTGTTCTTTTTATTGTTGAACAGGATGTAAGTACAAAAACTAGGAGTGTTACAGTTTTGGCTAGGGCAAAATCTTTGGAAACCTGGATACATGGCAGGCAGTGGTAACTGCTCATGCACTGGCAAAGGTCCCAAGCAGCAAACAAAACTTTATGAGTTGTTTTATTAAATCATTTCAATGCTGAACAATAGATTTGGAACAATAGATTTCTTACTGAAATCAATGGAAATTTTGCTGCTAGTTTCATGGCAACCTTTCACTTTGTGTTCTGAAGTATCATGAACATGTATGTGATATACTGTCAATTAAGAGTTATCTGTTACCAAATGATCTCAACAATGAATTAACAACCTAACAAAAAATATTTTCAGAGTCATTAGAGATATCCTATGATGCACTTTCCCTTATGCTTCCAAAATTATCCTGTATCTCATCTTCTCTTTACAAAAGATAAATGTTCCAAGGACAGCATATTTATGTTTTAATTAATACATGCTTGGTATTATCTCTGCCGTGTCTTGTGCTTTACCCAGATGGTCTTATACATATTTTCACAGCTGAGCATGAGCTGAATATAGCATGTGTCTGTGCCTGACTTCATGTGAACACACTCAATGCATACTCTTACTTCTCTTCTTACATCGTTTTTCCTGGATTCAAACCCTTCTCATCCTGAAGCTTTTTAATTTTCTCCAGAATGTCAAACCAGTCTCCCACACCTATCAGCAACTTGTCATAGGATGAGTAATAAAAAAGAACAAGCAAGATAAGGCATCTAGTGAATTTGAGCCTCATCAGTGGCAGGACTTCTCATAGTTTCAATGCACATCCTTTTCTAGTTGATGGTAAAACAATGTGTTTGCATTTGTGTACATGCAAGAAATTAAGTCTGAGTACTTTTGGTTTGTGTTTTGAGCTTTTATTGAAACTTTATTTTTCAAATTACAGTTTCTTTTGAACTAAAATAGTAGCTGTAGGTCTATTTTGTGGCACATACAACATTTTTCTTGAAAAAGTACTTTCTTGAAAAGTCTACATTAATTGTTCAGAAAGTTAATTAAAGGAAGCAACTTGTTCATCCGGCGTGGCACAGTTACATGAATGTATATTTGTGTGACAAACACATGCAGTAGCACTGTGATTTTCTACCTGCTGTAAGCTCCCTTGTCTCCCAGTGGCTGGCTCTCCTGGGTGGTAAGCCCTTCAGTGGAATCTTCACTAGGACTGTTTTCTGCAGATGGCTCTCTGTTATTTGCATTTCCTGAAAAGACAATATAATTAAAATTAAAAAATATCATATCCTTGATGCAGCAAGCTAGAAGGTATACACTTTGTCAATGACACTTAAGAGCCATTTTATGCAGCTATAAATGTTTAGGAAACTATTTTTCTCAGTTTGTAGTCCATTTGCAAGTGCTTCAGGGTAATGGCAGACAGCCTAATGGTAATTAGGTATCATGCTTCCAGCATGCTTTACATAACTGTCACGAGAATGTATAATCATAGAATCATAGAATAGTTTGGGTCTGATGGGACCTTAAAGATCATCTAGTTCCAACTGCTCTGCCATGGACAGGGACATCATCATCATCATCATCATCATCATCATCATCATCATTGCTTGCACTACACTTGTGCAAGATGTGTTCTATTTTTTGTGTTACATCTTGATGCTTAACCAGGTAAGAAATGTGGAGAATGTTATTTTTTCACCTGCCTAGCATACACAAAACCTCAGGCACCCATTTCCAATAGATCTATCATTCCCTATTCTTTACCTTCTATGATTTTAGTCTTGCACCTTGCTTCAGTAGTGCAGTTCCCTTAATACCACCAAACTTTGCCAAGAAATTGTATTGACGGTGTTTATTTAAAGTATCCTAGCCAGAGCGCTCTCATTACTGCACATATGTCCAACATACTGAAAGAATCTGTTTACTAGTGGAGATTACAAAAAAGAAGGTGTGAATAGAATGGGTAAAAGATGAATACAGACCAGAACATTCCTGATTCTGTCTTGATTCAAAAGTCTGAACTATCAATACTCGTGCTTTATTTGGACTTCTGTTTGGCTACATGTGGTTTCTCTGAGCTAATGGAGAAGGCTTTTTCTTTGCTAGACGTCGAATTTCCTACAGGTGGCATTCAGTCTAGCTAACTTGGACACAAAGTATGCCTGATTGTCTAAATTTAGGCACATTAATTAGGCAGATAAGATTTCACTTGGAGAAGCTAAAGGTATCTCCTTCTTCACTGGTGCAACACTGCTTACAGAGGCACTTGTTTTAGGAGGACTAGTTCTGTTTAGATACTCGTTAGATGAGTAAGATATGTACATTGAATCCAGGTCTACCTGCCTGGGATGCAGTGAGAGGCCCTTTATAAAGGGACTCACTGCCAGGCAGTGCAGTCTACCACAGTATGCAAGGGACATTTTAGCATTCAGACACAGTGTCTGAATATGCATAAATATTCTGGAGCTCCTGATTTTAACTGAATTTCAAGTTGTTAACACATTCCCTGGAAAAAAACATCCACATTTTTTTTAACACAATGGCCACTCTTCTTGTTACTCATTTTGATGTTTCCCATGGAAACCATCATGATTCAGAATACAAAGTATGTCTTTGAAATGCAGCCGTGGGAACCCCACTTACTAAATCCAAACCTTTCCAAGCTCCTTCACTTTAATAATTCCCCAGTTGAATCATCTCTCAAAAATGCCAATTTTACAAACTGGTTTCAAACAAAATTTCAACAGATTGATAGATCATCTGCAATGAAACAGATTCACTTTCCTCCCTAATTTGTAAAGGCACTGCTAGTAAAAACCATGAAGAATTATTTCAATTATACATGACTTTTCATAAGTTGTGTTCAATTATGACAACATACTTTTCAATTATATATCAGGGACAAATGATACATTTTGTCATTAAATATTGCAGTCTGATCACAAAATGAAACACCTGTTTCACCTTGGACAATATTTTTGGTAAATGGAAAAAAAAATTGAAGGTACCTTTTGTGTTTATGTTTTATATATCCAAAACAACTTCTAGTTCCAGCAGTGAATAAACTAAAAAATAAGTAACTTCCATTGTACAAGAGATTCTAAATATGAGAGGCTCTATTCCAGAAACTGCAGTTTATGAGTTTAGGAGTAACTCAGTTTTCTGTTGGACTGTGACCTAGTGTCTAAGATATTGAGCTTTGAGCCTTTAGTTATTCCAAATTTGACATTTCTAAGTCAAAGCATTTCATATGAAGTAAAAAGAGGATCAAGAAACAAAACCTTGAAAAAACAGTTGCAGTTCAATTTTACAGCCACTGCTTTGTGTAGTTCTCCATTTTTCTGATTTTTTCTTGTTACAGATCACAGATTATTTCTTAAGCTGGGAAGATATTGATTTGAAGGAAAAGGTCAGATGGACAAAACAGGATTCATCATGGTTGAGACTGCATCAGAACAGACCCTCTATAGCACTGCACCTGGACATGAAAACTGGATTGTTTCATTAGCAATGCCTCTTGCTGGCATACTTGTGAACCTCATCTACTTGGCCTGAGGCCATAAATTGTGACCCGCAGCAACTGAGACTCAGAAGAATTAAGTGTACAATTCAGTCCAAAAAGGCTACCATGAATATTTCTCATTACATAAAAGCAAGAAATACTCTTTCTTCCTCTAACTATGTGTCATATTGGACCTCATAGCTGATGAATATCTCTCCCTCAGGATGGAGTGCCAGATGTATCAGTCAAAAATCGTTTTCAGCATTGCACTCTCAAATCTAGCATCCTGTATCATACCAGGATCTTATATGATAGCCTAGCAGCACTCCAGAAACAGAGTCTGGAGCAGGCAGGTAACAACAGAGGTACAGTGGTTCAGTTGCAAAGGAAGATACAGCAAGCTATCTCTGTTTCAGGGAGACACACTAACAAAGCAGCAAGGAGATATTTGGTGACTTAAAAAAAATCTATGAATTTCAGGTCCCTTGACTGAACAGGACTGAACACATGCCACAATCCCACTTGTCTACTCATGCTGAATGTGATTTTTGGAGTAACTCAAGTGATGAACCTGTACTGGTGGACAGAAAATGCCTTGGCATGAATTTTTATGCAACCTCCTCTCAAAAAGAAATTGAAAGTGTTCAGCCATTATCATCTGAAGTTCAAGTAGTCCTTCTAGCTGAACTGATGAACATTCCAAATCTCTTTTTTTTTCATAAGGAATTAGTTTTAGATTGTTAACAAGAGACCTGCAGCAGGAGGTTCTGTAAGTTGCCATCCTGTGTTGAGATATGGAGCTGAAATAGGATGGATGAGACACCTATTTAAGTAGAAGTTATAAGAGAAGCTTCAGTATTCCAGGGTGAAGTAAAATTAAAGATGACTATCAAAGTAAGGTGACAAGCCAAGGCTGCTATGAGATGGAATTCAGTAGAATTGAATTGTGTGGCTGCATTAACATGGTGCTGAGGCCAAGAAGAGCAGGAGGGGTGTATTCACTTCTGCTTGCAGAATAATATATTGACATGTACTTTTTAAACCTTCTCCTTGACAATCTGTACTCCATAAATCTCACATTATGTGATTTGTTTTCCAGAATTTGACTCAACTTTGTGAACTCCTTCAGCTTGTTTTTCTCTCAGTCTCCCAATTTTTATGTTTAACATTCAAGTATTTGGGGTTTTTGGCCACTAACAAGGGCAGGATACTGAACTAGGCAGATCTTTGGACTGACCTATACACAAAAGCTTTTGTGTTCTTGTGCCAGTTTGGATGGTTTTAAACCTTCTCCATCTAAAAAACAATCTGCCCTGGCAAATACTTTCCCACCATTCCCTGGGATTTTCTGTAAATGCTGAGAGTAGCCTCTGTCCATGGTGCTTGGTCAACTGTCGTTCCACCACAACTGTGACTTCAACATCCATAATGCTGTGAGATTAAATTCCAAAAGATCTAGAAGCTATACCCAGGATTGTTTAAACATCAGAATCAAGTTTTGCAAATTAAGACTATCTTGACCAGTGGAAAACCATCAAAGAGGTCAAAATATCCCCTCTGAACTTGAAAGACACTGAGGGACATGAAGAAACTGATGAAAGCACCTGCAGTGAAATCTCGAGTCTGCTTTTGAAGAAAGAGCATGATTCAGCTATGTGTCGAAAAAAAGCATTAATGCTGTTTCACCTATGAAAAGTATTTTTCCACACTGGCATAGCTATAATATTAACAGGACTACAGACAGAGGAAAATATTAAGCAGATAATTTAGGTTTTATTTAATGACAGAAAACATGCTGCTCACCTGTGGATGCTCTCAGTCTTCTGATGTAATCAGACCAAAAGGAACAGTCTGCTTTTTTCAATCCTTTAAAAGTTGGCAAGGAAACAGTGAATTCCTTGTAGTTATCACCATCATCATTAGGCAGATACATAGGCCATGGGGTCATCGCCCCTGACATTCTTCTTGAGAAGCTATGGGGGTAATTTGGATTTCTATGGGAGCAGGAGAAATGATCATTAGACAAGAACTAGATGAATAATAAAAAGAAGAAGGAGATCAGCTAGGTCAAGGAAATGTGTATTTAGTCCCTCTGATAAGTAGGATTCAAATTCAGTCCAAACAGTTCATGGTGTCTCACCTGACAGTAACTTGTAAGTCTGGTTCACTTCCTAGAGAACAGGTGCAGAGAACCTGTATAGACATGAGTTCAGGAACACCCTGAACATGCCGTGGTCCCAAAGCAATACAAGGTACTCTAATAAGCCCATAAAGTCACATTTCCCACACTTGATTTCCAAAGAGAAAGCACAGGCACAGCACAGTGAAGCTGAGTTATTCACAGGGCAGGTGGTAAAAGATACGCTGTGTCTTCATGTGTTTTCCCATTTCTACTAGGAATAAGAGAACTCTTAGCCAAGACCCTTCAGAAATGGGGTCCTAAAATTAAGCTCTGGAAAAAAAACATCAAGACCTTTGTAGCTCACATATATTTAATTAGAATTTGCAGCTGTTCCGCAGAGATAAAATTCTTTCTAGATTCTAGTTAGGTGTCATACTACAAATCTTTGGTGTCTGGTTGACAACTTGGACATGATTTCCCAGCAGTGTTGAACAAAGAACCCTTCTAGGATTACAAATTTCTAGAAGAAATGGAAGCTCCTCGAGTGCGGGCAGGATCTGGACTATATTCTCTCTGCTCCTTTCCCCCTTCCCAGTCAAAGAAATTATTAAATGCTACACACTTACCCAGAGTTTACAAAATTGGAGATATACTGCATAACTTGCAAGGAAAGACTCTTTTCTCCTAGAGTAAATTGTTCTTCATACTTTGGGTAAAATGGCAGTCCAAATGTATATTGAACATCCAGCAAGAGCTCCTGACCTGGACTGAAAAATATTAATATCAAGGTAATTAAAACCATCATTTATTTATTTGGTAGAGAAAGGATACTAATTTAATTTCAAGAATAAACCAATTTTAAATAATTAATTATCATAATTAATTAGAGTCTAGTGAGCTGTGGAGTTTCTTCAAATCAGAACATAAAGGAGGAACAAGCACTAACAAAGAGAATTTGATATTAATGTAGTCTCTTTAACATCTGTTACAACAGGAAATTGTGGAAGATGACAGGGTGTATTTTCTAAATTAACTGGGCATATAAGAGAAAGTGAGAGAGTGAAAAAGATACTTGGATACTCCTTAAGCGCCTCTTAAGTTTTGTACAGATTTTTGCTAAAATTAAACTCAGATAGTGGAAGCAAGTGGTGACATGGAATCTGGCAGCCACGATGGAAGGTTAATTATGGTTTGTTTTGCAGATTTGGAATAAAATCCTGGCCTTTCTTAACGGCAATTGGACTTTCTCCATTGACTTCACTGGGATTTCATTCTGCCCCAAATCTTTGAATAAGGAAAGATGTAATAAGAGATGTTTATGAAGATTTCTCTTAGACATATTTTTAATCCAATTTCTCTGCTGGCTGGGTGGTTTTGGTTCATACAGTTCTCTTCAAATTTTATATGGCAGTCAAGTCAAAACAGCTTGAGATAATCACCTAGATCAGATTTAAGGAAGAATACTCTTGTTTATTTCCATGTAATACTTAACACATATCAGAAGGAATATTTAACAATTCAGAGACAAGACTAGCCAGGCAAGATAACACTTGTAGGGCCTAACAGCACAAGTTACACAACTCAACTGAACAAATTCAAGTCCTACAGAAGACCAGTGACAACTTCTACTAATAAAATTATAACTAAACTATGCTGAATATATAACTTTAAATCACAGCTCAGAGGAGACATTTTTGGTAAAGAGTCCAACTGCATGTTCTGTTCTCCGCATTTAGACAAAATTCCTGGGAGAAGGAACAGATGTCTGTAGGACAAACAAATCCCTGATCCACTCAGCAAGATTTTTTCTGCAGTAGCTGCACAGGTTGCTGTCAAAAGGTGGCACAACTGAAATTATTTTATATTTAGACATGAAATGCAGCAGCACTGATTTGACCCTGATACTGCTTCTAATGGAACAAGACTTGCAGTTCAATGCATTACGGGCAGGTGGACTGAAAATAAGATGACTCCTCTACATTTTATGACTGGTGGCACCAATAGCTCTATTTTGAAAAACAAACACACAACCCTCTAAATCAAATACATCTTTGGTTGTATTTTCCTTAGTCTTATCATAATACCTCAGTAATACTTTGCATCTGGAAAGTGAATTATTCACAGAAAAAATGTAGAACTGAAACAAGATTAAAGCATATTTTTCTTCCTCAAATGTTTATAGAAGGATTAAGCAAGATCATAGTTTAATAATTTTACTTTAAAAAATAATTTGCTTGGCCCAGTATATTACTGCAATATTTGGTGTCAGTATTGAAGCAAAGGTACTATGTACTTCAAGGAGCTGTTTTGGGAGAGGAGAAATGTACCCATTTAGGGAAGGCATAGCAGAGGTGAACTCTGTTGTAAATCTGAGATGAGTGAGCTAGGACTTAGAGTTTCCCCTGAAACTGACTGTGTTCTTAGCCTTCATGTTTCTAGAAGTGAAATCTACTGTCACAACCCAGACTAAAATCCAGTAAAATCCTAAACAGAGAACATATTAGGATTAAATTTATTTTCACATCTGCAATGGTTTTGATGCAGAGACATAAAACGGTACAAAACTCTATAATTTGCAGGTTTCAGTATTTCTGGTTGACGCCACCACACTCTGGCCAGGGGGGATCTGTAGTATGAGGATGAGAAAGAAAACATAAGACTAAGATGGGAAAGAGGAACGTATAAAAGTGCATGAACAGAACAGCAGTAAAGACAGCTGTGAAACCTCTAGATGGCAGCGAGATTGAAAATATCAGAAGAACATATTCCTCTCCTCTGCCAAACTCTGATCATCACCCATTAATACCAGAGAGGAGTGCAAGATGGCCAGAAACTCCCAAACAAAGAGTTTGGAGCCTTGTAGGAGCTCTGAGCATACTCAAAATAGCAGTGGGCAGTGATACTGGTTTGACTGGAAGAAAGGTGGAGTGAGAGGAAAAGAGGAGTGACAGAAAGGATGTTGAGGCTCTAGGCTCTGGAGCGAGTCCAGAGAAGAGCAACAAAGCTGGTGAAGGGGAGGGAGAACAGGCCTTGTGAGGAGCGGCTGAGAGAGCTGGGGGTGTTTAGCCTGGAGAAGAGGAGGCTGAGGGGAGACCTTATTGCTGTCTACAACTACCTGAAGGGAGGTTGTAGAGAGGAAGGTGCTGGCCTCTTCTCTCAAGTGACAGGAGACAGGACAAGAGGGAATGGCCACAAGCTCCACCAGGGGAGATTTAGGCTGGACATTAGGAAAAAAATTTTCACAGAAAGGGTCATTGGGCACTGGCAGAGGCTGCCCAGGGAGGTGGTTGATTCACCTTCCCTGGAGGTGTTTAAGGTACGGGTGGACGAGGTGTTAAGGGGCATGGTTTAGTGTTTGATAGGAGTGGTTGGACTCAATGATCTGGTGGGTCTCTTCCAACTTGGTTATTCTATGATTCTATGATTCTATGAAAAGCATTTATAGCTTTGCTGTTGCATATTGCTAGACTGCAGTTTTTCTTTGCTGAGCTGCTCCAAACTGCAATCCTGAAACCCCAGGGTGCCATATAGGTGACTCAACAGCATCAGCTCTTAATGAGGAATCGCAGTGCCCAGCAACTGGTGGACTTCAGAAGACAGATAAATGGAAGGACTGCAGAGACAACGGCAAAAGGGATTTTTAAAGTATTTTTAAGAATGGAAAACTAATACCAACTAACTTCCTCAACAGAAATCTCTTTCAAGGAACATATCTGTTATTTTAATAACAGCAGTGTATGTAGTTACAAGTAAGGATGAAATCTTGGCTTTGGTGACTTCATGGGACTAGTACTTCATGGCTATCCATAATCATTGTAGTCAGAACAGAAGAACATGACCTGGAAAATTACCATGCTCTTCTACATTAGGACTGAATGCACAACTTGGAGCTGGGTCTGCAGAGACCTCACACTGTGATCCACTATAAATTGGGACATTGTAATTGGGATTCCTGTATTGTGTCCAGTTCTGGAATCCTCAACATAAGAAGGATACAGAACTATTGGAATGAGTCCAGAGGAGGGCTGCAAAGATGACCAGAGGAATGGAGCACTTCCCATATTAGGACAGACTGAGAGAGTTTGGGTTGTTCAGCCTGGAGAAGAGAAGGCTCTGAGGAGATCTTATAGCAACCTTCCAGTACCTAAAGGGTTTGCACAAGAATGCTGGGGAGTTACTTTTTACAAGGGCATGTAGTGATAGGACAAGGGGAATGGGTATAAACTGGAAAGGAGCAGATTTAGACTAGACATAAGGAGGAAATTCTTCACAGTGAAGGTGGTGAGGCACTGGAACAGGTTGCCCAGGGAAGCTGTGGCTGCCCCATCCCTGGAGGTGTTCAAGGCCAGGTTGGATGGGGACTTGGGCAGCCTGATCTAGTGGGAGGTGTCTCTGCCTGTGGCAGGGTGTTAGAACTAAATGATCTTAAGGGTCCTTTCCAACCCAAACCATTCTATATATCCCATTTTGAACTTTATTCTTGTTGTAGGTTTGGATAATTATTTCATACTGGAAACTTATTTTGATGGTTAAAGACTGACTATAGCTTAATATTTTTCTGTTTTCTTCCTCTTCAATTTAAAATCAGACCTTACTCTCCTAATGTAACAATTTCAACTAATCTCGAGCCCTTCTGAGCCACAACCTCTATTATTAGTTGGCTTCATGCAGTTCTGGGTTCTTTTAAAACTCCACACAAATAGAAGCCAATGTAACTTAATTCAGAGTTCAAATGATATCTTATACCATACCAAAATACCAAGCTTCCCACTGCTATCCATTCATTTAAATTTTAAAATAACAAGGTAAACATAACTCTGGTAGAGTTCAGCCAGAGTTACCAGTAAACTGCCCAGGATAAAAAAGCTTGCTGCAGAAGAATTGGTTTCTTATTAGTGAATGTACCAAAGGGATATATATTTATCAGCCTTTTTAGCTATATTTACTAATAATGATTTCAGTCCTTACAGAGCAAAACCAACTATTGATGTAATATTTTTCTAACATATGGTTTAGAACAATAAACTCATGTGTGGCCACAAGTTTCCATTTCTTTTTATGCTTTCATTTTTTTTTTTTACAAATAACATCACAAAAGATCCAGACAAATATAAATTTAAACATAATAAAGAACCTGACATCATATTTTAAATAGTATTTGTAAGGGATTTAATTCGTATTTTCACCTCAAAATTTATTATATGTTCATATATTAGGCTTGAGATTAGGAAAAAATTCTTCACGGACAGGGTGGTTAGGCATTGGAATGGTCTGCCAAGGGAGGTGGTTGAGTCGCCGTCCCTGGACGTGTTTAAGGTTAGGGTGGATGAGGTACTTAGGAGCATGATTTAAGGGATTGGTGGGAATGGTTGGACTCGACGATCCAGTAGGTCTCTTCCAACCTGGTTTTTCTGTGATTCTGTGATTCATTCTTACAAACTATTTTAGTTAATATTTCTCATACTGATTTTCATACAATTTTATATACTCAACCTATTGCCTGCCTTATGACACTAGCACCTTCTTTTTCACAATGTTTTGGTTTTTGCTATTTTGGCATTCTGGGTTTGGAGTTTTTTTACTCATTTGTTTAGTTATTCTTTTAATGAATAAGAAGTTTAGGACAAATATAGTGTTACAGCCATATTTCTCAAGCCCCAGCCTGAAAAACCCTCACTCTCAAATTATCTTTAGTCTCCAGCTTAGTAGCCAGCTTTGACTAGAGATATTGGCCTAAGTTCCCACTACTTTATGTGATATATAGCCAGGCTACATAGCCAAGTAAGACAGGCCTAGCAAAAATATAAGCAGATAACTTTGGAGGCTTAAGTTCCCAGCCCTATCACACTGGGGCAGTAGCATCATTAGTGATAAGCAGTCTACTGGGCAACTCCTTCCTTCTTCAGTGCCTGCATAAACCTTTCAGTTCATCTAGAGCATTGCAACCCACCCTCTTCAGCAGATGAAATAGAGATATCTACTTATTTTAGTTCAGCTACAACGATTGTCTGAAAAAAAGTAAAAGGAATAGTGTACTCAAACACGTTAGTCACTAAATTTAGCAGATATTGGCAACCTATGACAGATTTGTGAGATAAGAAAGCCATTAATCCATTAAATGTCAAAATATCTGAGCATAAGTGCTCATCCTAACAATTCTGTGTTAGAGATGTGATCATGGTCCTGAGTTCCTTGCCTCATATTCAAGACCCAGTTCAGTATCCTTTTGGCAATGATAGGTCTATCACTAGGAAAACCAAACACCTATCAACTGTCACTTGGCTTTGGTGAGAACACTTACATGCTAATTGGATTGAACAGCGTAGGTGAAACCCAGACTCACAGAGTTGGTGATAAACCCCCCACTACTTTGAGTCAAGGTACAATTTTTTAATAAACATGTCGCTGGAGAAAAGGATGTGGTTTATATATAAACGCCACTGTCTGTATGGCTTTGTGGCCTCATTATGTGTTTATTTTCAGTAAATGAATTTAAGTTTTTTTTCCAAGAATTATTGAAAATTCTAAATGTAGTTGTTTGCACACATCTATATTCTCTTCATATTAATACCAGCAGATTTGCAGAATGGTATCAAGTACCCTGAGCCATTAAGGGACACCATCTCATCAGTGTCATGGGAGAGGAGCAGCCTGCCAATACTGCACTTAGCCTGGACTAGTATGTTCATTTTGATGATAAAAAAAATAATTTAAGAAAATTTATACATAACCACACATCTTAGGAAAGGAAATAGTACCTGATCACAGGGAGAAAAAAGTAATCAAAGGATAGCTGAATATTTATAGAAATTTAATGAGCCAATGTAAGGTCTGCTGTGACCTCTGCAGTTCTAATGATGCATTTAGCCCATCTTGACTCCTCACATTACAAAGTCCTGCCAGACATATGGGGGAAAAGCATGTGAAAAACAGACGAATGTTTTTCTTTCTTCTTTTCAGGAAAATCAGGACATATGGAAAAATCTTAACTCCTAACAGGTCTGAAGAGCCAAGTTTATCCACCTTTGTCCCAAAAAACCCCTATAGATACATGTGACTTGCAAAAGTATCCTGCAGTTTGCTCTGTCTTTTCCACTCGGATTACTCCCAATACACACAATGTTCTACTTTGCATTACAGCTGTGCCAGTTGAAGGAAATGAAACTGAAATAGCAGATAATAAATTCAAGAACCTGAAAGCTCACCCTAATTGAAAAAAAATAAAGTAGATCTTAATGCAGGAAGAAAGCACTTTTATCATTTTGTCAGAACTCCTCAATTATACAGATTACAGAATTTATTTAGGGAATTACTGTATTAAAAACCTAGTAATAGGCATATTGACATTTAAGTGCATCCTTGGGGGGCAGAAATTCATTCATTTGTTCAGTATACCTACTCCTGAGCTGAATGAGGGAATGAATTTCCTTAAAAATGTGATGTATCTATCCAAAGACCTCAGATCACCAAGGAAGACCTCTCTAGGTATATGGTCTTTGTGCTTATCTTCCTGCTTAAATTTTGTGGGGATAGCCTGTCCCCATGCAGCATACACAGTTCCAAAAGTTGTTTTGTACTTTTTGGGGTCTTTTAACTTAACTTTGATTAACTTAAGCTGATTTCTGCTTTTTCTGAGTTTAGTACTTGGCCTTCTCATTTCATGGCTAATTTCCAAAATCTGAAAAATCTACTGAATCATAAAGTCCCCTAAACCGCTCTGTGGGAAGAAAAACAAATTATCTAGACCTCAACTCATTAGCAACACAAAAACTGTCCAAAGACTTGAGAATGCCATGATGTGGTTGAATCAGTGGGAAAATGTTCTCATAGCTGAAGTTAGCATAACGCAATAGCTAAGGTCAGAGGTATGAGCAGCAATTCCATCAAGAGGAGTAAAACAAGTTTTAGGAGATGAGAGGGTGTATATCTTTATAGAAAAAAATTAGAAGCTGTTGTTGCAGCAATTGCACATGACTACCTAAGGTTATTTTGGTGCCTGCCCAAATATGGAGGCAATGAGCATCTTATTGTCACCACCTTTCTGGTATCTTACCTGCCCTCTGTGTTTAGATGGGTTTCTTTGAAGCCCAGAGACATAACTTTCAGTTTGCTTCCACAGCATTCAAATAGTAGGCCCCCAACCTATGGGGTGCTGGTACTCATGGACTAAGAGCTACAGTCAAGGGGAGAGCCTCAAGCTGACAACAAGCAGCAAACAGATTAAAGGACTGCAGAGTAGTCTCCCAGGAATAGGATTATTATAAAATCAAGAGAGTAGAAAAATCGCCTTTAAGTAAAATGATATTAAGAACAGCCAGACTTTACATAGCATATAAATAGTAAATAGAAAATGAAAATACTTTGCATAGTTGAATGGGTTTGTACACATTTTCATCAGTCGGAAATTCTCGCCTTCAGTTACAGGAATCGTAAAAAGTGTCACCGAAATCCAGCCAACTATGTGAGCATTGGCATGGAGCAGTCTTTGAACAACTCACACCAGTGTACACGAGAGTATACAGTCAGGAGGTGAAGACAGCCCTTATTAAAATGACTCAAAACAGACAGCACCTCATTAATTTTGGATGAATCTGTGCATTGCACAATGGTTAACAAAAGATTTTGTGACAATTATTATGGTAATGACTACAATATAGGGCCTCATTAAGTCCCAGTTTAGACCCCTTCAATGACAATAACGATAGTTTTCCATCTTGCTGCAGCTGTAGTCTGACTCCTCAGTGAGCAGAACACTGATTTTATCCACTGTGTTTAAGGCAGCACATCTGGCATCAGTGTGACTTGGAAACTACTCTTACATGGCAAGCAGTGCTACTTCATATAATATGCAAAAATCATCCAGAAAGCTCTAGAAGGGTTAAGGAGGCAAATCTTTGTACAGTTAATAATATTTCCCTGTTAAAACATATTTCTCCTATCACATATTTCTTACTGTAACTGAAGATATACTCCAGCCCTCACCACTAATACTAGACAATGCTGAGCAGTTGCATTCCTCCCACATTTTTTACAATGAATGTTTACTCCAAGACCGAAACGTTCTCAAAAGAGAGAGAAATTGGCATCTGGATCGTGTATATGTTTTTACCACAGATCATTAATGCAGGAGTTGGCTAAGCATCTTGCTCCTTATTCAAATAGCAACTGAAGACTAAAGCAGACATGGTGTCATGCCAAGATGAGGAGAATGCTACCACGTGGAAGGAGATATTAGTTTGCTCTCTGCAAGGTCTGTTCACCTACATGAAAACTGTCAGTTCATGGTTTCATGCAATTTTCCACGTATGTCATAGTTATCAGTCAAGAGTGGCCTTTTCAATCCTATCCCGTATCTATACATGCTTGAATGTGTATATGTGTACACATCTTAGAAACATCCAGTTGTGAGATGAGTTTTTGTTAATTGAATTATACTGGTAAAAAAATCCTCCCTGTTTAATAACTTTGTGTCTATTTTGCATCATTGCAGTTGGGTCTGTCTTTATTGGCTGACTTCTTCTGCCCTCTTGTTTATTTTGCTGTTAAGGAACTGCTCCATGTGAAACAAGAGGAAATACCAGTATTTTTTCATTTCTGCACTTTAACTCTCTGTTCTATTACACATTTTGGGAGACACACATAAAATAAGACTGAAGTGATAAAGTAGAAATTAGACAACGTATTGCTGTACTGCCTCTTACCTTAATTCATGAATGGCCATTTCCCCAGCCAGAATATTTTATCTAAGGCTAAATAGCCTTCCATTGTTGTAGTTATCTGAACACATTATTTTAATGTATTCTTTCTTTTTAATGTGTTCTACCCATATGAGTTAGCTATTAGCAGTTATCATAGGTGGTACATAATTACATCATCATCATCTTTGTGATAAAAATAACAAACACAAAGAGGGAAAGTTAAGTATCCTTTTTAAACAGAGATCTTAAGAAGAACTTAGACACCAAAGACCAGAAAGTCATTATTTTATTTCTGATGTTACCCTATGGAAATAAACCCAAATCTGTAAACCCAGATGTGATTAAATATCAAGCAGTTTGAGAAATCATATTTCTGTCAAGTACATATGAGTGACTGGGAATATCATCTAGCTCCAATGCATCTAGTGGATCTGATCAATTCACAGAATGTCCTGTACATGCCTACCACGTGCAAAACATAGTTGGGTTTTTTTGCATTCATTAACTCACAGAAATGGCTGCAGGAAGGTTCTTCTATTAAAGAATCTAGTAGCTAGAGTGTCTGCAGGTTCCCAGGTTCAATTCTTACTTCTGTTGAGCAAGTTCAAACCTGTATATCCTAACTTTCAGCCTAAGCTGTAGGTTACTTGGCAGAGTGTCTGCCTTTGCTCCTCCTCCTAAAGAGTGTCACAATTTTCAAAGAAGAACTTGAGAACTGGCATGATTCATTGCTCCAGTGGCTAGCAAAGACCCTTAGGAAGAGGTGACATGTTTTCCAGATCTTTCCCCAAGATTAATTTATGTATTCAATTGAAGTCTGTTTCATGTACGTTATTGGGTTTAATCTGGTAGGGCAAATTGCCAATAATATTCCCAAATACTATGGTTTGTTGGTTTCACATTACTGATGATTTCTTACATTTTTTAGCAGTTAAGGTCACTCTCCCATGTGAAGCTCCTACCCTCAACAGCATCACATCATTGGCATGCAGTGAGGCTGCTAGACAGCCTGCAATGCACATATGCTATACGGAAGGGCAAAAGTTGCGGGGAGAGGGTGGGAGGCCACATGGCAAAAATGAGATGAAGAATAAGGAAGGACTCATGGGAATGAATTATTACAATGTTTTAAAAACAAAACAAAACCCTTGCAGTATATTCAGCAAATGTCGTAGTGTGTGGTCCCTTGGGAAAATGAGGGTATCACTTCATAAATAGTCACTTTGTACTGTTGAATGAGATCCTTCAGTACATTGACATGCTGAATTATGCAATTTCGGTTCAAGTGCTTGCTTTTATAACCTAAACAACATTTATTTTAACAGTACTTAAGCATAAATAAAGATGAAAGAAGTAAGAATGCAAACACAGCATTCAAAATTTGGGCCCATTTTTCTTTACAAGTAGCTTAGCCTAAGGCATTTGAGATTCTGCATCACATTCCCATAAGTTTCAGACTGCATACTGGCATTGTTTGGGTTTTAAATAGATGTATGTAACAGTAAAATAATCATAATTTTTGCATTAAAATTTAAAGTAATTATCTTAGGAGACAACTGACAACATAAATATTATTAAAAAGTGTAGCTAAGTGCTACATAAGACACTGCTGCACTGGAGAGTGTGAGGAGAGCTAAATAACACAAACACAAGAGAAACCTTAAGTAGGGCTAGACAGAAGAGGACATTCTTATCAATTCAAAATCACTGCCTCCAAGCTAGTCACTCTGAGTTGTAGAAGTACTATTTCATCTACTTTCAAATAAGACCTTATTGTAGATGACTGGGTCACTATCATTCTGCAAAGCAAGAGAAAACTTGCTACCTAATTTGAGAACACATCTATTCTTTCTATGTGTCTGGAGTTTTGGCATAGCATAGCTCAGCCCCTTTGGAGCCTAGTAAAAGTCTGTTATTTGAGCCTATCGGTAGCCAAACAGAGCACTGTGAACATTCCCACTGGAGCTGCCAGCAAAATAATGTCTCCCCAAGGATTAACTTCTTCTCAGCTAAAAAGAAAGTGAGCCTGTGTTACTGCAGTATAATGGCCTTCATCTGTAACCTAGATCTTGGCTGGTTTCTTTCAAATGCTTTTTCACTATGCTATCAGAAAAGAAAAAATAACCCACATAGTTCACAGGGAACTTCAGAGTATCAAATGGTGCCAGCAGGAACCCACTCTTCCTGCCCTGAGCCCTTTAGGAGAAAGCCTAAGAAAAAGGAAATGTCTCAAAAATCTTTCTTTGTTTGGAGAAGTACAGGGAGCAAGGGACATGTACTGATCCATCATAAGGGCACAACTGGAAGATAAGCATCCCTGTGTACTTGCTGCCCTAATGTGTGGATCTCTGGGAACAGAGGGGGTTACTGTCCCTCCAGTTTCTCATCATTCAGCCCTTCAGAGAAAGTCACTAGGAGCTACCATGGTGGGTTACATAGCATCCCAATGTGCTGACCACTGCCTGCAGAACTCGCTGCCTCATCCTGACTCCTGAGAGGTTCTGGCTCTAAAATGAAAACCAGGGAAGGTCACCTTAATAGACTTTGACTACCAGTTTGTTCTATGCTCAAGGAACAAGGCATTTGCATCTTCCACAGGCATTTAGATCTTTCCATGTAAAATATGATACAGCTTCTCCTGCTGGAAATTCTTTAAGCAGGCTTCTAACATGAAGGATGACATAGACCCTGAGTATGCAAATACGTGTTTTAAAAAAAATATTTTTTCCTTCCCTTGAGACAGTCTGCCAGCTAATCACAGGTCATGAAGCTGGGCAGGAAGGAATAAATCCCAGATCCTGTCCACACTGAAGGCCAGTCAGTGCACCCTCTTTTGCACTGACTTCAAAAGGGGGCAGTGTTAAATTAACATAAAGTCCTTAGGAAGGGTTACACCATTTACCTTGTGAGCTGTGGACTCCTGCCAATTCAGGCCATATTTTGGTTCTTTGAGGAAGATTTATCAGATATAGAGCAGAAATCTAGGTTATCTGGAACTGGCAAAGGTAGGTAAATTGGAAAATGGACACTTAATTTAGACATCTACCTTGGAAATGCCTCAGTTCAGAAAGAGCATTCCTATACAGTCAACTGAGAGAAACAATCTATTAGAGCCCAGTCCCTCCTTTGTTAATCCAAACTGTTTATTTAAGGTACCTACATCTATCCATTTACGCCACAGGATGCCCAAATAGATGGCCCTATTTGTGCAAACTCTAAATCCAAGGAACATAATAAAATACATCTCCTTACCTGCTTTGTGAGGAGCTCTCAGGGACGTAGTACATGAAGACATTTCCTCTAGAGGCAGAAGCCCAGTGACTGGCCATGTTTATGATAGGACATGTGATAAACTGGTCTCTGATAAAATAAGGAGGAGGAGGGAGTAGAGATAGTCACATACCAGGAAGATAGAAAGAAAAAAAAACCCTCAACCAACAGGCATCTCTCTATATTAATAACTTTCTTTAAATCTTCCAAAACAGCTCAAATCTCTACCTTCTAGTGTGCTGAGGGAAATCACATTCACCATCTATGAGCCCAGGACAACTTAGAATTCACTAAAATTACTGTTTAATGGAGCGTTAAACAAAGTTAATGATGGTAAATATACAAGATCTGACACATAAGGAGCATTCTGTCCAAAAAACTCAAGCTCATTTTAGTCTAATTTTGGGGGGCCTGTGTTTGTAATATTATAAAGGTCTTTCTTCTTGAACGAATAGGTTATGGTAGCATCTAGTAAAAGGACACATATTTCCTTCATTAAGGATCAATAACATTGTTTCTACATTTGGATCTGTCTGATTATTTGAGGTAAAGTTTGTAGATCTGGAAGAGGTAAGAGAACACTGTTGGAAATATCCTGCAGGACTTCTGGCAGAGCTCATTAATATGGAGTATGTGGTGCAGTATCCTTGAAAGAGAAAGCTTAAACAAGAAGAGTGCAATGAGATAGTTGAAGGATCAATTTATCAACAGGTATTGCAATACAAAAGTATGAGCGAAGCAAATATATCCAAACCTTCCAAGCTTCCATTGCCCCAAGAAATGAGGCTGGAGGGTGGGATAAACAGTTTCTAGAAGGAAAATAAGTGGTTCACGAGGGGCAGGCAGAAAACAAGACAGCTTACTGCAAGGTATCTCATTATGTTTCCTTCACGTAATATTATGTGTACACATATCATCAGTTCTACACATGCCCTAAGACTCAGCACACTCTTTGGGTGCTTATATATCCATAATTGCCCGAGCACACACAATATATCTGCTGTGGAAGTAGGAGGTTTCAATTCTCAGTCTAGTTAATCTGAAACAGTAGCTGCCCCTTCAGACTTGGTAGGTAAAAGAAAAGAATGACTGATGGCAAGAAAGAACAGCATTAGAAAAGCATAAAAACATGTTGCTATATTTAACTAGCATGACTGTGAAAGCCACTGTTTTGGTAGCTATCTTGGTTCAGCAGAGTTTATTTTAAGCCCATCTGTGACACCGCAAGCTATGGGTTCACTGACCACAATGCTCTTTGACAGTTATGGTTGACAACACCCATACGAAATTAAACTTGCTGTTCTTCACATGCCTACCAGCATGGGGTTTTAGAAGAGCAGATGGTCTTTGAAAACTTGGGAGTCTTAGCATTAGCTCTCAAAAAATGCTTTGAGATACATTTCACCACTTACAACTGATTGTCTGTTGGTGTCATGGGTTGAAAGAGTCAGCTGTTTTGGGAAAGTAAAAAACTAAAAACAATAACCACAAAAATGAAATGGCTGTTTCTTACAGGCATGAAATAGAGTTAGGGGCATGGGGAGGAAGGGGCAGGGGAGTGAACAAAAAGAAAAAGAAAATTAAACTAATTTTATACCTGGGAAAGACAACATAGAACTGCAGGTAAAACAATTTTTGAAGTGGAAACATTTTAAAACCACAAAACATGCACAATGTATGTAGTTTTTAACAACCACTTAGGCTGTTTCCTCACACTTTACAATCTGTTAAAATGTAAGTAATTATTTATAACTTCCTGGTAGAGAAAGTTTCTTGAGTTATTTACCTATGCTGGTAGTAAGTTTTTTGTCAAAAGGAAAATAAAAATAATCAAATCCCTCCTCCCCCATCCAAAAAAAAAAAAATCAAAACCAAACCCAAACCATCACTCAAAAAACCCCAAGCCTTCTTTTCTCCATCAGTATGTGATACTGATGTAGGTGACCGTAATGCTGTAACCACTGTCTCTCCTCCCTTTCTACTGTAGTTGGAGTAATTTCCAAAGTGTTTACACCAAAAGTTTATCATCAGATGTCCAGTTTTCACTACTCATATTTCTGCTTGCTCATGGTGGCTCTTTAAGCCATTCACTTCTTTCCTTAACCAAGTCATAGGCTTTGTATCACAAACAAGCAGGTAAACCCTATGCCCCCTAGGCTGCTGTGGGGCACTCGTAGGCTGAGAGGCAGAGGAGCTATTTGCACATTGCATCCCTTCTGCAACCAAACGCTCTGCTACCCATTGTAGCTTTCAAAAGTCAGTGTCTGAACCACTCTAAGACCTGAGCTTAATGTGGATGACCAAATGCAATGGTCTTATGTTACAATAGGTCCTTATGGAGGTAATTCTAGATAGGAAAAAGGGTTAAAATTTAAGTCCTTCAATGCTTTGTTAAGGCTTGGAACTTTACTGATCTGATTAATGAATTATAGTCCCACAGGTATGGTGGTAATGGGAAGAGATTCAAGATGAGTTCTGCCTTCGGTTTTAATGTTCATGGACCACAGAATTTCCATGTGTGCTGAATGCCGTGGCAAAGACACTGCAGTGATTGATGGCTTGTCACTGGGACAGACAAGACAGAGCAAATGTGGCACAGTGCTAGACTTGATAAACAGCACAAAGATCAACCCACAGCCTTCTGCCTTGTTTACCCCATGACCTTAATGCACTGGTACACATCGAATACCCAGAATCCTTTCCCAAAGAGATTTAATCACCACTGTCTTAGATGGGGTGTTGCCAAGATAGTCTTGGCTTCTGTTCACCTCCTGTTCTCCAAGGCTACCCTTGAGCAACACTTTACACTTCACAGAGGATGAAGACCTCCAGAAAGGATGAAAACTTTGTCTCTAAGGTCTCATGGAGAGGGTCATGGTGGGACAGAAAGCTGTAAAGCTGAGAGTGCTGATACTAACAGGTTGTAGATACGTCTCAAATTCAGAACAGAGGTGAAACAGCTTGGATGGGCATGCTAAGACTCAAACCATCAGCTTATAAAACGTATCACCTTAGAAATGTAAAAAGATTTCATAACAAGTCTGTTTATGAGTCAGAGACAGAAATAGGGAAAGTTGCTTGATTAATATCCTGAAAATCAGCTCCACTTAAATATTCAGCCCCTGAGATTGCAAAGAGGCAGGAAAAAGGAGGTAAGGAGATTTCACTTCACTTTGCCTCCTTTCAAAGAAAGGCCCCACCCCATCACAGCTTGAGAAATCTAACTGGCTAAAGTAAAATAGCTGCCCACTGGGGAGAAAGCAAAATCTACAGTCTTCTCAGCAGACCAAACCACCATGTGACTCAAGCTAAAGATATCCACCAACCTCTGTGGCCTATCAGGGGTAACACAGGTTTCACAGCTACTGTGGAGTCCTAGCTCAAGAGGACTATAGACTCTTCAAACCAACTGTTATCCAGAACTGCTGAAACCTGATGCCATACCTAATTAAAGGACAAAACTATGCATATATACTAGGTTGTGTGAACATGGCCCACTGCTCCTCTTCCACTTCCTGATGGTTCCTGCCTGTGGTGTTTCAGTGCAAAATATGGCAGTGTGGATACTGGAGGCAAGTTGCTCATGTGTCTGCTGGAATTTCATCACAATTTCCATTGGAAGAGGCTGGGAGGCCCTGTCGGTCTGCAGCGTGTTCTGATGATCAAGCAAGCTAAGAGTCAGATATTGTGTGTTCTCCTTTCACCTCCACTAGAAGACTTCCTACAGAAGCATCCCAATGCCTGATTCTACTTTCTGTCCATGTGGAAAACCATACACAAAGGGACCAAAATGTGGATTAAGCAACATTATACAATCACTGTACGCTGGCATAAATGATTACACAAGGGTCAAGGAAACATATGAATAAGTTTCAGGGGATTCTTCTATCATAGGTAAAATAGACATTAGCAATACACAGAATGGGGCTGGGAGTCACAATTCTTAATATTGATAACTACTTTGCTATTTTACACAGGATACTTGCCTGCAGAAAGCCCCACATTGTGAAGAAATATATGTTGCAGGTTTCATAACATAAAAATCAATGTAATTACTGAAATAAAAGTTTACATGCTTGACCACTCTCCAAATTTCCAAAAGCTAGGACAAGTATCTAACTGTATAATTAGGTGACTATTTGTGAATAAAAGCCAATCTGTTTGTTCTTTTATTGTCACAGGGTAAGAAGACTCAAGAAATATTTGATGCCGAGTACACGAACAACCAAGACATCTTTGACATGAAAGAGTACACAAAGAAGCATGAATAATCTGAATCCAACATAGTTGAGGAAAGACAGTTCAAACTTTTCACAAGGTATAAAATTCAGTTCAGTTGCTGTTTATCGATGACATTAGATGCCTCATAGAAAATGAAATCGTATTCCTCATTTTCTGTTCATTTGCATAAGAATTTCTCAAGTTTTTCAGAATATAAATGCACACTTGAGATAAACAACCCCAAACACACAGTTGTTGCAGGATGCGTTTCTTACCGAGTGGCATTTTCCAAAGCCCTGGAAAATGATGAATAATCATCAGTTGAGTGTTCAAGGGAGTAGTACCATGTAGCTGCATCTTCAATGAACAAATTGGAGTCTTCTCCTCCCAGAGAGTTTTGCAGAGCCTGATAAAAGGCTGTTTTGCTGTTGGCTCTTCCTTGACTTTCTTCAAATTTCTGAGAACAAAATATATAATGGAATTTAGAAGGAAAAATAAAACATATATTTTTAATGGAACAGTATAGGCTGAGATCTTCCTCTTTTGGAACTCTACTGTGATCTCTGATTCCCAGGGGAAGAAGGAGGACACAGTCCTACCTCCGCTTTCCCAAGCCAGCCAGCAGTAATGGTTTCCTAAAACATACTATAGGATTGAATCCTTAAGCTGGCAAGTCCAAATCATAAGTACAGTGCTGTGCGGATTCACCTCTAATACTAGAGAAATATAAGTGGCTCCCACACTAGTAGTCCACATGGAGAATTCTCCACTGTAGATGTACCCAATGCTTTCTTTCTGATGAGCTCCCTGCAGGAAAACTAAAAGGGAAAGAGGAAGACACTGTTCCCGTCTTTTGGAAAGTCCACAAACCAAAAATATCGTATATCCATTTCATGGCCATATCACCATGCCTCTTCTGGAAACACCTACAAAGACATGTGGCTGCCATAAGACCTGTATTTCTGCCCTCCTGGACTAATATCTGTCCTAGTCCTGGAAAAGAAATCCCCCTCCTCCAAATCCCAATGAAAGCAGCAGCCAGAATCTTCAGACTTCATAAGATCTGAAACATTTCAGACACACTAGACTCAAAAAGCCATTTCCCCAGATCTATGGTCTGAAACCTTTCCTGACATAAAAGCATTTTCACCAAAGCAAAATGTCCACATCACTGCAGAATCACTGGTAGCAGAGGGACCATCTTCTGTGCCAAAGTGTACCCCATCTTATTTTCACCAAAGTGAAAGCAAGCTCGATATTTTCAATACATCCTTCTTTGAGAAAGATTTTTATTATATCAGTTTAGACTTCTCACTTATTTCCTGAACTTTCCTGTGAATCAACTCTTTTCTAAAGAAGGCACCTTGCAGGTGCATACTGGCTGAAACTTAGTATACGAACTCGAGAGAGAAAGATGTAATAAACCACCTCTATTATTCTGGGCAGTCTGTCTGATGAAAATTAGGTTGTTGCCTCCCTTTCCAGTTACCATCGATGCTTTACTGAATATATTATTTTGATGGCCTACAGCTGGTTTTCGTCACGCACCTAGGTCTTTCCACAACCCTATACAGAAAGCACGGAGAGAATAATTACTTTTCAACAGGTTCACGGAAATGAAAGATGGGAAATAAGTTCCTGACTGCTGAGGCTGAGGTCTGTCCATACTGACATACTCTGATGCTTTGTGCATTTTGATAAGTAAATTTACAAGAGATTTTAAAACACTACCAAATATACTAAGGTCCAAAAAGATCATGGAAATTCTCCTTGTGTTTGTAATAAATTCTTTTTGCTGTTTTTTGGCCCATGCAATGTGAAAAGAGCCATCTGGTGCCAGCTTTAGTAATGCAGCTGTACTTCTGTACTTTGAAAATGGTCTGCAACTCACATGACACGTCACTTCATGTGCACAAATGGCACATATGAAACTGCATAGCACACTTGCCTGCAAAATCATTCAGTTTAAATACAGCAAGGACACGTATATTTTCCTGCTAGAAACAGAAATCATCACCAAAGACCGGACTGCAAATTCAAAACTAGTATTTCCATTTGCCTCAGCACATGTCAATTCACGTTCCTACTAACCAGAAGAGGCACAAAGCAACTTTCGTGTAATGTTTTAATTTTGTGTAATGTTGTAGTTTTTTACATGGATTTGTAATCTTATTCTACACCTATCATGCTTAAGTAAAAGAAGGGGAAAAAAGAAAGAAACAACCTTTTCTGTCTCATCAGCCACCAAGCATTAAATAAATATTACAGTTGAAAAAAAAAGGAGAAAGATGTGGATCATCCAACAACACACGGTTAAACTCCTTGCCATATGATTTTGCAGATAACCTAAACTGGTGAAGATGAAGTTTCATGAACAAGTTTCTTAATGTAAAAAAAAAAAAAAAAATTGGTTGTTTTTAAATATGAGAAGATCAATTCAGGCTAGGAAGACCCTGAGTAGCAAAGTGCTAGAAATTTGGAGAGCATTTAGCAGAAGTATCAGATTTGCTTACCTTGTTCTTACAAACATCCACTCAGCTGTTGCTGAAAACAGCATTCTGTGCTAAATGTCCCTTTGATCTGACTCAGTGAGGTTGGTCTTGGGATTTTACTGAGCGTATGTACTAGTTTCTGTGATCTTCAAAACACACTAAATATTCTGGTGACCTTTCTCATCAATCATTGATAACAGAGTGGAGTTCTTGAAATGTATTAAGTCAGATGATAGAAGACTCAAGAGGCGGAGATGGATGAGAAACAGAATTGGCACTTACAAGACATTTTGAGATTTTTCATGCCAACCAGCACTAAAACAGCACAACCTGAAACACGATGTCTTCAGTGTCACTTTGGCTACAATATAATGTAAACAACTAACCTTAGCATGATAGCCCAAGACAAAGTAATACAATCAAACAGTGAAAAAGTAAACTTCTCAGAAATTGATTAAATTTGACCAATTTTTCATGTCCAACAAATGTTTCCCATTAGAAAATGCATGACCAAGGAACAATTTCTAAATAGCTGCTATCACATTAATAGAAACAACTGCTCATGATGTAAAATAATATACACTCTGCTGATCTTTAAAGACGTATTAGCCACTGGCCTTAGAGTTACACTGGGGTTTTGAACCTCTTTTAGGAAGTAAGTCAGAAATATTTAAAGACAGCAGGTGCACCGCTTTCTACTGTTCTGGTGATGCAAAGGAGTCATAAATGTATACATAATGAGTTATATAACGCTTGCTATTCTTGTTGCTGCAGCCTAGCTTTGGGAGCGTCTTAGGTCTTAAATGGCTTTTGATAAGCATTTTCACAGAAGATGGTGAAAGGCCTACCAGCCAGTCAGCACAGTGCTTCAAAGGCTCCAGCTAGTTACAAGATGAAGTAGTTGATATCAGGTCATTCTCCTCACTGATGACATTTATGAAGATACTGATACCCTGGTCATGAAAATTAATATACACATATCTGCCCTCTCTTGTATGTTGCTGAATACCTTTATCCATAAAGAAATTAACTGACTGTAATGTAGAGCTGGATGGAAAATCTGGTCTGCATAGATCCAGCTGCTTATATGGACTAAATAAACTGAAGTTCTCCTATTTCCTGGTTCTGGATTCTGCAGCCAAACAGATTTGTTCTAAGGAGGGAAAGAAAAAGAAAGAATATACACAAAGTCTTCCAACTAAAAAAGAAAATTTATAGTCCTTGCATTGTGGAGATTACATAGTAAGCACAGAACATATGGAGGATATAAACAAGGCCATACTGACTTATATATACATACAAACACAGATGTGCATCAGCATGAGTAACTCTGTGTTTAATGCCAGTAGGAACCATTAGATCCACCCAACTAAGCATCACATGTAGCACAGGGATAAAATTTTGAGCAGTTGGGAACTGAAATCAAAATTTTTAGAGGTTTATGCTCAGCTGCCCTAATCTATGACTGTTCAAAAGTAACATCCTTGGATGCCTGCCACGGGAAATGCAGTTAATAGGTTCAGGCTCAATCAATCCATATGCCAGAACAAAATGCATTATGGCATCACTTGCTATTCCCTTAACAAGCTCTGCTTTGTTTCTCACTTAGTTTCAACTGTCTGATGGCTGCACTGAGGGTGAGTACGAAGTGCTCCAGGAAGTGGTAGATCTGTCTCAGTTCACATGAATAAGCATTCAAGTGAATGCCATAAAACGGTCATTTCCATAGGTAAGACACTGACCACGAATGTTCAATTTACCCTCTGCTGCAAGCATCACTGAGAGACCTCAGCCTTTAACTGTAAACAAATCAAATACAGATGTTTTTCTACTACATAAGTGGTGCCTTCTGTCTTTCTATTTAATTTTTGATAGTAAAGGTCTTAAGAGGCGTAAGCACAGTGTTGCAGTGGGAGTACAGACACCCAACCTAGCCAAATGCCAGTAAGCCCACATAAAGCAACATAGTGTCAACTGGATTTACCAACTTCAGATCAGGTAGCAGTCTAGAGGTTTTAATCTCAGTCCAAAGACTCTCCTGCTATGAAAGTCTTATCAAACTCGCATGCAACTCCAGTCTAAGAAGACAAGATTTGTATCATGTCTTAAGCTTGCTTGCATTAAAATGGCTAAAAGTGATTCCTCACATTACCAAATTAGTATTAACAAAGCAAGACCCGCATTAATAGGTCAAGCCCTTAGTTGTATTTGCCAGCACATTTCCAGGGACTTGTGGAAAGGGTCAGCAAGGACTAGATTTCTCTGTTCCGTCACTCTTTGCATCTGACTAAACCAAAATCGGTCATCCTAAAGGAGAGGGAAATGAAAGCCTTTCCACATGTCCTTTTAGCTGTGCCATTTATCTACCCAAATACATGCATGGTTCTTTTCTCTACAGAGCTGGAGCACATCCACAGATGGTGGACCTTACCCAAGGAGGTAAGGTCCCCTCTTTGTAGAAAAGATTAAAGAACTTTGTTATAGTTAGAGGCAAACTAGGAAATATGTCTTAGTTCCCCTAGCTGAGCTCAGTGCTCTGCCCACCAGCTAAGGGTTCCCAGCTTCCTTAGTGTATCAGTGAAACAATCTTTGAGGTTTAGCAAAAATATTCAAGTCAGATCTGCCTCAAGGGAACCCTTAAAAAAATAAAATAGAAGAGTGGGATACAGTGGGAGCTGTCTCAAATCTTTCTAAGTCTGTAGTTAGGAGGGGACAGCACAGATCAAAGATCCCACATGGTATTATGACAGAGGAAATAGGGTACAGACTTCTCGGCAGCAACTACCACCCATAATAGCAGTTTCTACCACTGGAGATAAATACGTCTGTGGCCCACTCAGGACTTGATCATCTGACTTTGCAACCGCACATTGTCATGGCTATGACATACAAATGGCCTTGCAGACCTAAAAAAAATGCATGTTTTTAAATATCACAGTGACGGAGAAGGCATTAAATTTCCCAGCAATTAATACAAACTGCATCACAGGGAAGAAATCAGGAAAATTTAACCTTGCAGCAGGTCTTTAAGAATACAGTCTGAAGACAGGAATATAGACCTGTCAGAACAGTCATATTACCTCCAGCCCTAAAAAAACCTGAAGACACAGGAATATAGAAATAGAAGAAAACCAGCATAATAAAATCATTGGTTCTAAGAACATGAAAATAGTTTAAGGAAGTCAAAAGGGAGAAAACAAAATTTGACCATCTGCCATGAACATCTGAATTTTCTAGAACACAGATGAAATCTGACTTGCAGCAGTAGCACCAAGTAAGGGAGATACTATTATAATAGCTATTAAAGAAAATTGCCCTTCTAAATAAGGATAGTTAAACCCTTGCTGAAGGAGATCAGATCTTCCACAACAGGAGATTTTGAATCAAGTCTTTCAGGCTGAGGTAGACATAATCATTTCCTAGGGTTCAATTGCATCAAATTTTTGAGTCCCCTTCCACTCTTACATTCTGTGAGCCTTTAAATAAAGACGATATTCCAGAACTTTAATTTTTTTTTTAAAGGCAACATTTTACTGCTGAGGTCTCAGTTGGAAGTGTTTTTCTTTTCATTTCAACCTGACAGTGCTGGCTTTTAGCACTCATGGCTTTTATTAACCCGATGATTTGTTGCACAGTTTCTAATACATCATGGAATTTCATTTTGGTTATGCAGACTGTCACATGTGGAAACAGCAGTAAAGGAAAGAATTTCACTTCACAGTCTTCATCACATGACTTGTAAAGAGGTTACTGAGGTTTATTCCATCTGACAGGGTCTGGATCACTATCTGCAGACGTCCAGCATCACAGTCCATATTGTATGACTGACTTCCTCTTTTCATTGATTCCATAAGAGAAAGATATGTAAAACAAGAGTAGAAAATTTCTAATGGAGACTGAACAAGCAATATAAACTTTATACATGTGGGTCAAAAAGCATTCTTTCAAAGGAGTGATTTTGTTATTAATGCTGAAGTAAATTGGTCTATATGTTATTGGCTACCAGCAAAGAGATGCTGCTATTGACCTTTCACTATCTCCTGAGAGCTGAATTCTACACAGTGACAGAAAGAGAGTAACAGACCTCTGTTTCACTTAAATAACCCTCAAAATAATTCCTTGTGTGTTACATTCTCCTGTTGATTACTTAGCACATATCTGAGTATGTAGGAAGATTTAATTTAATTCGCCACTATTAAACAGGAAAGTGCTGATGTTCCCATAACAGAGAAGTATATATGAACTAGAAAATGTTGACGTGCTGTCTCAAGAATAGTGCCAGACAGTTCCTAAGATATTAAATCCTTCTGGGTAGACCTTAATATTTCTGAGGACTCCTGTGTCCAAAGTACAGCATGAATGCAATTCTTTTTCATTTCACCAGTTTATGCCCCAAAATCTTAGCCCACATGTCAGGCCAGTGCTATTCTTAGTCGTAGTTAGTCTGCATTCAGAATTATCTTTAAAAGAAAATGCACTTCTTAACAGCAACAGAGAGAAATGGTTGTCACAAAAAAAATCTTGGCATGGAAAAGACTGACTCAGTCCTACTGCACAATGAAGAACTTCATAACCAAGTCAGGAGCCTGCTTTCTTCTATGTGAGACACAACTGAAATTGCAATATAAATAGGATTATAGAGACTGTAAAGCATATTGCTGCATATTAATCATAGAATGGTTTTGTTTGGAAGGGACCATCTAGTTCTAACCCCTCTGCCAAGGGCAAGGACTTCTTCCACTAGATCAGGTTACCCAAAGCCCCATCCAACCTGGCCTTGAACACTTCCAGGGATGGGGCAGCCACAACTTCCGTGGGCAACCTGTTCCAGTTCCTCACCACTCTCATTGTGAAGAATTTTCTCCCTATGTCTAGTCTAAATCTGCCTTTCTCCATTTTTTAGCCATTCCCCCTCATCCTATCACTACATTGACTTGTAAAAAGTACCTCCCCAGCTTTCTTCTGTGTCCCCTTCAGGTACTGGAAGGTTGCTATAAGATCTCCTTGGAGCCTTCTCTTCTCTAGGTTGAACAAGCCCTACTCTCTCAGCCTGTCCTTGTATGGAAGGTGCTCTAGTCCTCAGATCATTCTTGTAGTTCTCCTCTGAACCCATTCCAACAGTTCCATCTTTCTTATGTTGAGGATTCCAGAACTGGACACAAAACTCCAGGTGGGGTCTCACAAGAGAGGAATAGAGGGGCAGAATCACCTCCTTCGACCTGCTGGCCTTGCTTCTTTTGATGCAACCCAGGATACGGTTGGCCTTTTGGGCTGTAAGCATGCAGCTTCTCATCAGCCAGCACCCCCAAGTCCTTCTCTATAGAGCTGCTCTCCTTCACATCATCTCCCATCCTGTACTGAAATCCCGGATTGCCTCGACCCAGGTACAGGGCCTTGCACTTGGCCTTGTGAGATTCAAACAGGCCCACTTCTCCTGCTTGTCCAGGTCCCTCTGGATGACATCCTGCCCTCCTCATGTGGCAACTATGCCACTCAGCTTAGTGTCCTCTGCAGACCTGCTGAGTGTGCACTCAATCTCTCTGTCTATATCATTGATGAAGATACTAAATGTCACTTGTCCCAGTTGGATCCCTGAGGGACACCACTTGTCATGGATCTCCATCTGGACATCAAGCCATTGACCAGTACTCTCTGAACACAAACATCCAACCAATTTCTTATCCACCAAGCAGTCCACCCATCAAATCCATATCTCTCCAATTTTGAGAGAAGATACATGCTAATCAACACATGCTAAGTCATTACCGATCTCTTACCTTTTCATGTCTCTCCCATATTATATTTGTTTTAATCAACAAATATGATAATGTCATCAATTATCCTAAGCAGGACTGTCCAGAGATGGACAATACCATTGCATATTGGTATGGAGTATAATTCAAAAATTTTAGAAATCGATAAGCATAGCTCCTGGCTGCATATGACCACTGTTATCACTACAATAACAGCAATATCATCAGTTCATTAACAGTGAGTCTTTTCCTACCTTAATTGCCTTAGCTCTGCTGATCAACCCATCTTGCTGAGCACTTCCAATGAGGAGATCTACTTTCCGAAGTTGTGGACGCTGTAGGGCTTTATCTAAAGGTTCCCGAAGGTAAATTCCATCCATTACTGGGCCCCAGTACTGGAATGGACCACTTATAGCTAGGAGCTAGGTTAGCAAAAAAAAAAAAAAAGCAGCAAGAATAGTGCAGTTAAATTAGATTACCCTGGTCATTTCCATTTTGCTTATGCTTCAGACAACTGAGTTGATAGCATTTAAGTGAATAAGGATCAATTAATGTAAGCCCAGACTAATTACTGGCAGGAAGCACAGTCTCAGTAGGTGAAACAAGCCAAGAGAACTGATTGTCTTATAGTCATAAAAATATTGTTTTAAATTAGGGATTGGCTCTGTGCTGGTCCCAGCCAGAAATGTATTGCTAGTGGGTGTTTTAATCTGTGGGTAAAGGACCCATTTCTAGAGCTGTTTGTACTGCAGCTTTCACAAGTCTCTCGCTTTAGAGACAGAACATTGAGATACCTCCCCACTTCCTTTTCTGCAAAAAGGCCTTACTGAAGTTACAAACACTTGATCCTTCTTAACACTTAGGGTAGATAAGAGTGGACTGAAAGAAGATAAAAACTATATTTAGATTAATTTTGGAAGACCTTGTAAAAGCAATGTAAAAGGAATTTAGTTTAAAGGAGAATCAAGCTGTGAATATTCAAAGGCCAGAGGGGGATGTCATAAACACCACCATCATTCCATCAAATATAATCCAGTTTTCTTGCACAAGGATTCAGCCTAATTTACTTTTTAAGCTTCTTCACAGCTTGTTGTCAATGGAAACTTTTTAATTCCCTATAAATGGTATATATTTTGTCATGGTGTACCTTAGTCTGTGCATCGTTGAGGACACGAGCAGGCAACTGGCGGAGGCAACCTATGATTTCCTCACTGGTGGATGACAGGCATCCCACATCTTCAGCCAGGACCGCTGCTTGGGTCTGTGCTCTCCTTTTAGTAATAATGGATGCTGGAGAAAAAGCTGAACCTCCCTGGAGAAGAAAGATAGTACCAGTCAACACTTACTGTCAAACTACCTGATCCCTTTGTATAGGTTAAAAAAGATGAGAAACATAATCAGCCCAGTCGCAGAATGTAAACCACGAGTACTTAAATCATAAGAAGCAAAGTTCTATTGATCATATCAAAGGGGAGAAGGATGGATTTGACTGTTTCCAGCTCTGCCATGGTTATTTTGGAAGACATCTGAAAAGCATCTGTATTAAATCTATAATCAAGTCAAAAATCTATCTCAAAACTTTGCTAGAAGGAGAAACATTCAGACAGAAGCAGATACAAAGAAGATGGTATGAGGCAGATCAAGGAATGGAGAGGAAACTAAGTAGACCTTTATTTCCCTAAATGTGACAAACAAGGACTGAGACCAGGCATGATCTTTATGAGTAAATCCACAAAGAAGAGATATTTATAACTAGGGCAATGCTCATACAAGGTCTTGTAGGCACTAACTACACATATTGAGAGTAAATAAGTTTAGGCTAAAAAGGTTAAGATATATAACCCAAGGAGCAGTGAGGTTTTATGAGAAACGTGAGCAGAGGTAGCGGGAACAAAGCTAAACCAAGTTGCAGAAGATCAACCAGAGCTGGAGCACATCAAAATCAGAGCACAGGATACAGTCAGTCTCTATCCCAGACTCTTTTTCTTGCCTACAGCTGTGCCAGCATGGAAAAGGTCCTCACCAAGAAAAGATGAGACAAAATTATTGAGTAACCACAAAAAGTACTTATCGGAATATGCAGATAAATAAGCATAATCTGATAAGATTTGACCTAAAACAGAAAGGCTGGAATAGCATTGACATGGTTCAAATGACTAATTTCCAAACATTTGCATCAGTTTACTGCTAAGTTTAGGTTCTGTCTTCTGAAAAAAAAGCCACACTACATGCATGATATGAAATACCCTGATCTACCCAGCCAAGTTCTTACTGAATATGCTCAAAGAATAACTACAAGTCTGGGAAAGCATAAAACCAGGAAAAAAAAGAGTTAGAAAGAAAATAAACAGAAAATTCTTAATTTGAAAGTCTCAAAACTTTAAGCCCACAGAATTCTGTGCAGCCCTGGCCAGCACGCAGGACTTTTTTTATACTTCAAACAAGCAGACCCATTGATCCTAATGGATACCTTAGCTCACAAATGGACAAATTCGTTTCCAAAAATAATTAGAAAGAGGATGTTGTTTAGAATAAGAAACAGTCTTTTTAATTCACTTTATGTAGAATTTCCAGTGCAACTATCTTGCTGAAAGGTTTCTCTTCTTTTTTTAAGGCTATGGAAAACAAGCAATTATTAGCGTAATGACTGTGTTACAGATGATTGCAGATAAGATTGTCAGTCCTGGGGCACTAGAAGAGCCATCTCTGGTTTTAAGAGAGCAGAAGCACTAAAGAAGAAGAAATAAACACTACTTGGTCTTATTCCTCACTTCTGTCCTCCATTTAGATGAGAACATGTGTGAGCAATGGGCTTTATCATCACGTGGGATTTGTGGTGGCCTGTTTTGTGTTTGTAAGGCACGATACTTGCCAGCTGCTGACTAGGTGCACTGAGTCAGTTGTTCATGAGAGAGAAAGACAAATATCCTTGATGAGAGCATCTCTCTGTGTGTGGGTGTCTCCGCAGGATGCAGAATGAGAACGCTGCTTTTCCGTCTGACCTTCAGAAAAGCACATTCACTAGAACTGGGATGGGTAAGACTAGAAAAGGGATAAACTACATGCCAATTTTCCTCAGAAGAGAAGATTCATTGCTGGTCATTTGGAGCAAAGAATTACATGACTCCTTAGTACAGCCGAGAAATCAGATCTTGAATTGCACAGTATTTACTCACTAATCTGGCAAACACTCTTCAACATGAGATCTCAATGCGGTCAGCATGTTTTATCAAGTATACAGTACCTCTAAAAGGCATTCATTTAAAACAAATGAAACTAAACTAAAAATCCCAGACCATAAAAAATTAATGAGCTTTGGTTTCCAAATTCTGAAAGTTGAAGTTTCTGTTGAAATTCCCAAGTTGCTTTAATAAATGCCTAAGTTTGACAGAGAAAGAGAATAATGAGATCAGATGACATACAGAAACCAAAAATTCACTGAGATCAAGCAAAATAATGTACTGGTTTTAACACATCTCCTCACAGGTATTTTAAAAGCTGTGCAAAGTTCCTCTGTCTATGAGAACTCTACAAACTGAAAGATTGCCCTTGGTTCAAGTAGTGAGTCAAAAAATGATTACAAAAGGTTCTGGATAGCAGTGTCCCACAAGACGTTTCTGCAGAGGAAAAGCTAAAAGCCTGGACAGGCAAATCCTCATGTCACAGCACTGAATGAGTTTGGGCAGCATTACATATGGTTCAAGCTCTACATGTAGAAAAAAACCTCAAAACTTCTGCAAATATGTTTCTGAGGTGAGGAGAGTTCTTGTTTGGAGCCTTATACTAGCTGTGGATATTTTCTCTTCTTTGCATAAGTTGTTAGAACAGGTTTACATGCCTTTCTTTATTCTGATTTTTTCCTTCTGTTTTCCATGGTAATGGCCACTTCCTCTGGTGGTTTTTTTTGGTTTTTTTTTTTTGCTAACATCCGCATTCAGGAAGCATGTCTTGCTTTTTCAGTTTGAAAGAGATGTGGTATTCTTTACTGCTATTCATGTTTAGTTTTCATTGGGACTGGAAGTGGGTGATAGAGGAACTTAGGACATCATTCAAGAAGTATTTGGAAGGAGTAACTTTATGTTCCTTCCTCTGGTACATCTGAAATGTGTTCCAGGCTCTGGAAACAGGACTTCTCTTACCGCAAAAGTTAGGCAAGCAAAACTGTAGTTCTCTGTTTTTCAAATTCCCATCACAATTCATGTACATTTTTTCCTCATCCTCACCAAAACTCAGGAACAAATAAGTGAAAGCAGAAGATGGAGACCGCCTCGAATTTAATTTCTTCCTTTTTGAGACTGCAGTTTTCACATGAAAAAGAAATTGTCCCTAAATGCTGTAGCCACATTAGAGGTATGTGCTGGACATAAAACATTCAGCATTTCTATTGGCCTCTTTCCCTATAAAACTATAATTTATTTGTGTCACTAGTCCCAGCAACCAGTAATGAAGGAGTTGTATGCTTTAAAAAAATAGAACTGTTTAGGCAGAAGCAGAAATAGCGGAGGGCTATTCATTTCCATTACACAACACCCATATTAGCATCAACATCACAGAATCATGAATAGGGAAAACAAAAATCATGAGATCAGCTCAAAAATAACAAGCACTGTGTTGGTTTTGTTAGTCTTCAGGGTTTTTTAATTCTCCAGGAATTCTTCTGTACCTATAAAGAGAAGGGCTAAAAAATTCACCTTTAAAACTAACAGCTGACATTGCCACACAATCCTGCAGAGCAATTGTTTGAAAGCAAATCTTAAAACAGTGTGAGATATACAATAAAATTGTGAACGTTATCCCTCTTGCCGTCACAGGGTATTTCCTATCTCAGCATCATTTAGAAAGGCTCCACAGGGAACTGAAGTCACTTGCAGTCCTTGTCTCAGTTGTCCTTTACTGATTGACTCACTGCCATCAGAGGACGTTCCAATGACATTTTCAACAATGACCCAGACAAAAACCTTCAGTACTGAACAGCTGAGAAGACATGGTTGCAGCTGTGTTGTGCAATCAACAATACCAATATTACACTGTCTCCCTGAACTCATAGGAAAAGTGGAAACAATACAATGAATGTTGGGCAATAGTATGTACTGTAACGAGTTATGGCATTGAAAATGGAAGGTAAAGCTTTCAGTACTATTTAGTTCAGGCACCAGCAGCTTCACAAGCATTTCTTTACTTCCTTTTGAAAAATTAGAGGTTAAGCTAGACAGCAGAAATTCACATAGTAGGAAATGTTGTGACTTGCAATGGTGAGACATTAATGAATGCAAATCAGTATTACATGCAGATATTAATGTAGATGATTCTTTGATATTGGGCTGTGATTGGCTGAGTTGAGTCTGGTACCTCTTGCAGACTTCTATTATGGGACATCATAGCTCACAGATTGGCAGTGGTGCTATCCTGTCCATCCCAATTCTCCCTCTACTTGCTGGCACATCTATCTATTCTCATTAAGCCAAATGCTTGTTTTCTGCTTCATATGTCTCAGTTCAGGAGCTTTTCTTCAAATAGCAGCCCTTGCAGCTACTCTGATTACACACAAAAAAAAGAATATACAGACTAGTAGTATAAGCTCTACTTATGCCTCCCAACAAACCTGGAAAAGACAATTGCCATAAAAGCCCCAGTGCTGAATGTCTTGCAATTTTTCATTTACTCTGGAAACCAAATTCTGCCAAGATTTTTAAAAAACTGATTCACACAGATCCAATGATTGGAAATTTCACTGCAAACTATTGTTTATCACCTGTGCTCTGTAAACCCAAAACCTGCTGCTTCTCCTCACATCATGATCTCTTGTCTTTCCAACCTGACTTGAAACTGAAAACTCTGCTTGAGCCACATTCGTCTCTTTGATGCATACGTTACCTTTAAACTAATGCAATTCTTTTGACAGCTACAAGGTGGCAGACCCCTCATGAAGCAGGCTTTCTGTCTGCTCAGAAGCATGCTATGTAGACAACGCAAATGGCAATAACAGCAACACCACCCAAATATCAAGAACAAAAAATATCTAATGAAAACTGTTAAACCAATGAAATCATAGAATTGTAGAATTATTTAGGTTGAAAAACATCTTTACGATCATCAAGTCCAACTTCAGACCTAACACTCTCAAGTTCACCAATGTCCTGATTTTCAAAAAGAAAGCCAGCTGTATAGCAATGTTTTATCTGTTAAAGATAGCTTCATCCCTATACAGCTAGTCACTCTCCAGGCTCAGAACCACACAGTTCACAGCCAGAAATACCTGTCAGACCATCTGGTTTGACCTCCAGGATTGCCAAGGCTCTTTCATTTTCCAACTGCTGAGCTCAAATGCTTCCTACCACTTAGAACCTGGTTTGTGTTTGACTAAAGACTAATCTTGCACACAGCATCTAAGCTGATCTTGGAGACACCGAGAAATGGATACTGCAGTCATTTCCTTTGCTGTTCATGCCTGAAGATACTCACTTCACTGAGAGAAAACTGCATCTTATTTCTGTTCAAGGATGTCTTTAGTTTCAGTTAATGCCAGATTAAAGAAACTGTTTATACCCTGTTTTTCTCTCCCTGTAAAAATAAGCAATCTGCAACTAAGTGACCACTAACTTTTTGTCGAATTAGCTTAACAAATTACTGTCTAAAAGACTGGATTTTAAGTATTTTCATAAGCTGTTTTCAATTTGGTGCCTTTTCTTTTTACAGGGCTGTATTTCAGTATCCTTCATATCTTTTCCTTAGATATCATATTCTGCACATGGCAAGTGCTTACGACACAACAAGGTTGCAAGGCTGTCTGTGAAGATATCCTTTTTCCAGGCTTTCAGGTAAAGTTTGACTTCAAGAACCAGGGGGAACAGAAATCTTTGGAACCAACTCAGGGAGTCTTTATCATAGCTAAGGAAGTATATGCCAGACACGTGGCAAATACTAGCACATAAAATTGAACAGGGAATTGGCAGGTCAGCCCAGCAATGAAAAGGGAGACTGAGATAAAAAAGTTTTTTCATCCATAACGATCTACTAGAATTTTGATTTCCAGATAAAAATGGGGGAGAGGAGAGGGTCCTTCCTCTTCTAAGAAAGACAATGTTTTGAAGAAGGCTTCCTTTTTATACATGACTCTTGACAAATCCCTCTTCGCTGTAATCAGAGACAGTCCTGCAAATGCAATGTTCCACTCTTAAGTAATGCACTGAGTTCCTGTGTCAGGTTAGTGACTTAAATAACAGGAAATAAATACTTATAAGATGACAAATAAAACCCCACTTAATTCATACTAAAACTTTGTGCCATTTAGATGTAAACCTTACCTTATGAATTATCTTATAATTTAAAACACACTATTGACTGAACACAATGCCAGGGTAAATTGGTCATCAGAAAAAGACATGGAAATGGGGAATATTATTTACCTTCATCCTCTGCAAACTCATCTACAAGAACCTGAACTACAAGAACAGTACAAACAATGGCTGAAATCTATTGTGTTTCAAATAGAGTATGTTCCATCAAGCAATTTTAACCTCTTCTTTAGAGCGACCAATCTTTCCAGCTTAGTCTAAGAAAGCCCTGTTCATGAGTGCATCATGGGAAGCAGTCTGACTTCTTGCAAAAGCACAAAGACCATCAGAGACAGCCTGAGGCAGACATAGGTGTGGAGTATCAGAAAAAGGCAGAGCAGATGGAGCAGACATCCCTCAACCTGTGATCTTTTAGTAATTCCAGAAAGACTACACATCCATTCAGTGAATGCCATTAGGAAACATGAATGCCATATCCCTGTGATTTGAAGAAATCAATAAGGTCCTAAATAATCAAAGTATAACTGCCAGGGACAATCATAGGAAATTTTGGTAAAACCAGTCCCCTAGAGCACTGGCTATAATGCTGTCATGGTTCTGTATTGTAAACTGACTTGCTTATCAAGCTCCCTGATGCTTTCTTGTCCCTTCAAGGTGAAAGTATTCTCCTGTAATTACCATAGCTCCAAATTTTGGCGCAGTTTTGGGAATTCAACACTGTCTCCTGATTCCAATAACAGTTCCACAACAAGCTCCCATACTTGTCAACTTTTAGTATTCCTCACCAAACAGATTAGCATTGCAATGAGCACGTACTCCCAGCAGCTCGGGTGTAAAGTAGGAACTCTGCTTGGGTTTTCTGGTGGTTGCTTTAGTTTGGTTTGGGTATTTTAGTGGTGAGGATTATTAAAAACTAATATTTGTTTGATGGTTTTAACACAGAAACACAATTTAAATATAAAATTAAGAATATAAAATTAGATGTGAGTTTTTTAGATGATAAAAGCAAAGGGCAAACCTTACTAAATTACTTTGATTCTGCAGCACTAGGGACTTTAGTCAGGTTATTTAACAGGCTAGTATCTTGTTTTCCTCATTTCAGACACTGAGATGAGAGAGGTCCTGGGGCCCCTGCTTCTGCATTTTGTAAAACTGAGGTGAATATGTGCTTCATAGGCAGGCTTTCTCCATTTTATTTCATTGCTGATAATGACTTTCAATTATTTGCAAACATTGGTGTTTTGAAGCGCAGAGTAAAGAATAAAGCAAACCTTGCATTTCCATGCAGACTCAATAAAAAATGAAAAAAAGGTTTTGTGCCTCTTCCTGCCTGTCTGAAAAAAAGTTGCAAAACTACATAAAGTAAAACAGTTGGGACCAAATATTACTGGTTAAATAGATTTTTGGGGAAAAATAAATAATAATAAGAAAGATAAACCCATTCTGTGTAAGTAATGTAAAACGATATTTTGCTCAGTTTTCATATCTGCTCATACCAGCCCTGATGCAATACGGTAAAAACCTCCCTGTTTTCCTCAGCCCATAGATAAAAAGTGGCTTGAGTAGTGACTTGCAACAGCAACCTCATCTGTTGCAAACACTTTGAGCCGTCCTTATTTCTCAGAGAGGAAGTATGTGGCCTGTTTGGCAAATGCTGCTCTACATGACAGCGTGAACTTCACAACACGCTCATTCGACTGGCTGCTCTTCGACTTGATCAGCTAAACCTTGCTGAGAGCACAAAAGCAGTATCATGACTACAATTTTTTTAAGAAGTACTGCAATCTGGAATGCCATGCTTATCATTTAAAGGTAAATCTTTGCTCTGATATGTTTAAGATTATCTCCTTAGGGGACCAAATATTTCTGTTCTATTTATATAATAGGGAGCTCTAGTTCATTAATAATGACAGTATTCAGACTATGAATTTCAAGTACCACCAGAGGTATAAACAGAAGAGCCTGCCTCGATTCTTTTAATGAGGACCAGTACTTAAGACAGACGGGACAAGGAGCATTTCTACTCAAAACCCACAGTAAAATAGATGTGTAACACCTTATGCTGAAGCAAACTGCAACTAACTATAACACAAAATATGAGATATGTCACAGATAGATTAGTGAACTTTTTATTCAAAGTGTTAGAACTGTGCATAATGTGATAATTCTGTGTTGTTTCATAGTTATGTGTTTCAGTGAATTACCTTGATTACAGCGTTACATTGTTCTTTCTAAGAGTAAGGGTACAAGTGCCTAAAAGCTAAAAAGATGTTCATTTTGGCTCATGACAAATTATGGGAAATTAATGAAAAAATATAGAGCTTTTAAAATTTAAGCTACTTTTTCCCCACATGAAAAATAAAGGATGCTGGTAATTTCAAGCTAAATGGGATTCAGACACTACCTGTAAACCTTACTGAAAATTAAATTCTAAGACCTTGGTGATATAGACATGGATATCAGGCAACAAATATAAAGTAAGCTATAGCATCTCAGGAGTGATTAATGCCCTAATATTACAAGTCTGCTGTGTTCCTTGCAGAGGAGATTTACTCAGGTGATTATCTTGCCATTTTATTTCTCTTATTTTCCTTTCTTTATGTTTACTAACCCTCAAAAGTTTTAAATATGACTTTTGAAAAAATTCTTACAAAGTGATAGGCTTTCCTATTCACCATGCCATTTAACTGCTCCAGAAGTGCATTTTCTCAGAGAACAAATTCTGCAAAAGGAAATTATTGCTAGATATGTTCCATACCAGAACAGAAGGTGTAAATTGTACCACAGGTTTTTGGGACCCACCCTATGTAGGTCAGTGAGATTCTAGTCTTGACAGTTGAAGAGTTCATAACTGCTGAGAGCTCTGCCACTGATAGATAGGACACAAAGCAGGAGCAGGGCTGTAGATGTTACTCACTGTCCTTTTGGCAGCAAAAATAAAGCAGTAAACATCAGTAAAACCTACTAGCTGTGTGTCTGCAAACCGCTACAGCTGAATCAACCTGCTTTCCTTAAACAGTATGTGCACAGGTGGACAGAGGAGGGGGGAATGATCACAGCTTGGAAGACTGCAAACGTGGTCTTAATAGTTAAATCAAATTTCTACACAAGCCTGATGAGGTAGCTGTGAGCAGTGGAAAGCTGCAGGTAGAGTTTGGTTTGCAGCCCAGCAGTTCCTCCAAGCTGAACAGCAGCTGTGCTTCTCCATGCAGGGCCTTGGGTTGATATGACAAGGTGAACTTAAGAGTCTATCACATCTCCTTCATTCTTCTGAAAACACCCTCAATGAATTATTTTTTTTGGATCTGGCATAATTAGCTGCTTTTAAAACAGAGGGATGTCACCTCTACTTATATCCAAGCTCAGTCGCCAAGTTTATGTAAGATGCAGTGCCTGGAGCAGATTTGCTATTTCAAAATAATATCTATTAAATTGTTATTGCTCCATTGCTGACTGAAATAATAAAACATTGACCCAGACACAAGATGCTCTACACTTTCCTGTAAGTCTGTTTTTATAGACCTTAAAAATTCCGAAAATCACCTCTGAGTCTATCATATAGCAATGAAAACAATTGGCAGTCACACAAGCAGTTGTTTTAGAAATATGTAGGATACCACTTCATACCGTTACGCTAAAACCAGAGATATACCATTGCCAGCAAGCAAGTAAAAATAATCTTTTGCTCACCCCCACCCTCTTTCAAACAAAACTTCCAATTTCTTCCATTTACATCCCATTTTCATATGTTTAGGAATTTAGCCATACCACAGGGAATTCACTCCACCACCTTTGACTGCATTATAGGCACCTTTACTCTGCCCAAGTCCATAATTGATGGTGGACTTAGTGGTAGATCCTAGTCTGATATCTGTCATTTTCCTTTTAATCACGTTGTGTGAGTCAGCAGTAGTGGTCACAGCTTTCCATTTGCTTATTATTTATTGAGCGCTCCTTCCATGAACCTACAGAACATCTTGAACTCTGCTCTTTTCAAGACTTTATGCTGCCACCAATGGTAATTAGTGACAGTAAAAGAGCATGGAAAATGTAATTAAACACAACAAGCTGTCACACTACTGACATCAAAGTCCAAAACGTCATTGCTCTTCACTGTTACTGTAAGTATTTCATGACATTTGTATTTTCCATAAGTCAGATTCTTCCACATCTAAGGTAGCAGCACTGAGCTGCATGCTCTGTCCTGTTGACTATAAGGGTCCTTTGAGAAGAATGATGATTTGTATGACAGAAATGTGCCAAGTCAGTTTTGGCTCTGCTCTGCAAAAATATGAAGTAGGTACATGCTTGTTGTCCAGTACTTAATACACTTGGACTAGACAGCAAGTGGTTTACTTATAAACTACATGTAAGAGAACCTTCAAAAACATTTCAGGTATTTTTAAAGCAATGTTTAGGGTTTAGACCCTAATACCATCTAGGAAAATGGAAGTGTCTTGCTGAAATGCGCCATGCTTTTAGAAAATTTGTAAGTGTGAGGTAAAATTTTCAGAAGTCTTTCCATCATGGACAGATGCTAAGAGTTACTTTCCAAAATGAATCAGGCACACCTGAAAATTTTATCCACCGTATCTTAAGGCTAGCAAAAAAAAGCCCTTCAAAGCACACAGTCACCAATCTGATCACTAATAGGATGACTTGCTCTCCTGGCCCTCAAATACCAAGACATAGAATAAAGGGGTACATAAAGGTAGGACTCTTTTTATTTTTCCATACCTTTAGAACACAAAATTCAAATGCTACTCTTCTCTACATAACAATTGCATGTGTCAAAATTATAAATTGTCATAAGATATTTATGCTGCCTTGCCAGGCATCTATTTGGAATTGCACAATATTTTTGATAACTGCAGCTTACTTACTATACCCTTAGCCAAACTGAACTACCATTCTCAAGTACCATAAAAATGCAGGTACTACAGCACAGAACTCAGCAGAGATTACTTGTGCAAGCCTTTATCATGCTTCTCTGGCTGACTTTTTCAGCCATGTTGAGCTCTCTATTCCCATGTCCAGGAAATCTTGCTGGCTATTTTGAAGATGAGCCAGGAACATCCACAGTACCTGCAGCCGAAGGACTGGCTGCACTATTCCTATGCATATACCTCTTATTCTTGATGGGATACAACCGAGTAAAATGTTGAAGAAATTAAAATAGGGTCTTGTGAAAAAATATTCATAATTAGTTCAGGAAATTATAATCTTGCAAGTAGACAGTGCCTGACAAAATGAGTTTTGATTTCAGTTTTAGAAACTTAAGTGCATTTAAATGGAGAATGATCTTGTGTTTTCTATCAAGAAAGATCTTTCTATTCAAACATGAATAGCCATATATTTTATATAAATTTAAGGCTACTTTTTTTATTCAGCTTCTAGGCTTACTTAAGGTAATGAAATAGCTTTTTGCTCTTGTGCAAGCAGATTTCGGACACTTATCAGAAAAACACTGGCACAGCTGCATCCTACAGATGTGCCACAAGCTAGTTCCTGAATGCAGACAATGTAAGGATAATAAACCATTTGACCAGTGAAATACAGACAACTAGCAAAAAAGCCTTGGGGAACAAACACTGAGAAGCTTGAAAATAAGATGAAGTAGTGTCAAACTGTGCATTACCATCTGTTTTAGCAGTGATCTCATTGTGTTGAAAAGAGACTCATTCTCTTTCTTTTGAATGGCATTTAATTTGGTAGGGTGCCTTCCAAAACTTGTTCCAAGACATAAAAAATTTATGATATTAAGCACTATAATTAATTCTGCCAGTCTTATTCCAAAAGACAAATAGTAACAGAGGCTGACTGATTTCAGCAGTACTCTTTCAGTCAAGTTGTAGTCTGTTTTAAGTAAAGGGCAGCTTACCAAAGGTAGTAATCAACTTTGAAACGTTTAAGCTAGAAAAAAACTGAAAGATGCAGAATACCCACATGATGCTGCTAGAGCTCCTGTTAGCATTTGCACAGGGCAATTATCAGAAATATATTTTTAAGAAATAATTACCTATCAGCTAGTAGTGTTATTTTGCTCTAAAGCACAATTTCAAACAGATATAGCTCCCCTATAGCCTGTAGCTCCTCTGTCTCCAAAAATACACAATAGCATGAGACACCTTCCATATCCAAAGCATTTCTCACTCTGTACTCTGTCAGGGAGAATAAGGACGGGTGCAGTAAAGCCATGAGAAGGAATTGTTCCTCTCACAATATTTAGTCCCATGGTAGACAATGTTTCTTGTAGACTTTTTAAGACAGGTATGTGAAAAGTTTGTGCCACTGGCTTTATGCAGGAGTGCTTTGAGATGAAATACTTTGAAGCAAGGAGTTACTATAATAAATAAATAAATAAGCAAATAAACAAACAAAAAAATAAATAAGAGGCAAAATAGCATTGCCCACATTTCAAGCAAGCACAATTATATTAGATTAAAAAAAACACCCAATAAAGTTCTTAGTGTTCAGGCATAAAGTGATATGCTATATAAACAGCACTGAAAACAAATTACATAATCTACTTAATTGCTTTGTAACTTCAGAACTCTCAATGCTGAAAAGAACAGTTTGTACATATTTTGTCCGGCCTGGACAGGTGCACATTCTCCTGGGTGGAAAATTGGTTGAATGGCCGGGCCCAGAGAGTGGTGGGAAATGGAGTTTACTCCAGCTGGAGGCCAGTGACAAGTGGGGTTCCCCAGGGCTCAGTGCTGGGCCCAGCCCTGTTCAATGTCTTTATCAATGACCTGGATGAAGGCATCAATAGCTCCCTTAGCTGGTTTGCAGATGACACTAAGGTGGGTGCAAGTGTGGATATGCTGGAGGGTAGGGAGGCTCTGCAAAGGGATCTGAACAGGCTGGACTGCTGGGCAGAGTCCAACGGCATGAGGTTTAACAAGGCCAGATGCCGGGTCCTGCACTTGGGGCACAACAACCCTATACAGTGCTACAGACTAGGAGAAGTCTGTCTAGAAAGATGCCTGGAGGAGAAGGACCTGGGGGTGTTGGTTGACAGCGACTGAATATGAGCCAGCAGTGTGCCCAGGTGGCCAAGAAGGCCAATAGCATCTTGGCTTGTATCAGAAACTGCGTGACCAGCAGGTCCAGGGAGGTTATTCTCCCTCTGTACTCAGCACTGGTGAGACCACTCCTTGAATATTGTGTTCAGTTCTGGGCCCCTCACCACAAGAAGGATGTTGAGGCTCTGGAGCGAGTCCAGAGAAGAGCAACAAAGCTGGTGAAGGGGCTGGAGAACAGGCCTTATGAGAAGCAGCTGAGAGAACAGGTGTTGTTTAGCCTGGAGAAGAGGAGGCTGAGAGGAGACCTCATTGCTCTCTATAACTACCTGAAAGGAGGTTGTAGAGAGGAGGGTGCTGACCTCTTCTCCCAAGTGACAGGGGACAGGACAAGAGGAAATGGCCTCAGGCTCTGCCAGGGGAGGTTTAGGCTGGACATTAGGAAAAAAATTTTCACCGAAAGGGTCATTGGTCACTGGAACAGGCTGCCCAGGGAGGTGGTTGATTCACCTTCCCTGGAGGCGTTTAAGGCACAGGTGGACGAGGTGCTGAGGGGCATGTTTTAGTGTTTGATAGGAACGGTTGGACTCGATGATCCAGTGGGTCTCCTCCAACCTGGTTATTCTGTGATTCTGTATATGAAATGACTGTATGGGCATGGCTTTGCTGTGACTTCCTATTGTGCCGAGGTACTGGTAATGGAAACTTTTACTACATTGCGTTGTTCTGAGCAACTTCCCTAGCTGTGGTTTTCTGCTATTCCCCTGATAAAAGCACCAAAGTGGTGAGAGTTTAGCAAGTATGTAAAACTCTCACATGAACTTGACACAAGAGTTCTCAAAAGCAAAACTCTGTAAAATAGGAGACACCCAAACTAGGTCATTTCTCATCTGTTAGCACAGCAGGTGTTATTCCGATGTTTAAATTCAATGTCTCCTTTGATTTAGTTCTGAAGAGCTTTAACGGAATTACAAAGCGCAATGGGAAATAGTATGAAAACACCAAGAGCCTCCGAAGAAACAAATGTACTGAGCCAAACAGGTAAGCACTAATTTAATTTCTTTCAAGAGAAAGATGTTCAAAATATATGGTACATTTCATGTGTCTCCCTTCATCCACCTGAGAGTAAAATCAGGCAAATCCATGACTGCTGTGGGAGAAGGAGGGCATCCTCTAGACAGTGCCTATTATTAGGTACATTATAGCTCATTTTCCAAGAAGTTCTTTCATCAAACAAACCCAAATGTTAAAACTATTATTTGCTGGTGCTCCTTGAAAGACACTCCTTTCAATTCAGAAAGCACTGAAACACTACTTCAGAAAACAGAAATACTGTATTTTGACATACTTGCAAGTAATATTTTATACAAATTCTTGAGATTTGGTTTTGCTTAATTTAAGGTTAAAACCCTTAATGATGATATGCTTTCACTGAACCACTGTTAGACTTTTGCATTAAAAGTGGCAGTCAACTTGTCATCAAGTTTATCAACAAAGGTTGTACAGATACACACATTTCAGAGGCTGAGATGCCAAAGGGGGATCTAACACATCTGCTCTAAGCATCCACACGTGAAAAAAACAGGTTGTAAAGCTCCCACCTCCCTATAAGCTGGTAGAGATCATGCATCTAAGGGGGAAAACTGGAGGTATTCAGCAAGCTCCTACTCCCAACCTGCAAATGAATAGATGGAGAGTCACTACAACCTCAGCTCTCATGCCTCAGTACAAGAGACAGCTAGTACAAGAGATGGCTTTTGAGGTTTGGTTTTGGGATTTGGTTATTTTTAGAGGGGAAGGCATTAATTGTTATTATGAGGATAGGGGATCAGCCTGGTTTCATTAGTTTTGGAAGGAAACCCTGCCTCTAGCATGGCCAAGAACTAGTTGATACAGGTATCCATGTAGTTCTAATAAAGCAGGAAACAAATTCTCTTAATAGCTACTCAGAGAGCCCTAATATGAGCGGACAGTTGTGGGTTGTCTTGTGAAGAGTGTCTTATGTTGATATTCCCAACAATTGCTGTCACAAATAGCATAACCACTAAAACAGAAACATGCGTACACTCAGGGCAGGACCAGTCTGCCGTGGCTGTGACTAAGTTTGTTTTTTTCCTGCACATACTAAAAGTCAGGATTTAGCACAGCTAAAGCCAATTGCATCCCATTCAGTGACATAAATAAAACATACCCCTAAGAGATAACTCAGCAAACGTTGATAGCACAATGACTGCAAGGGGAAATTACCCATTAAATAATTCAGAGCCTGATCTACATGTGCACTCCTATATGTCTAACACAACCAGAGAGGTGCTTTGTCAGATCATGCCTGACCTTCTGTTGACATCTGGGAAGGAAACAAGTCCCCCATAGCTGCAGTGGCATCTGCCATAGGAATATCTCAGAATATCTGACAACAGGAATATCTCAGACACTCTCACAGATGAAATTGCACTGGATACCTATGTTTAAGCACACAAAGGTGGCTTTTTGGCACAGAAAAAAAAAAAGATCAAAACAGTGGGATGATTCTCCTATGAGGAAAAGCTGAGACAGCTGGGGTTTTCAGCCTGGTGAAGAGAAGGCTTCAGGGAGACCTTCTTGAGCAGATCAGACTCAAAATCACATCGCCAAAACCAGAAGATTGTCCCCTAGGCCAGGAACAGCCACTCATGATTCAAATGAGGTGGAGGACCAATCAGTCCAAAAAATAATTAGGTAAAGCAGATTTTACACTGGCTTATTTCAGTGAGACTGAGTAAACTGAAGGACTGAAGTGGGAAGGAAAAAGAGAAAAGAAAGTATATTCAACAAGAAGACAGAAGAAAACAGATAATTTGAGTTCGCAGACTTGATGTGTAACTATGTTCATCAGACCTCTATAAGCCTCTTATGCTACCTGAGAGTTGCACTGAAAGCAAAATGTTATGCTTTCCTCAACTCCAATGCATGAGTCTTGGTCCTGAGAATGGGAACAGTGGATATGCTGCATTTCCCAAGGAGGCATTTGCACTCAACATACTACTGCCCTCCATCTGAAAAAGCACATTGTATGGGCATCCCTGGCATAACCTAAGTACTGATAGCAGAGTAGCTAAGACAGCAAGGGGTCAGTAGGGGTTGTGAGCCAACCCTGTTCCTTTTCCTCCCTTGGGACCATGAATCAAGGGTTAATCCTTACTGAGCTGCACCTGCATAACACCCAGTTCCCAGGCTGGTTGGTTTAGATCTAATTTGGTACATCAGTGCAACTCTGCAGCCACGCCTTACAACTGCTGCACAGACAGCCTCTCAGACACACACCAGTGCCCTCCTTTACCCTCTGGCATGCCACAAATGATAGTATTTCTGCTGCACAATACACCTGGGATGATGCAGGGAGCTGAGCTCTAATTAGATTGTTCCCACTCAAGATAGGGACCATACTGGTGCACACGGAGCACAGTGGGTTTTGAGAGTGATTAGCTCTGCCTTCTAATAGTGCTTTGTAGTCCATTCACAATGAATAATTGGAAGCATGCGTTATTCATTCTCACATGTTGCAAGGGATGCAGACATCTAAACTAGAATGTATTTCACATTAATTTCCTACTCTTAAAACCACCCAAACAAACCAGAATTAACACCTGATTCAGTGGAAATGACTGTGCTTTGCTCTTTCCACTGTAACTTTTGAGTTGTTCCATTTCAGACATAACCTACACTTGCATTGAGGAGAAGAGGAAACTCTTCTTTTTTGTCTACAACTCAAAAGTGTGGGAAGTTCATCAGATCAAATCTATTAGATCACTGTGAAATTCAGGTGTGGAGAAACAGTGTAATTTGTTTAGTCCCTGTTTTGAGGCTTTTGTGTTTGAAAGGGGTTAGTATGGGTTCTATGTAGTGAAGTATTTTACATGACCAAAAAACCCAGTGAGGTTTGATTTAAAAACCAATTAAAATGAGACCTTTTCTTGTGGAGTAGGAGGGTTGAAAGGTTTTGGGTTGTACAGAACCCATTTACTTTCACTCGAACATAAGCATATATAGTTTAAGAGCTAACTTTTGCATGGATGTGGCAGCCAACACTGTGTAGCTCCTTTTCAGAACTATAAATTAATGTGTACAACTGAAACAGAAACAAATACAAAGATGAAAGTGTAAGCAAAGTAAAACAAGTCTTGCTAAAGCAGAGAAAAAGTCACATACCCTGCAGTGCATAACGAAATGCAAACCACTCATTTGCAAGGAAGATCAGAAAAGCACTTGTTTTCCACCCTTTCAGTATGAAAACAAAATGTTTATCAATAAGTTTTAAAAGTAGCATTGCTAAAGACATTGCCATTAAGCTAAAAATTGGCATTCCATGTAGAACTGTTGTCTTACAACCTGCAATTACAAATTAGGCAGTAGCACTTTATCCTTATTCTTCAGTTACCTTGTGGCATATATTTCTGCTAGTCCATGGTAGAGATTTTGCTTCTTTGAAAAAGGCTCAGCACCAATACACAGTTCTCGCCAGCCTCAGGTACTAAGTAGTTTCATAGGCAGAGAAGGTGTCTCAATTTTTAGTGCAGAATTTCTTCAGTATAGTTGAACTAATTATATAATAAGTTACAGTAGACTAATCACAGCAATTGGCCGATTAATACAAAGGTACTTTTTAATTCAGTGACACTAATAAATCAAGAAAATCATGGTGATACTAAACACATTGTCAAACTAATCAATATCTAATTCAGACTCTACACATCTATGTCCATAAGGATGCTCCCTAACTGCAACTTAGGGCTACTTCAATGGGCAAACTTTAGAAAGAGCAACAATGCCTACAGTCAGTTTTACCATTAAGGTAAACCTGCTACTTTGCATAAAACAAGTCCCTGTAACATAACAACAAACAGCTACTCAAATTCAGCTGAGAAAGCATTGCTTTTTGTTTCCTCTAAATCACTTATGTGGAATATTTTCCTTAACACTTATATTCTCATTATCACTGCTGTAAGGACAAGTGTAAAATCTCTCATCTTGAAAAATATTTTTTCCCCAGACTTCCTTTTTTCTCCAGCCTTTCATCATTGCTACTGTGAATTATTTGCAAGTCCTTGGGGCACAGAGGCTGAAAACACAAAGCCAATCTCAGCATTCACGCAGGATGCTGTTTCTAGGTTTCCCTAAAAAAACTGTCTTCCTTAAAGACAAGTTCATGAGGGATCTATATCAAATGAGAAAATCTAATAAGGTACAGAAGTGATTCTATCTCTCTGGGTAATTTCTTTTTCTCCTCCCTTAAATTCATTCTTATTTTTGCATGTGGTGAGCTGCACAGAGTGGGCAGGTATAGAATTCAAACCACCTCTGCAAACGTACTACTACATGGTATTACTAAAGAGGCACTGATCCTGCTGGAGGGAGAAGGAAAGCTTTATTGCTCCATGGGCTGGAGGAGGGTACTCAAACATGCAGAGGGAAAGGACCTACTTCCAGGAGAAATGCAGGCAGGGAATTGCATGATAACTCTCATGAGGACTTCTGCCAAAGAGCTGAAAACACCTAGCATGACATATTTCTGAATCTCTCACCCACTGGCATTTACCAAGCATCACAGGTTCCTGCTGGATGAGGAGCTCTTTGCACATTTGATGGTCCCAGTTTGGTGCAAAATGCCTTCTCCATCCTTCAGAAACACAGGAGACTCAGCACATGTCCTACACAGTGCTGCAAGGCCCAGAGCAATCCCAACTTATGTAAAAGGTCATCTTCACACTTTACTGACTTCAGTTCTGCAAATTGCAGTTGTGTAGTGATTTAATTAAAAACAACTATGTTGCCTCTCTTCTTTAATTGAATATAAGAGTATCATGTGCTACCTCTAGTACAGTTTCCACACAAAGGGGCAGAATAAAGCACCCTAGCTCTTCATCAAGCTAAGTTTTTCAGCTGATGGGGAATCAGCAATAATGGCCACACTCTTATTGCCCTTGATCGAAATTAATGCCATATCTTTGAAAAGTATCAGTGGTGTTAAACGATGGAACAATTCAACATGCATCTTCCTCTCCTTAAATGTAATCAGCTTGGCTCAGAATTGTAGCTGGAGACATTTAGAGACAGTGACATTAATCAAACTGGGTTACTTCCTAATACTATAAATACTAATTTTGCTAGTTTCAAACTGAATATGTCCTTTAAATATGTAATTACTAGAAAAAGTAGTCTAAATTTAGTTGCTTACAATTAACCCAATTACTTCATTTCTAATATCTCCATATTCTTCTTGGAAAGTTATAGGCTCACATTTAGCTCTTTATATTTACCAAGCGACGTTTCAGAGTAAGATTTTTTTTCCCATTTGTATTACTATGTAAAATAAAACATACATAATGAAAAATAAATTTCTGCTCCAGAACCCTACTTTGCTTTTAAGTGACATTTATTTTCTTCCTTAACAGGTCAGGAGAGTGATTTCCTTGCTGTCCTCTATGACTATCCTTCAGCAGACATAAGCCAACCTATATTTCATGTAGGGGAAAAACTACGTGTGCTATCAGAGTAAGTTGATCCATTATTATTTTTTTATATTAGATTTTGTTATAACTGATGCAAAGCTCTGTTTTACACACCTGGCCCAAATTGGATGCAGCTCATCAAAATGAACTGAGTTCAGCATTTCCAATGAAGCATAGAATCATAGAATAGGTTGGAAGGGGCCTTCTTAAAGATCATCTCATCCAACCCCACTTCCATGGATGGGGACCCTTTCCAATAGATCTGGTTTCTCAAAGCCTGATCCAACCTGGTCTTGTATACCTCCTGGGATGGGACATCTAGAGCTTCTCAGGGCAACCCGTTCCAGTATGTCAACAGCTTCACAGTAAAAAAGTTGTTCTTTCAGCTTAGCTATGCTATAAATTTCATTATAATTCAAGGGTTTCAGACTGTTCTTGATCCTTGGATTCCTTCGACATGGTTTCTGAAGCTGGATTCAGACTCTATTCTAAAGTAGGTCTCAAAACATAATTCTGCTTTTTAAAATCGATTTGAGAAAGTATCCTTCCCTTGCTAGTCAACAAGGAAAATAATTCTGAATGTCTCTATGTCAAGTGTGTCTCTCGCTTTCTCTATCACCCTTTTTATCGAACAGCTTTTCTATGATTAGGTCTTAGAACTTCATCCTAGATTTAAGGTAACACTAACAAAAATAAAATTAGAAATAGTGCTATTCTTCTTGTTAGCTTTTTAAATTTATTCTGCATTTTCTTAGTGTGGAAAAAAAAGTCAAAGATTTCTCAGCCAATTACACTCAGAAATTTATGAGCTCAAGAAAGGAGTAGGCTTGAAAGCACTAGTTCAGACTGACCCTAGTCTATCATAGTACAAATATTACCCCATACAAGAGTGAGCACACTTCTTGAAAAAAAAAAAGAAGGCAGCAACATTGATATTCTTTTGCACGCAACTTGTATCAGTACACAGTGACCTCCTAGAAGTTACTCAGCCACACAACCACAGTTTAATTTCTGTTTAAGCTGTGTAAAATTTTATTTTTGCAGCTGGTGGAGTAGATGGATTCAAGGGGAGACCAGACACGTTCCTAGCAGGGAAATCCTCTAAGGACTTTTAAATTTGTTAAAGAAATTATCTACCTGAGAAAGTTAGAGAGACAAATGGTTGGGCAACAGAAATACTCAAGAAGTATCACATACGACTGATGAATTCTTGGACTCTTGTCCAGGTCACCATGACTTACAATGGCCTTTGTCAGTGACAAGATAAAGGGCTATGCAAATCTTTGGTCTGACCCAGAATGGCCACGGTTACATTCTGCTGACAAAGTGTACTTTCCCTCCTCCCTGAACCTAGAGATCACAAGGCTCAGACCATACCACCAGATTCATTTTCTGCTGATTGAGACCTTCCCTAAACCATGGGAACTCTTCTCTGCTAACTTCCAGCTGTTTAAACCTTGCTGCAGTTTGCATAACATACACAATGTGGTACAAGAATTGTCTTAGCTTGGAAAATTCAGCTTAAAGCTTCAGTTTCCGCCTTCATCGGCTACGAGCCCTCATAACTTCACATAAGTACATATGCCTGTATGTGTGAATTATGTGTGGCACATCATATGTATAGATGTGCTCATAGTATGATCAAATGGACAAATAAATTCTGAATAAAACTAGGCTTCTGTAGCAGCAGGTTTGGCAATGATCAAGAACTTCTCTTAACACTGAATAAGAACCATAGCAAGCATTGATGGGAATTTTCCTCTTTCTGTCTTGAATCAGTGTGCTCACAGAAGACAGGACACTCCAATGCTCCATGCAAAGTATAGTGTCCTAACAAGGGGTCTTTTCTGGCCTGCTGGGCTATTTCCTGACATTAATAGGATGCGTTTGCATGCAGATTCTTGCTGAACATAATCTCCAGACACAATCTTTTTCTCAACTTAACCAAAGAAGGGAAATGTAATGGAAGAGAGCAGCAGCATGACAGGCATATCAGAGCATGTGCAACAGAGTCACCACAGAGAAGGCAGCATGAGCAGCCAGCGTATACTGCTTCTATTCTATAACGGCAGCTCATCAGCGTTCTATCACAGCAATTAGGTGTAGCAGTGCTCAGCCCCGCTAGTTCTGTCAGGATATGGATACATGGAACACTGACAGAAAATACAGCTCCTCACAGATACTTGTTACTGCTTTTCTGGACTGCCAGTATCTTATAAGAACTACTAGCACAGTTCTTCACTCTTCACCGGCACCTTTCATTACGAGATGAACAACTGCATTTAGCTAGCAGAAGTCAAACCAGATGCCCTCCAATGATCCTCCCCAACCTACATAACTTCTGTGGTGCTGCTTTGGGACTTTTAATGATCAAAAGGAGTTTTCAGGGTTAGTATTACTGTTTACTGAGTCTCAGTTTTTTTTGTTATTGCAATTCTCGGTTCTGTCTGGAAAAGTTGTGGGAAAAAACACAAAATAACCTAAATTTCTTATAGATACTTTCATGTGAGCTGCACACCCACAAGCAAAATTTGTGCCGTCCTCAAATTTCCAGCTCTGAGCAGTAGACACTTGCCTTTTTTCCTCAGCATATACTTTCTGGACCATGGTCCCAGCAGCTATAACTCAGGAGTTTTAACCCAGGGTTCTTCAATGCAACTGTTCTGACATACTGAGACTCTGGTCTGCAGTCCAGGCATAACATAGGAGCATCTGTATGAACATACACAAGAATAATTCTCAAACACAAGAGACACTATTATTTGGATTCAAACTCTTAAAGAAAAAGGTAGAGAGAAGCCAATCATCAGCATCCTTGCACTAATCACTAAAGCTCTGCAGTATCCATGTGAAAATCCTTGTGACTCTGCCTTTCCTAAAGGATTCAGAAGCAAACATCAGTATTCAGTATCGCAGCAAGACTCTAAGATATATCAGTGAAGAAACATATGTCTGATCACCTAGTTTCACTTATGAGGTTTGGTGGTGGTTTGTTTTTTTTTAATTTTTTATTTTTTTTTATTCGAGTCTGGTCAGCAGCTCTTTGAAGAAAAGGAAAGAGGCAAACCATGAACTGGTTTCTGCTAAACTGAAAACGTGTTCCCCAGCAGACAAATTCCTTTTGCTGCATATCTCTGCCCTGGTGTAACTACAGGGCTGTCCAGAAATAGCATATTCAGCTGCAAGCTGAATATCTAGGATACCAGTATAAGCCTAGCTGCAGGAAGGGAAAGAACAGCATGGTATAACCACTGAGTATTTACTCTTCTTCTTTTAGCTACAGAAAAATATTTTATTACTTACGTAATTTAAATGGAACAAATGCACTTTATTTCTGTGTCCAAAGTTATTCCTAAGGCAAGTTTAGAAAAGGAACTAATCTAAAAGAAACAAAACTTCAGACTTTTTCTGAATGCATGGATTCAAGCACACAGACAGAAGGTCATGGGCTAACCTGTATATCTTAACTCATTTCTAAAATGAGGACAAGCTCTGAAAGTAGATCTGAAAAAAACCCTTCTCTTGCTTTCACACAGTGAAGGAGGCTGGTGGAGAGTCCATTCCCTTACAACAGGTCGAGAAAACTATATTCCAGGAAAATACGTAGCAAAGGTTTACCACGGGTAAGTAAATGCATTTCCTATGGCCTTTCAACACTACATTTGTACATTGTACATATACTACTCTGAGTATAGTTATTCAGTACCATAATAAAAGAAAAAATTCCAATAGTGACTAGATAGACAGAGATTTTATTTATTTATAGTCCTTCATTAGTTTATAGTCTTATATTTCTTTGAAATCTGAGAATATTAAATCCCCATCTAAATACAGAAAGGAAAATCCTAGTATTAAGAGCTGGAAAGGTTCAAAAATAACTCAAATATTGTATAAAATATTTAAAATACTCTTGTTTCACAGACTGATCTCTAATTTTAGGACATGCATAAAGAGCCCTTATTCATATTAATATTTACAAAAAGTAAAATTTGAGCTGCAGTTAGTCATTAAAAAAAACAGAAGAAAAGAACAAATAGAAAGACTAGCAAGTCATTCAAGAATGTAAACTCTCACACTAGAAGAGCTAAGGAGGGTTCAGGGTTTTCCTGTTGCCCTGGACAACAGTCAGGAAAAAAAAAAAAAGAAAAAACATTAAAGCACACAGTTAAAACTTTTCTGGCAAAGGTTTTAATCCCTGTTTAATTTTAAGCACATGAACTGTGAACTTTACTGTGATTTATGTAAGTACTTAAATTTTAATATGCTTTTGCATCCTCATGAATTATAGATGCTTTCCCAAAGACAGGTAGGGTAATGGAAAGATCCTATTTGAATTTTCCCCAAGACCATTTTGCTGATAGTAGACTCTAACAAATCTTACTGATGACAACAATCAAGACTAATTCCATGAAGCAAATTAACTTAATTTACTAGACTATGCCTTAGCAAAATCAGAAAAATTCTATTTAATTTTGTGCATATTTACAATATAATAAAATAAAATTTGGAGTTAACAGAAGTGGTTTAAATGAAAAAGGGGGTTAATTGATGTCACAGATACACCATCAATATACTACCCGATACAGTTGTAACTGTTCAGATCAAGGTAATTTGAACACTTTTGTTTTCCCTAGTCAGTCCAAACCTCATTCATTCTTCTAGTCTCACAAAAGTTAACAGAACTCAATAAGTGAAAAAGGAGAACAAAATTTTCTCCACAAACTGGAGAAGTATGCCTGGACACAGGTGACAGAATAACTACAGAAAGCCACGGTGTTAGTTTTACAGTCACAGTTCCTGGCTAATGCAGCATTTTCAAGGCCACATGCTGCAATATGTTTCAATGGTGTCCAAATTTCAGAATTTGTTTTTTTCCTGCTTCACAGCTGGTTATTTGAAGGGCTGGGAAGAGATAAGGCAGAAGAACTTCTACAGCTACCCAACACCAAGGTCGGCTCCTTCATGATCAGAGAGAGTGAAACTAGGAAAGGTGAGAAAACATATTTTTCCCCCTTGATCTCAGTTATTAACAGTTTTACAGCTCTCTAATTCATTCTTTGTTCTGCTTTGTATGGATCAGTCTGAAACCAGAAAATGTATGTAATGGGAAGGCAATGGCAACCAGCACCAGTCTTCACCAGTCACCTATTTTACAAGAGGTGATGGAAACAGGGTTAGTGATTGCCATGGAAAGTTCCACAAGCATAAGCATAAACATGGCAGTTTTTTGAACACTATTATTTACTTTGGTCGCATGTAAATTTACTAGGGACTTCTCAAATGGAGGAAAAGTCAGAACTTTGCCTTTGTTCAAGGAATATTGCTTGAAAAAGCTATAAAATACAGACCAAGAAGTAGGAGTGGCTGCTATGTGCATTTCCTAAATAAACAGCTGATTATTTTATTTACTTTTAAAAAATGACATGCCTTCAATTTTTTTGTTTGGTAGCAATTCTGCGCTATGTGGTAATTGTACTGTTCACATATTATACTTTTATTCTCTTTAATGGGAATATATCATTGTGTAGTGTGTATCTTCCCTTCTATAAAAGCTCCAGAACACATCATAAGATCATGACACTGCAATAATAAAAGAACAATAATTCAACTTCTCTAACTTCTTGCATATCACGTGCCAATTCATTTTGTAATAGATAAACTAAATTCAAAGAAATTTAGAATCAGCATTCAGTCCCTACCTGATAATGCAGTTCTGGCAGGAGAAGACAACTTGAATTTTCCTATTGCTTTGTTTAAAACTCAGTAGGTATCAGCTTCTGCACTGGTAGAGGCTGATTAAATCACCATGCCAGCAGATGAGTATAGTCCCCATATTCAGGGGAAGGCAAACAACATCTGAAAAAGTCCATTTCCTTTACAGTATTTTTTTTAAAATCCCTACCAGTAGAAAGATTGAAAATCACACCAGATATTTAAGTTTAATAAAAATCTCAGACACTATATAAGTAGAAATTAGGATGGACAGTCAGTTTTTTTCATATCTTTCTGCATTTACAGCACTACGTCTTATAGATACTCTGTCTGAGGTCACTGTGATCTACCCAAAACTAGGGCCCTACTTTCATTTAATGAGTTCTCCTCTTTCTTCAGGCTTATATTCCTTGTCAGTGCGGCACAGGCAAGTGAAACATTACAGGATTTTCCGCCTTCCAAACAACTGGTATTACATCTCTCCACGGCAAACTTTTCAGTGCCTTGAAGACCTTGTGAATCACTACTCAGGTAAAAAGAACCACAGAATAAACATTTTCCACTTGCAACTGTAAAACTGTGATATAAAAGGTCCAGAATAAGAAGTTTTGCCTACATCTGAGACTTGCAACTCCTACCAAAGAACAAGTAATGGAAAAAACTTTGGTTCATATCTTTTATGTTTTATCCTATATACAAATATGCAACTGAAATCAACCCAAGAACTCTGCTAAATAAAGACAGATAGGCTCTGCCCATATTGGCATATAACATTGTATGGACAACTAAATAGAGCTGTCCTTTACGATATTTTGTTCCAAACTAGTGTCTTCCACTTCCCTAGACAACTTTAAAACACACTTTGGAGGTTAGCACAGGCCAGGGATGTCCAGCACCTCGCAGTGCACAGCTGATATCAAAAGTTCAATAGTACAAAAATGTTAAGCTGCATGGATGCAAGTCTTGCTTCTGGATCCCAGGGCCAGAGCTCAACTCCTGGCTCATTTTGTTTACCAGCATGGACATATCTACTGTTTATTTACCATATAGGAGATGGATAGCATCAGGGCATGCAAGATGAGGTTCTGCAATCACATTTCCTTTAGGAAATGCTACATCACACAACCTTATCTGCAGCAGAAAATTCTTAGAAATGTTGTTAGTTTCTTCCCTAATACTTTAGAACAGTATGGCTGGATTTCATCAGCAGAAGTTGTCAAGGGGGTCAAGATGTTTGTTCAAATTTACCTGTCAATTTTACTAATATCAGTCCAGTGGATGATATCTGTTTTAAAGATAGTTTTCTACCTTCATGGGAATCTGACCTGTGCCAGAGAGATAACTTGACAAACAACACAATTAAGTGGCTGCAGTTATACACATTAAGATTAGAACATTTTAAGATGAGGGAGGAAGTTAATTACATAAAAGTTATGAGAGAAGAGTAGATTCTATGCTTTAATTAACAATGGGTATTCTGTACTTTTAAAAGTGTAAAGCCACCATATCTGTGCATATTATAGGTAAATGAAAAAGTGCATTAGCAGCCAAAGAGTACTCTGATAAATTGGGGAGAAAAGCCATACTCACACTCAAAACATGTGGAAGAAGGTTACACATTCAATAATACAAATAGAGGAGTAAGAATGTGAACTGGATCATCTCTATTTATTTATTTCTTTTTAGATTTTAGTTAGCTGACACTTTTCTCTGTTTAGAAAGAAGCAAATAAAGCCTAAATTTTGTGGAGGTAGAAACCCAAACATATAACAATTGCAATGTTTACTTGCGTTATAGGTGTAAAAGCAGACATAGCTAGATTTAACTCTTTTTCCCCACCACAAAATGATACAGAATTTCATTGTAAAATAAGGCTCAAAGATGTAAAAAGCTGGTGTTTAGCCACAATGTTCTCTACTTGGGCAGAAAACCATATACAATATACCTAGTGCAAGGGAAAAGGACTAAGAGAAGAAACGTAGATGAAACTGATATGTGTACCTTAATTCATTCCATAGCCATATTCCATAGTAGGATAGATGCACGTACAAAACAATCTGAGTGGTCACATCATGCATCTATTTTACACTCTGTTTGCATGGCTGACACAATAGGAGGGAAAACCAGAACTCACTGAGGACTCAGGAAGCCTGAGGTTAAGTCCCTGCTCTGTCACAAACTTCCTCCTAGACTTTGGGCAAGTCATTTTATCATTCTATATCTCAGTTCCTCACTTGTACACTGGGAAATTCACCCTATGATAAATTAAAAGGCAAAAGTATGAGGAAAGGAAAAAGTTAAGCCTGTGTTTCAGTGTCCTTGCTGAGAACACACAACTTAATGACTACTACTACTACTACTACATCCAAAACTATTTATTTGAACATGCACCAGGGAGGGAAAACAGTGAAGGTAACAGTGAGCATAGATTAACTTTCTGTGTATTCATTTCCTTGTTCAGAAGTTGCTGATGGTCTCTGCTGTGTCCTTACAACACCTTGTCTTACCCAATGTACTAATAACAACAGTGTAACGAATCAAGTTCCTCCTGTGGTGATGCGGAATAAAACTTTCAACTGGAGAAACATTCACAGGTACCACATGCAATGCAGGTTACCAGAAACTAGGGTTTTTTTTCCAGTCTTGTATATACTTGCACTTACATCACTAAAGAAGCAGCCATTTCCTTTTTCTGAGATATGTTTTAAAGACCAGACCAGACAATCATCAAAGCTGTTGACAGCAGGTTAACCCATGAAAACTGGATGTTCAGCTCTCTAACTGATAGTCTTTATCTAACTTTGAAAGAATATATAGTAAAATTTCAACCATATCTCCTATCCAGCTAAGAGTGTGGCCACATATGCAGTAGCTTTGGGACTCATAAGTCCTCTCACTGATAGAGTAGGAGTAAGAGCAGGGTGCTAGAGCCTAGCCAGATCCACCACCATCGGCACATTAATGTGCAGTGGCTTACGAGTGAGCCTCTACAGTCAGAAGCGTCTCCCTCCTGTTCACATAGTTGCCACCCCTGAAGCAGCACAAGTGTAATGAATACATGTTCCCAGCATAATTCTTTGCTGCTGTGTGTCTCTCAATACAGAGGAGCCCACTTGCAGTTCATGAGATTTCTAACATCATGACTGCATCTAGAGAAAGTAGGTCAGGTTTCACAAGCTGGTGAAACAACCACTTTCAGAAACAAAAGCACCTTTTAATTTTGATGTGTAAAGTTCTCTCCACAATTCTTACTTCACAAAATATATTAATTTGCTTACAAATGCAAGAAAATTTTGTGCAGTAGAGGCCATTTTCCTCCTGATAAAGAGGAAAGAGAGAAAGTATATAGATGTTATTTGCTGTCCAGGCGCCAAAAAATATTTAAATATTACAGTTGTATTGATTGTTTCAGAAAATTGCTAAGTGAAAAAAAAATCTCTTGATTTATGAGACAGGAAAGTTCTTACACAACAAGATTAACATAATTTAGTTTAATAACTTAATATTACACTAACAGGCTCTGTTCAGGTAGCTGAAATAGTAACAAAATTTTGTTCTTTTCAAGGCTGGAGATGACTGAAGACACTGAAAGCACCCTGGCAGCAATAGATGATTCTTGTCTTAGCTATGGCCTGAGGGAAAGTATTGCTTCCTACCTGTCCTTAACAGGGGATGACAACATGTCTTTTGCAAGTGCCAGAAAGAAGAAAGCCCAGTCTCTTATATACACAGGGAGCAAACGCAAGAGTACCCTTCACTTGCCCCCTACATACTATGAAGACTAAATGTAAGACAATAAGGGAAAAAGAAAGAAAACTGAGCAATTAGAAGAGAAACTCAGCACGTCCTGTGGTCCTGCAGTCCTTCAACAGCTGAGACACAAGCACGCCAGTGAATGATCAAATGCTGGCAATGCTTCTGCATTTCCTCTTCTGAATGCTAACCGGAGACTTTCTTAAGAGTGGTATCTCAGCCACAGCATATGCTGGGAATGTTCCCATGCACCTGAAATTAGAGCCTGCTCAAGAGCACAACAAACCGAGATAGACTCCAAGTTAAGAGTCAAGTGAGGCAGATGTCTTCATCAAGGGTGATGTCAACCATTGTACAAAGGTGATTGCATAGGGAAGGACTAACTACATCTTAAAAGAAGCCTTATTCTTACATTCTCCACAGGGCTGAAAACCATCATTACAGAATCCACCTACACTGAGAAAAACAGCCTATTTCTTCACTGTATAGCATGACTCATTGTCATTGACTGTGGGTCAAAAAGCTGTCAATAACTCCAAGAAATTATCCAACATCTGGCATCCAAGAGACAAGTGACTGTATTGACTCCATACTTCTGTCGTTTTTTTTTAGGGGACAAAATTAAAACTATTGACCTTCCAGGTGACATTTAATTCAACTGCTGTTAGTGGCCTGCACTCTCACAAAAGTAAGAACAGGCTTAACTCACTGAGAAACCTCTACTTAGCACTGAGATGGGAATACAGGTATACTCAAAAGCATAACTCAGCTGCCCATAGTCTAGCAGACACACATCTAAGAATAAAGTGTTTTTTAAGTAAAATGTGATAATAGCGTGCCTAACTGCAAGGGTAGGCTTGCAATTGTGTGACCTTTTATGTGTAGAGGACCAGATTTTAACCTCATCATCTGAAGGCAACCCAATATTTATGTACACTATTTATATTAATAGCAGCTGCTTTAAAACAGTTAAACTAAGTGAGCAAATCAGCAAAAGTGGATGTTAGAGTTTTCTGAATTTCTCTGTCAAACAGAAATGACACTTTTCATAAAGTTAAAGATTGTAAATGAGCTATCCAAAATATCACAAATTATTTCTTCTGTATATATGTATCTTTAGCTAAGTTATAAAGGATTCCTTTGAAGGTGATTTGTGACGACTTTCTAAATCAAATAGTCATATCTAGGGGTGTAAAATGCTGCAATCTATGTTCTCGAGTCAAGATCTTTTCGATCTAATATTCTGTCATACCTTTTTGCACAGATTTTAGTAATGAAGGTTTGAAGAGACAGGGAAATGGGTTTAATTTTTTTTCCTCTGTAAATACCCCTTAGCACAAATCTGTATGCTCTTTAGATCTGCTAAAAGATCATTTGCACTGACAAGAGACATTCAGAGATCAAAATAGTTCACAGTTTATTTAAACATATTTCAGAACTTAAAGAGTAAATGTAATGCAGCTGAGAAACATCAAACATCACAAAGCAAAATGAACTCGGGAACCCTAGTTGTTTGTAGAAACTCATTATTGTTACTGATCTTTGATATGTTAAGGTGACTGCATTTTATCCAGTGACATGTATATGGGGAGAATGGCAGATTTAAGTCATGATTTGTATTTATTCATTAAAATAATATCCAGTAGTTTCTTTTTATTGCTTTTACAAAATAGAAAACCTAGCATGCAACTAGTACAAACACCTAGTCATGTACTGACACTGCCAGAAGATATCCTTGCTGGAATGTGACAAATGGATCCCAGAGCCCTTGTAACTGGGCAGTATTTGGAACACGCTCTGTAGGAAGGCAATGAGACATGTCTTGGTGACAACAGGTTTGCATAATCACAGACTAGTTCAGGATGGACAGGGCTACAGGAGGTAGCAGCCCCAAGAAGGTGTCACCATCAGGGTCACCTGCTTCTCATGCAGGGTCATGAGAACTTGGTTGCCCATGATCACATCCAGGCAGCTTTTGAATATCTCTGTGGATGGAGACTCCACAATTTCCCTTGGCATCCTGTGCCAGCCCTTGGTCACTCTCACAGTAACATAATGAGAAGGTGACAAAAACGTATTAATTTTTTCATGAGGGATGGGTGGATTTTACAGATAGTTATGGGGAAATTCTGTGAGGTCTGGTCATTTCTCACAAATAACTCAAAGACAACATGGAGGACATTTTGAGAAGCACAGTTTTTCAATGGCAAACAATACCTAAGTGATTCTATACAAATCTAAGATTACCTAAAAAGGAAGCTCAGAAATGCTAAATTTAGGTAGAGATGTAGCAAAACTGGAACCAATGGAAAAAAAGTAATTAGAGGTGGTTGGTGTGTTTGAGAAGTAATGATGCTGGGAAAGGGGAAAATAAAAGGACATATGAAAGAGGGGAAGAAAAGGCATCTAATGGGTAGCTAATCATAGGATCAGGGATATTTAGGATTCATGTGAGATAGCTCTGCACCTCACTGCAGTAGTTTTCAGTAGGGTGATACATCTGCTCTTTCCAACATTGGCTGACCTGCTTCCATGGGCAGGAGGGACCTGCTGTCTTCCTTTGCTTTTGGTGGAGAAAGTCTGGGAGCTCTCCTTCTTACACTCTCCAGGGTATGCCTGGAGGGAATACCTAACAGATCTGCCCTCCACGGCCTTGTGCAAGAGACAGAGGCAAGATGTACAATTGATCCAGTGTTCTTTATCAAAATTGCATCAGTAAATAAATCAGTTAATCAAAAGTTGATTTCAAACACCATGTTAATGCTCTTAAATTATTTTAGACAACATCATAATTACTGAGACCACTTTGCTACAAAAGCAATGCAAAGCTCTCAAGGGGACTTTTTATAATTTATTCCATATTTTAGTAGTATTATTAGAAACAATCTTCTTTTAGATCTGTTCCAAAAAAAATTTTTATAGGATAGACATAGGAAACTCAAAAGTATCTTACTATTTCAGTTGCACATCTTCTTGTGGAGAAAGTTTCATACATCACACCTCTCTGCAGGCAGTATAATATCTTTACGCATGAAACAGACCCAAGCAAGGATTGTAAAACTATCTTTTTCAGATAAGCTGTATTGCTTCGTGAGATTTTCCCTCAGGAAAGCTATATCTGGTATATATTCACAATTTCATGATTCTTAACCTGTGTGCAACTCTTTTTAAGAGTACTTAATAATTTTGGTGTCTTGGAACAAAACCAAGATACATCCCTTTACAAGAGGTCCAAATGAGAAATGTAAGCAAGCCAACAGTTGCATTTTGCATCACTTCATTAAAAAAAAAAGAAAAAAAAACACACAAAAAAGGTAACCAGATGAAGTATATTTTTAAACTGCTGTCATTACTTCTTGCTTTTTATTTTATCAGTGTATTTCACAAGAAAACTAAATCCACTGTGACACTGCACGGTTAGATACTTAACATTAATTTGAAACAAGTGGAGATCCTGCTTTTGCCAAGATAGTGGTCTGCACAATTCCCAGGAAGAAAATTGCTATAAACACAGTATTAGTGGGAAGAATTGATACATGTGCCTGCTCATTGCACTTGCTGCTGTTTTCTGTTATTCAGTGTTCTACTGTAGGAGTTCAAAACTTATTTTATAATAGAAAAAATGTAATGTGGAACAACACTCCAGCAATAATAATGAGCAAAGAGGTGCTTGCATTTCCTTTTCATCAGTTGCTCAACTGGTAAATTGCTCTGTACCTTGTTACAGCTGTCACAGACACACATCATAAGACATTTAGGTAAAGGGTTGGTTACTTCAGAGAAAGAGTAGAATAGAACTGTATTCCAAGAGAAAAGGAATCTGGGTCTACTGGCAAATTAGCCATTATGCCAAAAGACTTGTAATAATCTGGGAACTGTGTGAGGAATTATCTGAAAATGACACAAAAATATCCAACTACTGAACAGCAATTTTGAACAACTTCCCTTCTTTTCACCACTAGAGTGATACAATTAAACAATCTTATTGAGACATGGGGATGCAAAAGGCAAGTTATGTTTCCTGGAGCAAGGGCATACTGAAAAAAATTGGAGAAGTAGAGATACAATTAATTTCAAGGCAAGACTTTATTTAATTTGGCCTTTGGTTTTTCTGGACCAAGAATTCTGTTGCTCTGATCAAATTAAAAAATGATCTCTGCTTGCAGAGAGATCATTTTGTTCAAGTTCTGTTTCTGCCAGATCTATAAACCTCCACTGAAGATTAAGCCTCATTTCAGAGCACACTGCTCTTATTTGAGGCTTTAAAGATTAATCATAGTATCGATGCTGACAAAGCTGATTTCAAAGTCCTGAGATTCAGCATGAGAAGGGCTGTAAAAATACAGATCACTTGGGGTGAATGTGGAAACAGTCCAAGCTGACAGTAAAAAAAAGCACACGTGTAAAGGGATATTTGACTGACTCTCTGAAAATTGCTTTCTCCTTTAAATGAAATCAGCCATGAGATCAGATAAAAAGATTGGATGATTTAAACATACGGGTGTTTTGCTCATCAGTTTTGGAGTCTAAAACCTGCTGATCAACAATAGTATTTATGGAATGGAAACTAACCTGTTGTACCTCTAAGTAATGAAACAAGACTATTTATATAAGACACAAAACCCACAATGACGAAAACCAGATTCTTACTATGACTAAATCAATCACCAAACTGCATGCCTTGTACATCTTTGTGAAGCACCTAGCTCCTGGAGATAGCAGTCACAGGTGAGATAACAGCAATAACAGCCCTATTAGTATTGCCAGTGTACAGGAATTAAAAACAGCACCCACACACTGCAACATCATGACTGTAACAGCAGCCTTTCACAGTGAAGCTGAAGTGGCAAGAATAGGACTTACCATCAACAACACCCTCCTGAAGAGGCCCATATCCACCGTCTCTGTGAGCAGGTGAATGCTGGTAACATCTGCCCCACCACGGTCGGCTCCCAAAGAAACCCAGCTTGGATCTCCTCCAAAGCTAGCAATGTTCTGCTGCACCCACTTCAAAGCTGCCAACTGATCCAAAAGGCCAGCATTTCCACTCACCTCAGGAGAATCTGTTGTGGAAATTAAAGAAATGGGTCTGAAAAGACATAAACCTGAAAAGAAAGACATTGCTATATTTTTAGCAGCTCTTGCGTCTGAACCTTGACAAAACCGATGCTGGAGCTTAAAAGCCTGAAGTGATCTTTTCCAAGGTCTTCACTATAACAACAGACTTAATTTCAGTTTTTAACACTTCAAGAATTAAAAAAAGCTAATATAGTTACTATGTATGCTTATTTACCAAGCTTCTGAAACTATCAGATATTTTTTAAGATTTCCCGACACAAACATCTAGAAGTTTCATATTATGGGTGTGATGCTAGCCAGAGCAGAGGACTCTGTGGTCTTTATCTGCAAGAAGATATTCAGCACACGTATTTTGGATAGGATGCAGCTAAGAGTAACTAAACTTTATTCTGTTTAATTTTCAGCACTTTTAAAAACAGTTGAACATCCTTTTCTCTAGATACCATTTCACAGGAGTTTTTTATTCAAGCCCCATAACAGAGTGTTAGTGTATTTCATAATAAGACAAGAGCAAGTTAACAAAAATATAAGAAATGACATCTCATAGAAAGTTAATATAATTAATGGTTCTTCCAACTGCATTCATGGAGTTGCCCAATTTCCTTTCCTTATCATACAAAAATAGCACTCCAATTTCAAGCTTCATTTGGACACTTAATGGCAGGAGACATGAATCCAGGCTCAAGTATCTATAAATTGAGGACATGAGATTATTTTTCTAAAGTAACCTGATCTTTAGGTTAGTTAAAAGTAAATAATAATTAGTATGTTTGCTAAATTCAATTGACTGTTTCCCTGGAGTACAACTAATTGCATCTTTCTGCTTCCTAGACAGCTTTTACTCTTACTAGTCTGACCAATCATTTTTAAGTCACATCATCTTGCATTTCATTAAACAGGTACAGATATTATTTTAGAAATTATAATATCACAATATGTATCCTTTGAGACTGGCCTATATCTAAATTAGAGATCTGAGTTATATGTATTCACATTTTTGTTCTCACAGAATTAAAAGAAAAGTAATAAACCATATACTCCTATGCTTAACATTCACCACTTAGAAGACTATATTTTCAACACCAACCACTGATAAACTGATACTTTGATTAATAGGAAACTAATGCTGAAAGCATCTAATTACATAAGCCCCTAGGCAAGCTTAATTTTACTTCAACCAATGCAAAATTAAGTAATTCCTACACAGCATCTAAGAAAGGAATAGAAAATAATTATTCACTGTCTAGTTATTTTTAATTCACAAGGAGATATTTATTTTTAACAATTTCAAATTCATCATATTCAAAATTAGGGTGAAGAAAAAAATACACCCAGCCAACAACTAATAGAAAATCCATAGATATAAACAGAGTTGAAACTATTTGTTTCTTCTATTGCCAAGACCAAAAAGTAAAATTTTAATGGATAGGTTTAGAAACCAAAGAATTAAAAGAAAGAGACTGTGGAATGAAAAGCTGCCCCTTTGTGGACAGGTAGCTATGTCTCAGGCAAAGAGCAATTTAAAGCATTCATCTTGTAGCAGACATCAACTTGCCTGCTGTAATGAATTACTGAGATATCAGAGACTGATTTAAGCAGCAGGAAAGAATATAGAGAAGACCAAATTATTTATAGCCTTGCAAATATTACAGGTCCCCACATCACAACAGCCATCATTACTAGTGCCCTTTCAGTAGGTCAGGCAAGAATTAAATTGTCCCAGAAGATATGACTTTCCACCTATCCCAGAAGCTACAACTTTCCATCATTTCAGACGGTCAGGCCAAGATGCAACAGTGAAACAATGGAGGAAAAAAAACCCAAAACATCTCTTCCCTAGTTATTAGAGTTTTCTTTTATTTTTTTCTGCACACCATAACCACTTCCCAGGATTCTCAATTCAGTAGCAAATCCACTCCATGCTGTTAAAAAGGAAATCTCATTTCAATTGCTTGCTTCATGCCTCTTGAGACCTCCCAGAGGAATTGAAATCCATGTAAAAGTTTTCACCACACCATATGCATTGCTAACAGTATATTAAACAACAAGACTGAGGAGGGAAATATAACCAGTTCCTTCTGCCCTGGCAAAAACCACAGCCAAGCTGTAAAATGTACATGTCTGGTGAACAGATATATGTATGGACAGTCACAGTAGCTCGACCAAAAGAAACATGTTTGCCAGCAATCTTTTCCACTGATTGAGTGATAGGTCTGGATATAAATCTCTAAAGCTGTCTTTTTGCAGGAAAAGATCACATTCCTGGGGATCACAGGAGAATGAAAAGTGGTGTCCAGAAGGAAGTAAACAATGACAAGCATATGCAGTTCTTTAATTACTAAGCTGGAGAATGACAGTAGTGCTAAATCTAAGCACAAAAATCTTGCAGTTTGATATGACTTCATGGACTCTCGAAAGAACTAGGCCTAGAAACATAAGTGTTTCTCCATACTCTTCCATCCATATAATTCATCTTAACTTTTCTGGGTGCAAAGAAAGAGGTGAAGGCCCTGGTAAGAATGTGCATCATTGTTTGCAACATTAATGGATGATAACAAATCAAACTAAATATCCAATATGCTTAGAAAAACAGATCTTTGAATGCTTGTAAAAGCCCAGCCAATCAGGGGCCAAAGCAAGTGCAAAACTAACAAAAAAGGAAATCTATGGTTTTCACTTCCCTCCCTCCCCTAAATCGCCATTTAACATCTTCATCTCTAGTTTTGCAATTTATAACAACTGAGCTTTAGAGGATTCAGCACTTCACTCTAGCTGGAAAATAAAACTGATATTGCTCACAAGATCATAACCCTTTTTTTTGTAAATTCAGATGCTTCCAACAATCCCATTGCTAATGTTCCCATAATCCAAAGGGTAAGCTCCTGCCCCCTTTGAAACTGATGGCAAAAATTCCAAAGCACCAGGATTTTTCCAAAGCCTTCTGTAAGAGTGGAAACGACCTTGAAATATCATTTGAGTCTTGAGAAAAATGCTGTATCTGACTCAGCCTGATAATCTCCATTGAAAATCTCTAGCAGCTATTGGTCATATATATAAAGAGTCAGAGGTGGAGGGCCAAAGAGTACATCTTGCGTTACTCACCGGAATAGGTATGACTGAAAAAAACATGCTGATAGGGAGGCTGGTAGAGACATACAGGTTGTCACCCCAAAATGGACTAAAGGAATATAGAGGTGCCACAAGTGTGGCACTGAATGAATGTTTTGGGCTTCCCATGACTGTGAGGCTTAGCTTGCTCCAAGGACTCTGGCAAAGAGCTTTTCCTACTTGCTGCATTTCCCTCTGGAGAAATAGGATGTCCCTAAAGGACAGCAAGAATACCCCACAGGGGAAGAGGCCAGGAAAGACTGCACTTTTCCTTGACCATAGCTCCACAGTACAGAGAAGAATGTCCCTGAACATTCCCTATCTGTAATGTACCACCCTCATCTGAAGATGTGCAGAAATGCTAATTCGGTACATTCATCTCGTACATTGACTTTTGGGAACATAAGCGCATATCCTTATGAAAAAGAGGCTGAATAATTTTCCTAACCTCTAAATTATGGACCATCACATAGATGGTGCTATACAATATTCAGCCCAGCTAGCAGTTTCCACTTAGGAAGAAACCTTGGTGAGATTCACAGGGCTGAAGGAGGTTAGTGGGTAATGTGTGGGCAGTGCTGTGTAATGGAAGGTCACACATGTATCCAGGCTGCATTTGGCTCTAACTAAAATGAAGCTACTATATCACTTTCATAAGTATCTGGTTTGTATGTAAAGCAGTACCTCTTTCCCTAGATATACCTGTTACCAGCTTCTTATCTAAACGATTAAGGAGTTCATAGCGCTATCTCTCTTATTACTGAATGAAAAGCCATCTTTACTAGGAGTGAGCTTTGAATAAAACAGTAAAACAGAGAAAAGAAACAATAACCAATAGCCACAGCTATAAAACTAAACTAGGTAAAATCCATCCAATGTCACTGTCAGTAAATACTCAAAAGAATCATTAGGAAGTACATAGGTCTGGTATTTGCAAGGATGGCAAGTATGACCTCCTAAAGGTTATAAAGTTACTAAAACATGCACTAGAGGAAGCAAGAATTGCAACCGGACTGATGGAGCCAGAGCTCCACTTGCAGTCGTTGCATTTTCTCTCCATGGTTCTCTACCTTAAGTTCCCCTGCCCCAGCCAGAACTGAAAGATGGTAGAAAGAAAAATGTCCCCTACTTGCTTAAACAGACAAATCTAATAAAAGGCAGAATGAAAAAAAAATTCCCAAGGATCAGCAAGGAGACATGAATGTGCATTTTAATTTGTACATGCCTCTTTGCAGAACATAGATTCCTGTACGTAGTTGGAATTTGTATAATTTTTAATGTCAACTGGTCTTAGGAGGCAGTAGGAGAACAAGAGTCCTTTACAATAGTATACGGGGAAAGGATGTAGAGAACATGAAAATTTCAGTCATGTCCAGGATAGTAAGAGGGGCTAATGGAATTCAAATTAAACACAGCAAGTCCTTCAGAGAAGTCTGGTTTAATTCCTGAGGAACCAAAAAACTATCTTTGCACTGTACTTTCCATTTTTTCACATCCTTCTTACCATTAACCTGCAGTTATTCTCTCTGCCTCTTCTCCATTTTAACATGGGCACAATCGAGCATTAGAAAAAATTCACAAATGGAAGAGCTGGAAGTTGGATACGTTGAAAACCACATCCACAATGACAGGCTACTGAGATTAGCAGGAATTTTAATGCCTAACCTATCCTCATGTTCATCTTCAAAATCCAATATGCACAATTTCCTCTGTAAACAGAAATCTAGGCAGTGCTTTGATATAGATGCTTGGGGTTTGTTTGTTCTTGTCCCTTGCCTCCAGTCTCTCCTCTTTCTCTTTAGATCAAGACTCCCCCCACACACACCATTTTACCATTTTTCTCCCCAAAGTCAGTGAAAGATACAAGTTTCTTAAATTTAAAAGTAAATAACCTTTAAAAATATATACTAGAAACAAAAGTGCTACAGAATGCAATTTAGTCAGCGAAAGTGTTTATTCTAGAAATCCATGACTTACCACTACTAAGGAAGCCAAAAACACCAACTCGGTAGTTTGCTATCACAACAATGGCGTTACTGATGGCAGCAATGTATGATCCATCTATGGTTGTCTTTCCCATCTCAGCATTGTAACTCCCTCCATTGTGGAAGAAGACCAGCACTGGCATGTTTTTCACCTGCCATGACAACAACCAGGTTTATATTCCTGCAGCAAACTGCTCTTGTAGGTCACTGATGAGAACACAAGCATCTTCCTCACTACATTATCTAAGCCATTCAAAGCTCTCTAACTCTGACTATAATGAGGGGTTATCTATCTGGTCATCTGTCTGAAATAATAGGGCTAAATTGTCCATCATTAAAAAGCACGCTATTTCCAGTACAAAGATGACTTCATAGAATCGCAGCATCACTAGGCTGGAAAAGAATCACAGGATCATCGAGTCCAACCAGTCCTATCAATGGAATGCCACCACTTAATGCCACCACTGTGTTCTACCAGCCAACAGCTCTACCCATCTTGCTAATTTGGCCATTGAGCACGTGGAGTGCTTGTCTTTGCTGCAACGTCTGCTTTACAAAACACATGGGAAAAATTCAAATAAGTGGGAAAAGGAGAAGGAAAAGGCTTGTTGGATTGCTTCATCTTGAGCAGGACTAACTCAATAGCTGTGTAGGGTTGCTTCATACTCTCTAGTTTTCAGCTCTTAAACACTGCCTAGTCTCAAAAATCTCACTTGACAAGAGCTCTTCATTGTTCCTTCAAACTCTGCTACATGGGGCCCTGAAGAAAAATATTGTCTCTGCATGGGAGAGACTCACCTCTCATGAAGCACAGAGGTCCATGCTAGAACTTCTTGCAGAGCCACTAAACTTTGCTCAGAAACTGAGGTGCTTTTTTTCCCAGAACACCACCCCACCTGTGTGGACCCTCTCTGCAGGGCTGCAGCCAGGCTGCTGTAACACAAGCAGCACAAAAGCAGAGCTGCCTGGGAGACTTCAGTATTTTCCAGCAGATTACAGTTCTGTCAAGATGACAATCAGAAGAAATGCCAGTGAAATATATAGAGGATTCTGGTTTGGGGTTTTGCCTTTTTTTTCCCCCTATCTGCCAGAATAAACTGTTTCAATACTAGAAATGTTTTTTCAAAGTGTAACCTGAATTTTTCAGCACTTTCAACCCCTATTGCCTGCTTTGGGACTATCCTGACTGATGGTCCTCTCTCTTCTGCTTAGCAGTACATCATTCACACCCACCTGTTCTGCTTTTTGCTTTGGCAGCTGCTAGTGTTTTTCAAAGAAGGGCTGGTGGCCCCAGCAGCAGCATGAAAGTACATCTGGGATTTGGTTTTCCCTGCAGCTAGAGGGCATTGGGCTCTGTTGCTGTTATTTTCTGGATTGAGTTTAGCTTAACACAACAGTGCCATCTGCTCTGGCAAAGGATGTCTCCATCAAAAATGCAACTAACTGTACAGAAGAAGCAGCAGAGAATTGTTGGTTGCAGACTCCTGCAAAATTACAGGATAGAAGACAAACTGCCCTCAAGGTAAGCTGCCTGTAGTTTGTCCTAACAGTGTGCACTCCTCACTTATCTATCTGGAGAATCACCACAATCTTACCAAGAAAACCCCCAAACCTGCAAACACTGAAACATGTTGCTCTTTCAGGAACTTTTGCCCCTGAATAGAAATTGCTTAATTCACAGTGCTTTGTCCCTGGTTCTCTTTTCTGCACCACACACAGTGCACAGAGAGATGGGGGCAAAGAAATAAAAAAAGCTGAACAAATCTGTTTTCACATAGAAAATAATTCTGAAATACAACAACACTGAGCCTTGTCAGCTAAGACAATATTAAACATGACATTGAGCCTGCTCTGTCCCTTTAACTCAGCAAGGTTACACCTGGGGTTCAAACCAAGCGTTTTCCACACGTCCATAGCCTGCATTCACCATGACCTCCAGCTGCCCTGTAAGTTGTGTTACAACTCATGCTTAGCAACTTTAGTCAGTGCTCTAGTGATGAAAAGTTTAAGAAAGGCAAAGATGGGAAATAAAAGTTAAAAGCAGAAAACCAAAGCCTGCTGCAATAGCTATTGAGCAATCCAGGGGAAGATTTAGGACTGGGGTTGGCTATGCCTAGCACTAAGTGTCTCAATGTAGCATTCTTATATCTAGTCTGCATCAAACACACACACACCCTTCTCTCCTATGTAAAGGTAAATTATCATGAAAAATAATCTGGGTTTTATTCCCAAAAGATTTCAATATCAGAGCCCATTGAGTCAGGCATTTGAGATGAATGTTCTTTAACATAATTGCCTTTCTATTTCTTGTTTGACATTTTAAGAGTGTAGCACAAATATTTTCATGTTAGAATTGAACTATGCCTCACAATATGAGGTATTTCATATCACATATCTATCTATCCGTATATTTGGTGGACAATTAATTTTTAACTATACATTAGTTGCTGGGTAATCTATTTTGAATACAAGTAAATTACATGCAAGCCTTGCTCTCAAAAGCAGTGCATCACAGCAACTAAATCTGTGAGGCAAAGGAGCTATCAAGAGGAGCCCAGTAGCTCTACCTTGGTCTCACAACTGTAGGGGCTTAAGTCCCATATGCAAACTCTTAAGGAGGAGAGAAGTTCAGCATCCACAAGGGAGCTGCAAGTCAGCTAGAAGTCTGAAAGGTTTTATAATATTCAGAACTATCTTCACCATCCTTCTGTAAAGCATTTAATGAGGTATTTGACAGGGATAGATTTGTCAGACAACCTCAAGTGATTTAAGTGTTGTACAATACTGCTTTGTAAAGAATTGATGGCAACAGGGCTGATTCAATAAGAATGGAAATAAAAAGTGCAGGGGATGGGAGAGAAGGAGAGAGGGTATGCTTTCTGGTCTTATTTAGTGAAGAGTTTCAACTCTTGATCTTACATTGGAACCCTTCACAAATCAAGTTGAAACACAGCTTTGCTTTGCTAATGTGATAGATAGCAATGGTTACAGGTGGAAAAAAAATCTCTCAGAGGTGCCAGTTTTATTTGGAGAGTTATGTGGTACATGTAGCTATGGAAGCAAAATGAGGTGATGTCATTCTCTTTCTTCACTGCTTGATATGTAAAGAGTGCTTCAGTGGCAAACAGAAGTCCCAACATCATGCTCTTTTTCAGGCTCAAAATGCTCCTGAATGACTTCTGCATCTGCTGCTCTCCAGAAGATTTTTGTATTCAGTATTTACTAGCTCATTTAAGTTTCCATGGGCTAAATATATATAAATATAACTCTCTGTATGTGAGTAAAAAATAGAGATTGCAAAATAAACCTGGGGGGGGGAGGGGGAAATGCCATGTCTTCTGCTCTCATCTACTTCTGCAAAACCAGAAGTTTTGGTTCTCTCTTGGGATAGACTTATGCATGTGAAACTTATTGACTCAACTGGACCTACTTCTACCTTACAAAGGGCAGGTTGGATTCGGTTCTTGGTACTGCTAAGGTGAAAAGCAGGCCAGTTTAGTCTATCAGATGGTAGAAAATACAATGCTTGCAAATAAGCTATCTTGAAAGCAGAACTTAGGGTGAGATGGCAAACTGCCTGAGACAGTGACCCGATGTTTTCAATCAGCAGCGACTGCTCTCAAGGCAAAGTGACAGTCTGATGCTGCAGGGAAAAAACAGACTGCTGGCCTTTCTGGTGATTAAAAGGACCTGCAGGGGACTCTGTGCTGCTGTCAGATAGCTAGATCAGCTATTTCCAGACATGCATTATGACAGACTCATAAATTTCTATCATAACTGCCCCCCCTCCTTTCTGAAAATCACCAGTACTGTGGAAAGAAAGACTCTCCCTGTGCGCTGGGCCCACTCTTTGACAGGATAAACGTTATTCAGCATCTTTACACTCAGCCCCCTAGGGGTCTGGCCAGCCATCTAAGCTTGGCTCTAACTTAAAGCTTTATCTTATAGCTGTTTAGAATAAGAAATTCAAGAACTTTCAAATGACACTTTCTCAGATTGTACTATTGGCCCAGTGATCTTAAAAACATTTACTTTTATGCTCTGTGGGTAGGGCACAAATCCACCATTTCTTGCAACTGTCATTTCTCAACAGCTCCCACGGATGGCAGCAAGGGAAAAATAAAGACAAAGGTGAGAAAAGCCTCATCTGCTGCCTCTAAACAGGTGGTAGGCATTGATATGACGTGTTGTAATGCATTATCGTCTCCTGGACAAATGGTCTCATTTCAGCGACATTGTCATTTCTGTCCTTAATTTCTCCTTTGCTGCCACCTTCCTCTTGTGTTTGGTTTCCTTCTTTGTCTCTTATTTCTAGCTTTTTAATTTGCTGCTCTCTCTGTTACCAAAACAGGTTCCCTGAAGACCTATAAGGAATAGTCCTGCACCAGAGCAAACAGCAGAGTGCCTAATTTAACCTTGCAGGGCTTCGTGAATACCACATGAAAACAGTCATTCATGCCAATTAGTACTTAGAAAAGACACAGTGCTCAGCTACAAAAAGAAATTCAACTTACAGTGGTGGCAGGAACAAAGACATTCAGATACAGGCAGTCTTCACTGACTGAGTATGATGGAGCCTCTCCATCTCCTGGCTGCCAACAAGATGCCCTGGAGACATTGATTGAGAAAATTACAATAAGAAGGCTTGTATGCTTTTTCCATTGCTGCTATATCCTTATATTTTGATGCACTAACTTTATAAAATCTTTAAATCTGTTGATCTCCATCACATCTAAAACTAACCAAATGTTGGTTTGTATACACACATACAAATGCAAAAACCACATTGAATTTTCATGTCTAGAATCTTTCCCTCAGAAAACCTGCCTCATGTGAAAAAGATTAAAACTTGAAAATAAGGCTACAGAAAAACCCATGTTATGCATAACCTGCACAAAATTAGCACCAGATGCAAGAGGAACAGGACTACAGGTCTCAGGCACAGGCTGAAATGTCGGCTATTTTTTTAAGTTATAATAGTCTATGGGCTACGTTTTGTTATATTTTAATTCCTAACGGTCTGTGGGGAAATATGTTAAAATCAAAATTTCAATGCATTTTTAACATCTGTTCACTCTAAGCAACATAGCAGACCATTAGCAGCACCCAGCAATATTAAAATCAAACTTCTGAGAGGAATTCAGCCAGCCACATATAGAAAATAATTCTCTGGCCATCTTCTGTATGAGATTCTTATGCTCAAGCTCTCTCCATAACAAGAATCAAATGGATGACTTTTGCAGTTCAGATAGAAGCTATTTTGAAGCCAGTTCCTTCTACTTCACAGGCGTATTTACATCACACAAGTTACAGAAAAGCATCACAAATTATTACAGAAAAAGCTAAAGAGGCTATGGAAAAGACAATTTAGAAATAATTCTCTGAGATCTTACTGTCATTTTTAATGCCCTTGTAAAATTTTACACTGAAGGTTTGAAGAACTCAATAGAAAACTGCAAGGAAAAGGTCCAACCTTAATGCAATTCTACAAAATTTTTCCATCAGGGAGGTTCCTAAGACAGCAATATCACTCAAAAGCTTTCACACCAACTTAGAGAAACACACAATCTCCAACCAAAACTGTTCAAGCCATTTTAGGTAAACAAAATACAAATTCTCAGGTAGGAACTCAGCCAGAACAATAGATCTAATGCTATCAATCATGCAGCCTTCAACAGGGCGGCAGGAATCATCACCCATGATTTTTCTAGCAGCTCATCAAGATTCCCAGCACCTCCAACTCCTAGAATCTCAGCATGCCAAGATCAACTCCGGAGAAAGGCTGCCACCTGCTGAGGCAAAACTACAGCTCCTCCAGCCACCTCCATAACAACCAGAGGAGGATTTGGAAGTTTTTTCAGTTGAGTAGTTTTGGGGTTTTTTTGATGGAGAGTCTTTTATCATGTCCAGACTGATAAATATTTCTCTTCATTCAGTAATGGTACTATGCTAATGTGATTTTCTTATGTACAAATATTGTGCAACAACAAAATAGAGCCCTAAAAAGGTAGTTATCAATTCTTTTTATACAGAGACTGTGGTCCTTCTGATTCTACGAATGCACTTCCAAGGTGCTAAGTTCCAAGAATTCTTTTTTTAACCTTAAATAATTAATAGACGATTATGTCTAAGTTTTTCACCAACCTGAGGAAGCACTGATAATTCAACAGACAGAAGCAGATCAACTAACGTCCCTAAATTGCTTTGAAAATCTCAGCCAGGCTGCTCATTGCAACAACAGGCCTTCAAAGAGAGACCACACACAAATACCTGGTGATGTGTACACTAACCTAACATCACTGTGCACCTGAGGAAACAAAAAGCCACATCTCACTAGATCTCTTCAATGTACATGAAGCTGCATGGCTCCTGTGCTGTTACCACCTCCACAAATCGGATGCATCCTGAAGGACGAGACTATCAAAGGCCAAATGCTCTTTCAATTCCTCAAGACAACACTGGGGCCTTGGGCAGCCTGACCTAGTGAGATATGTCCCTGCCCATGGCAGGGGGCTGGAACTAGATGATGGAACATCTAGAGACACATCCAGAGTAATGAAGGGACCAAACATCTTCCACAGAGCTGATAGGTCTCTAAATCTGTAGACTCAGAATGCCTTGAAAGCTCTTAGGTGAATAAGCCTTAGGTCTCAGCCCTGATTTCTGCAAATCCCCCTACAGAATGTTCACCAAGTCCTTCCTCCAGTCTTTCCCCTTCTGAATATTCTACACCTTCAATCTTCTGTTTCTTTTTTTCTATAATCTTATTTTTACTTGCAGCTCCTCATGCCTGCCAGGAAACAGTCTGCTTTTCATAGAAAGAAATGTGAACTAGCTCTTGTGTATGAACCACCTCTGTACACATGCAGCATCGCTCGCTCAAATGGGCTTCATGTGCTCTACAGTTGGCTTTTATTACACAGAGCAGGGACACTATAAAAAATATTCCACTTTCATATCTTGTTTCTTGTTGCTGCTAAATTTCTATTTTCTACAGATTTAAAACAAAAGTAAATAATCCACTATCCTAACAGGTTCCACAGCACAGATATTTTAAGTAGCATTATCAAACCCTCTTTTCTTTAATTACAAAATACACATTCACAGCTTGCCATTGTGGTTCCCCAAAGCAACAAAATTAAGATTCATATCATAAGACTAAATGAAACACAAACTTGCAGACAAAGTCTCTGTGCATAGAGACTCTCCAACTTAAACTCATTGACTGTGATGTCTGCCCAGCCCTGGAGGGCCAGGGTCAGCCCATGTTAGACAGAGATTTAGGAGAAATTTAGCTCATCTGATAATACAGTTCCTAGCTCTCATTTCCTCTTAAGGCATTACCTGAAAAGTTTATAACTTCTTACTTCTGTCCAAGCCATTTAGAAGGTATCTGGCTTTTAACAGTTTTTGGACAGAGGGGGCAAGCTGAGTCCCTCAGCCTGATCTCCTAGACAATAGGCAGAGGATTTCTATGAGAGCGCCACAACTTCAGGTTACATCACTATTAAAGTACCCCTGTTTGATTAAATAATCTACAAATGTATGTCTCAGCGAGAGTAAAATGTACTTGTATGACTATCACAGTTACCTTATGAGTACTCAGAATAAAGGTGGATTTACAGAAGTCAGTGAGGACTTATGTATAGAATCAAGGCAATGTACTGTGATCTGCCTTTTTTTTTCTTGAGGTGCTTGCATGCATTAACAAATAGATAAGAAATTATTCCTTGTGCTAAACAAAGTCCCAAACTTTTATCTGTACCCTGTAGGTTCTTTTGCAAGAAAGGACATGAATATTATGGTCATCACTCCAACTACTTTTCTACACCTGGATGGACACGCACTTCTGCAGATGATCAAAGGGGTTTCTTACCGAGCTACAGTAGCATTCCAGGTTTCTACCCAAGCAAACGGCTCTGGAGGACTGAAGCGCCTCTCTGCAAGGGGAGGTGCAGCATATGGGATGCCCAGGAACTGGCTGATATTTCTCCACTCTGAACCAATGTGGATCACCTGGGATTTGCCCATCAGATCTCCATGGGATGGGATGTACACAGATGGATTTAAATCTGATGCCGAAATGGGCAGGAATAAATCTATTGTGAGGGAAACAGAGGAAAAATAACTTGATTTTTCAAGTTTTTCGTTTCAGAAATGAAAATTAATCCCATTTCCCTTAATTTTAAACTTTTAAATTTCTAATTCACTTCTTCAAATGAAGCATAGATAAATTTGTGTCATTTTCTCCCTATAAAACAGTTCAGGCTGTGCTAGATATTAGCCCCTGGATATGAACACTGAATTTTCCAAACCCTTTTTCAAACACTTCTTCCAGATCAGACATCACATTAGAATATAAATCTGAGCATTTCTATAAAACGTTAGAGAGATTTTCAAACTTCCCCCCCACCTCTGACTCTACGAAGCACAAAATTAAGTATTTAAACATTTATAGTGAGTCAGAGAGAAAAAAAGACAACCACATAGCTCATTGATTTGGACTCTTCCCAGGAATGACTTTCAATTTAGTCCCCTTTCCAGTGACTGTTTTATCATGTGAGACATCTCTCTCATATATAGTTTTCACTTCTTTAAAAATATGAGTTGATATTTGCTTGGGTTTTTTTTGTTTCTTTTCTGCAGAGATAGTCCTTAACACTGTCAGTTGACATGTCTTTTGTTATTTTCAGAGCTTAGAAGGAAGAACATCTAGAAACATCTACTGGAGATGAAGAGAAAGGAGCTAGACTTTTGATGCTGGTTTTGTTTGGTTTTAACATTCTGCACTTTCCAAAACCTCTTTTACAGACCAGACTTCCTTATTATACCTACTTCAAATATCAGATGATAACAACATGATTTTATACATTTTTGTGGAAAAATATTTGGAGACATTTTCCCCTCCCACTTGTCTGAAACTCCACTAAAACAGCGATGGACAACTGACTATGAGACATCCACACTGCTTCATGCCTGCTGAAGATTTCCTCACATTCAACCACAAGAATAGTTCACAGGCCACCAGAATTGAGTTCCTTCCTCCACAGCCTTAACCTGTCCTTACCTTGTCTCCTATAGATATATGTAGCTGGTTCTTTGAGTAAAACCCAGCAGCTGTGCCCTTGCAGGCCATGTGTGCATATCTGTGTATCAGGGTAGAAAAGACATCTTATGGCTGAAGGCTGGATTTCCAGTGTAACCACTGTACACAACTTGTTTTTTGAACAAACTGTAAGGTGAAAACAAATAAAAAAGGCAGGTAAAAATGTGTGTTCAATGTATTTTCTATGACACCTAAAAGATGCTTAAAAGAAATGTTTTATAATGGGGTAAGCATAAGGAATCTGCTCTGAAGAAGAAAAATGGGGCATAAAAGTTTTCAGATCCCCAAAACATTCTCCAAAATAGCCAAGTAATTCTCCAGAATAGCCAAAGATTCATAGTGGCTTTAAAACAGAGTAATACAGCAAGAGAACTTGTATCACAGCCATTAGGAGAACAGAAACATTGTCTAAGGAAGTACTGAAGATCTCAGCTGACTTCAAAGAGTCCCCAGGGAGCCTTAGGGGAAGATTTCAGAGTGAGAAAACTGATCCTCTCACTTGATCCAGTTTGTAAGCAGAGGTGGATATCCTACACTTTTCCTTTAGAAAGGCTTCTTTGAAAAGATATGGCAAAAGGAGAGGGGAAAAAAAAATTACTGTGTTCACCTCCATAAAGTGAGGATCATCTTCAGCACAGAATAGGACCATTATAAGGGCCATCTTCTGCAGCAAGTGGGAACAATAACTTGACTTTTCTTTATTTCTGCCACTCTGTAGCATCTAAGGATTTTCCTGGAATCTGCTGTCTAGTCAGGCTCTTGACTAAAGCAGTTTCCTTTGCTGCTACCGCAGCCCAAGCCCAGCTTATTAGCTTTATTCCAGCTCTCAGCTAACCTGCCTTCCTGCACCACACCTACAGGCTACTCTAGATAATGGTAGGTGATTATCATCTGTCTCACTTTATAAGCATCTCTTAACTGTTTGAAAAATAACTACATTTTGCCTGTAATTAGACATTACAATATTCTCCAAGCAGTATCATGTCTGGACAAGTAAGAGGTGTCTGAGCCAAAGAGATGTCAAAATCACCCAACCACCATGTGACACTTCGTATACATTCTGTCTTCAACTAGCTGAATAATTTCAGATTGCTACTCTCAAAATCACAGACACTAGGTTGTCTTTAAAAGCAATTAAAATCAATATATCTGTGTAAGAAAGGGTATATGGAGGGAGGGGAGAAGCTGCTATTGTTGGGTTTTTTCAGTCTCATAAGCCAATATTTTCTGTAAAGCTACAAATAACCATTTCTTACCGGATAGACAAAAGTCTCTGGCAGTGGAAAAGTCATTGGATATATCTCTGCTGACTTGCACAACTTCAAAGTTTGAGATGGATGAATCCATGAGAACAGAGGACACATTTAAGGGTTGCCATATATCTGAATACTCTGTAAAATGAACCACATACAAATAATTTAACTAGAGAAATCAGTAAAAACTTCAGAATAAATAAAGAGGCAGAAGTACTAGGGAGTTCCCCAGTGAAAGACTTCCTTTGCATTAACAGGGAATAAATGAACCGTAATATCCACAGGCTTCTGATTAACTAGAGGGTCCAATCTTTTCTTCAGAGGTCATGCATAACCATGTCTGCACCCAAGTTCCTGAGCAGGTACAGCCACTAGCTCCTTGCAAAGCAACTGGGGATCCTGCAAGTGACTGAGCGCTCCCAAGAACCTCCAGCAGACATCCATATCTATAGCTAAAATGGGAGTTGTTTTCGTAAGGTAGCCATCAACTCAGTGACCTGCAAGGTAAATGTCTACAACTGAGTCAATTAAACTAGACTCCTTCTGCTATATCAAGAGAAACAGTTTTACTGTAACTTCTTCCCACTTTAGATGTCTACTTTAGAACTCCCCCAGGAATCCAGGGCTTTAAGTTGATGCTGAAAGTCTTTGCTTTTGCAACATAAATTCTTTCCAAGGAAGTGTAAACCTCAAGCAAAGGTTATCTCCCAGAGGACAACTCCACCATTGCCAAGGCAAGTCCTAGTGCTAGTTCCTTGGCTCTCATCATTGCTGAAGAAATTGTCTGATGGACTGTCTGGAGGAATCAATCTACTCCGTATACCTTCTCAAACAGCCCAGCCCTAGATCAAATCTGTGAACTAGAGGCAAGAAAGCAGCATTGGGTTCCATAGATCTTTCCCACTACTTCAAAATTATTCTATTCATGTTATATCTGGGGGAAACTTTTCCAATATACAGAGGCTGGAAGCCCCCATATAACTAGTAAAGAAGTTTAATTTTGTATTGCACTGTTAAAGACCACAAGCTTACTTGACATTGCAAAGTAGCAAAGTCATCATCAGCACTATATGCAGAGAGAGTCTGAAACTGTAAGGGAGCAATGAACCTTCAATCACAGCCTGACTTGTGCAACAAACCTACTACACTTATTTTTTTCTCCCCTTTTAAGCACTGATTACTGTGTTTTCAATCATTCCTTAATTTTTTATTTCTGGAAATATGAATTATATTCTTTTTAATAAATATGTCTTCAACTATGCTTAAACATAAGAGCAATGTTAGTGTCTTGCGCTGCGTTCGGTACTAGTAACTGGGGTCCTATTGCTGAACAATCAATCTCTCCAGGTTCAGACACAAAGCTTCAAATTGCTAGCTGTGGTTCTTTCATAAAAGAGTCTTGGCTGGATTCCATTGTAAGCCAACAAGTTTGGGTGCATCAGTGGTTTTAGAAGAAAACTTCACCATACCAACTCTCTTCCCTTAGTTTTCCTGACCCATTAAGTGACCTTGGATAAGTCTCATAATCCTCATATGCTTCCATTTCCCCACACATAAAACATTCAGAAGCATATTGACAAAGCTAAATCCTACTCTTTCCTAAAAGAAATTCAAAACAATTCCACACAAGCAAAATAAATTCCTTGGCTTTACACTTCCACCACTTGAATTTGGCCTTCTATATCTATACTCCTGAAGTTTACAAGCTTACTGTTGTTTAAATCTTCTGAAGGTACTTAAAATTAAGCTTGTGAGTGTACACTGACATATAACATACATAATATGTATTCAGCATTTGATCACAAGATAAAATTCTTGCTTCTATAGTAAAAGATGTTTATTTTATCCCTTTAATTGAGATAGAGTAAAATTTATAACATTCACTTTAAATACTTATAAGACACAGTAGGCACTTAATAGACCATGCTAGGCACAGAAGCGTGACCATTCATAATACAAACATCCACAGATCATACATTTATACCTAAAAAAATTTGACTTTGCTTATTCTTTGCCCTGAATCTCACAGAAGTGACTCTTGCAACATCCCACTACCTATGTGGGGCTGGGTTTTTGGACTACTTTGGGGTTTGGGCTAGGTTTTTTTTTTCATTCTCAGTTCTGGATGAAGCATTTATCGCCACAGATCAGATTTGTACACTGAGGCTTCCAGTGTATTCCCTTTCCAAACTTCTTCCTAGCTGACCCCAGATGAAGGTAGAAATACTATGAATATTGCAATGAAAGAGAAAAGCCCTTTAACCCAAATCTGTCCATGGATGGTGCCATTGTGGATGTTTCCAGAGACCAGTTAGCTGCAAATGACATTTTGGCTATTAGTCGTTTTCTTCTTCCCTTCTCCTGGCAGCAAATCTGGCAATGACTGCAGCCACGCACACACACTTCATTTTGTGGGCAAAACAAAACTTTCCAGGTCTGTTCTAGGCTTGCTTCATCTAGAAACTGCTCTCACAAGGCATAAAGCTACAAACTGGCACTGCCTCACTGAAAATGCATAGTGCACCTGATGGGCTGGAAGATATTTCTGTTTCATACGTAAGTTTAGCTCTGACCTTCCAAACCACATTTTGGCAAATGCTTTGATTGGATAATTACAGAACTCTGAATCCAGCCAGCCCTGTAACTTTTTTTGCAAAATTATAGATATCCCACACAGAGGAAGCATCTCTCTTCCAGATGTTCTTGCTTGGGTAGGCAAGGTTTAAGACTGGATTTGCAAAAGGACTCACACTGGTCTTACTCTGCTCCCACTCAAGTCATAGGATCACAAGACCAGAACAGATTTCCTGGAGGAACAGAATTCAGCCTTCCATTTTCACAGGCAATAGCACTAATAAATCCTTCTCATAAAGTCAACAAAGTTTCATGACTGACTTCAGTTGAAGCAAAGTGAGGTCACTCCTGAGTTTGCTGGAAAATTTGACATTTGATATAGGGAAACAGAGATAAATAACAAGTTAAATTTAGAAGAAAATTCATGAAGTTCAGGAGCAACATATATCAGCTGATGGGAACATAAGGTTCAGGAGGTACATGAATCAGATCTCTGGGTTCAGTATTCCTAATTTATGTTTGAAAGACAAATTCTAATCTCAGTTCTGACATGCATGAGTCCTATTTAATAGCCCAAACTTAAGCCAAAAATATGCTTATGGATTGAACTCAATACTTTGTATTCCTTGCACTCAAAGTTTTTTCCAATGAAGACTGATAACCTGCCTGTGTACCAACAATATCTAAAACCAGAAAATCATGAGCTCAGAGTGGACCTACAGAAAATACACCCTTTCTTAAACATAGTTTCTTCTAATTTTTATCCATTCACTCAAGGATGCTACATAATAACTATAATCACACTTCAGACAAACATGTCCCAAACTAACAAATGTGTTATTTATAGCCTTCCATAGTGAACAATCTTGCTAAATCCATGTTACATCTCCGGTTAAATCCAAGCTTTCTCTCTCATTCAGTAGTGCCAGTTATAGTAAATGATATAGGATACTAAAAATGTACCAGATATTTATCCAGTTTTAAAATAAGCTGTTTTCAAAAGGCTAAAATCTTCATGTTTACAAACAGAATAAGAATAGGATTTAAGACAAAAGACTGAGTAGTTCTACAACAGAGGTCCAATGTGCTGTATAGGGCATGGTAGATCAGTTCTCAAGGGTAGATAAAAAGCCTGTCCTTGTTTCACATCCAAGTTCTCTCTGACATATCCTCAGCATTGTGGGAAAACAAGAAGACAAATGATAACCAAAGTCAGTGATACCAGCACCTGTACTACCATAAACATCACTGTTGAGAATGGAAATACTCCATGTGCTGAGACAGCTCAGTGGGAAATTTGTTCCAAATTTGGAAAATCCCACAGCCACCACTCAGTGGTGCACTGAGAGAACAACTTTAAATCATTAGGGAATCACAGGAGGCAGAAACGAGAAGGCCCTTATTGATCGTGACATCCTTATGCCTTGGTGGTTTTGCAATGAACTATTTGATTTAGATGTAGTGTGAATGGAACTCATATGACCCCTCCACACATTTCCATATATGATCCCTCCACACATTTCCATATATGATCAGCAGTCCCACGCAGAGATAAACATTCAAGGTCCATTGTCCCCTAGAAGCTGCCAAATCTAAGATGGATAGCCCTATCCTATTTAAAATTGAGGAAACTGAAGACACACATGCTCATCAAAGTTTAGATAATTACTGTATACAATTCATAAATCTCACAACAAAGTACAAGAGCAGAAGCTATACATCAGCATCACTCCTCTCTTCCACATGCATAGGAATATATTGAGGCTTTGCAGTTAGTTTCCAGCACTAGTATTACTTCTAAAATGCCAGATAATGTGCTTCATACATTGTTTTTCTCCTTTCAGTCTTAGCTGCAAAGACAAAAATTCCACAGCTCAAACCCCCGTGCGTAAACTATTTGAATAATAGCATTATACAATCATAACATAAATTTTCTTATCTTGCCATATTTTACAGCTGGCTGTGGAAAGTTCCATCTCAAATCTAATTATCAGACCTGATTCTTTTCTCTTTTATGTAACATTTCTCCATATTCACACAACTCCACAGAGTTGTTATTTAAATACTAGAATAAGCAAACCAAGTCTGCAGCATGACATATTAGCATTTTTGGTACAGGCAGTCTTAAAATAACAGCTGTTCTCCCATCATTAAAGGTCATAGATCATACCTAAAACTCACCACAGATGGTTTCACACTCACTGTCACCTCAGCACATTAACTTCTCAGGGAAAAAGTGCTCTGAATGTACAAAGTCAGACTTTCCCAGTTTGTTCAAGCATTATTTCTCAAGTAACAGAAACTACATGGAAATCGCAACAGACCAGTAGGAGCAAGCTTGGCTCCATGTGATAAATGCACAGAACACACACAAAAAAAAGTATTAGTTTAGTTAAGGATGAAAACCACACGCAGAGTTAAATGCACTACAGATTATTGATGATGACTTGCAGAGTTTAACCTTTTCCCGGAAAGGGTACTGCAAGAATACAAATAGGCAAAAGACACTTCTTGTTGAAGCTTTTTCCACTGTTCTGTGGTCCTGCACATGCCTTTACCCTCTCTATCAAGCAGAAAGATGAGCGAAACAAGCAAAGTAAGGACTAAGGGCAGTATGGTTTATCATTCTTCCACACCATCAATTATAAAACAGTATAAATCAGCATTAATTTCTGGAGGAATTATCCCTTTCATCATTTTGGATTTTGAGGAAAAGTAGATTCCATTGAACCACCAAGTTGGAAAAGACCGAGTCCAACCATTCAACATTTGCTAACTTTGGCTTTGTATTTCTATTGCAAATGTTTATAACTATTTGAAAATTAATTGTCACTCCTGGCAACCAGATAACTGACAAAAACTGCTGGTGATTTGTCTAATCTGTCATCCCTTGCCATCCTGGCAAATACCAGATGCTACAGGAAAGGCACTAGAAATCTGACTACAGAGGACTATAATGCAACAAACAGCTTTTCAGGAGGCTACTCTGGCCAGAGATATTTTTCATTGCTAATGTATGAAGTTATATACATTGAAAGCAATGCAAAAATCATAAATGATACATTTCTTTATCAATCCTGCCAAATACTTCGCTTCAGTGACCTCTTGTGATAGAGAGTTTGAGAGATATTAGGCCAGTGTTGTTGCTGACAATAATTTTACTGTTTAAATGATACACAATTAATATAAAGAATGCATGATACATCTGAATGAACTAACTCATGGGCAACACAATCATTGCATTATAGCGTGATCTTTGAGTAAGACATGCAAAATAAAGGATTTGTCCTTTTTTATACACTCACCATTTTCTGGCCTGAGCGGTAAACTTACAGGTGGACATAGATTAGGGATGGTGTTCTTCAAGTCAGCTAAAAGCAGAGAACACAATATTTGACAACAATTACTTTTGAAGATTTAAAATTTAATCAAAACCTTAATATTTCCAGTATTACTTCTGGATTCTGTTGCATCAAGGGTAATGAAGGAGGGTAATGATAATGGGTAAAACTGCTTTGCTATCTAATCCTGTAGAACTTATATGTGAAACCAGACTTCCCTAGATTTCCATATTTACAAATGTTCCTACAAACACTTTTCAAAGCATAGTTCTTTTTGAACAACTTGTTTCAGCATGTTCTTCTATGTTCCCTTGTGTATTCAATTTCCTACATCATATGAGATCTGAGATTTTCTCTCTTTCCTGATTAGCATACTGGAAAATCTCAAAAGGAGAAACAGGGACATGTTGGTTTCCAGCAGGAAGCTTTTCAGATAAAAACTCAAATAATCATTATACTTTCTACACATGAAATTTCTAATTTGCTAACATTTCTCTTAAAGATTTTGTAATTTTAAATAGAAAACAAGAAGCTTCCCCTCTGCGTTCATATTTTTTAAACCACTTTGGCTACTCAAATCAGGTATAAATTCTCTACTAAGACAAAAAAAACCCATGACCCCTGCAAAAGTTGAAGACAGGTCATATTATCTGATTGATTTTTCCCTTTTTGTACTGCCCATGCATGCAACCAATAGATATTTTTTAAAACTCAGAATTGTTATATATATTGTCATATCCATTTGCATTGACAGGAGTGAAGAACTGGGGCTGTTCCAAACTCTTTAAAACGCTACTACATAACCGTTATTGACTGAGCTGCAGCCATGTCTATACATAAGAAGCCAAAATGCTAAGGACCAGAGCCATGCAGGCAAACAGGTCACACATCAAAATAATGTACTATGAAATGTGGCGACACAGATACCTTCCTACACAGAAGACTGTAGTCTAAAACCAAAGACTCTGCTTCTTATCAATATCCCACTATCTATGATAAATTCCTCCTGCAGATTTCACTCATCTCCCCTTTTAGGCTTGAGCTTTCTTGTTCCTCTTCCTGGTTTCCAGACCCCCAACACACCAGCACAACTGATATATATTTTTGTCTGCAAATGTCTCCATTTGCAAAAACATCTGTGCTTTGCTGTGTGTTATGATGGAAATATATCTGACATTTCCTCACTACATAAGGAAATGTCACTCTCTTTGCATTTCCCCCGTGCATGCACCCCAGCCTCCCCTTCATCATTCCTCTGTCCGTGAAGTGAGCAGCACCATTTATTTTTAGTTGGTTCTCTGGAGCGAGTCCAGAGAAGAGCAACGAAGCTGGTGAAGGGGCTGGAGAACAGGCCTTATGAGGAATGGCTGAGAGAGCTGGGGTTGTTTAGCCTGGAGAGGAGGAGGCTGAGGGGAGACCCCATTGCTCTCTATAACTACCTGAAAGGAGGTTGTAGAGAGGAGGGTGCTGGCCTCTTCTCCCAAGTGACAAGGGACAGGACAAGAGGAAATAGCCTCAAGCTCCACCAGGGGAAGTTCAGGCCAGATATTGGGAAAAAATTTTTCACAGAAAGTGTCATTGGGCACTGGAACAGGCTGCCCAGGGAGGTGGTTGATTCACCTTCCCTGGAGGTGTTTAAGGCACGAGTGGACGAGGTGCTAAGTGGCATGGTTTAGTGTTTGATGGGAATGGTTGGACTCGATGATCCGGTGGGTCTCTTCCAACCTGGTTATTCTACGATTCTGTGATTCTATATATTTGGATTCTGACATTGTTTGCAAGTCTCTCATGCAATTTAAGAAATTAAATCATACCTCTCTGAGTTATTTCTATCCCTTCTTTATAAAAATGGAGATTAAGTTGCACCTTTCTTTCACCTGGACATACTTGTCTGCCTTGTCTAGTTGTGGTCCTTGCAAATAGGTCCTCCACTTGAAAGCTGAAGCTTCTCTATATAAATAAGCTTCCACGCGCAGAAAAAATCAATGAGAAAGACTATGTGCCCTTCATCACTTACCAGGCTTTTGATACCAGCCGAATGGGTGTATTCTGACTCCAATATCTGATGAACTACAATTTGAAACTTGCCAAGCACTTCTTTTTTCCTCAGCACACATCTGGATGCCCAGGCTATTCAAAGTCAGGCACATGATCTTTCCACCTGCCAGGTAAATCCACAGTTATAGATAAGATGAGGAAAATATTCCTGTTCTGTGTACTATTTTGAGGAAAGTGAACACAGCATGGTTCCACTGAGTGTCAAAAGGAATTCCACTGACTTAGAAATCAAAGAAGGGATATACATAAAATGGGCCAATTTTTACTGTTGTTGAAAACTATTGAAAATTCACAATGAATTCAATGTGGGTGAATTCAATGAAGGTGGGTAATCACCATTAAAACCCATTAAGGTTACTAGGAATATTTCCATTGAGCAAAGATCAGGATGCCTTCTTTGAGTAAGTAACTATTTCTGGTTAAGACAGTCTGGGAAATTAAAAATCTGAGTGCCTGTAGGAACATGGCCCCTACTTACATCAAAGAAAAATTCTGCCTTTCGAAAACCTATATTAAATATTTCTGTGCCTGAAAAAAGCGAAGTATTTGAAACACAGCTAGGAGTTTCGGTGAAGATTCACCTAGCTCACATTAAAATCACTCCTGAATGTTCTCTTCTCTATATGCGTGCCAGGGTGAATGTCTGACATGTCACAGAAAATAAATAGTAATCAATTAAACTAAGAGGCATCACTTTTGCATATTCTGTGCTTTAAAATCCTTAATTTATTTTAGAACTATTTAAAGACATGTAAAGTCATATTCAGTTAAGACTTAAAATTTCACATGGTCACAGAAAGGAAAACAAAAACTGTGAACTACTTTGATTTGCACATTAATCCCGATCTAAACTACATGGTAGAAGTTTTCCAAGCTACTCATTTCTGACTAAGTGAAAATTCTGTCAGCTAAACAAAAAAGAGAATTAAAAATATATGTTTTTGAAGCTTGTCAAGTTTTCAAATGAATTGTAAACCCAGCACATCCTAATGACCTCAGAAGAGTTGTTTAGCACATGACATTTACGAAAACAACGTTGGCCATTTTACCAGCCAAAATCTGAACTTGGAATAAAATATTAAAACCTGCTTCACTGACTGTGACCTGAATAGCATCCAATTTTAAACACCTGCTAAGGACTTTCTTTTATGTAAAGCACTTCCTTTACAACCAGTGGAGAGAAAGAAAAGTACCTCCAGAACAGAATTCAGTCAATCAAAGCTCTTAATGACCCTATAGTTGTGCCTGTGCATCTCTCTGCTAGCTATAGAGGGAGCATAGAGTGACAATATCCTCAAATGAGCTATTTCAGGTGGGTAAAATTTGTTTGTTAGACTTTCTAATAGCTTTCAAGTCACACATTTTTTCAAGATCTGATTTCCTCAGACTGACAGGAATGCTACTTGAGACATCTTCAGTGGCTAAAAAACTAAGGAGGGGATTATAGGCAACCTGTGTCCACAGCCACTCTTTCTCAAGAAGAGCAATAACATTTGGGAGCAGAGAAGTTCAGACATCTGAGAAATCCAAAAGGCTAAACTGTTTCAAATTATCCACAGTCATTATGTGCTTAATTTGCATTTAATTTGCATGATATTAAGGGTTCTAAATCCCTCAAGCTTTAAAAAAATGAAACAAACAAAAATAAAGTCACAAAAAATTTAACCAACATTTTGGAAAAGAAGTTGATAAATGAGAAATAACTTTTCCCATTATTTTTATCATTTTGAGCTTCACGCTGTTGCAACTGCAGTCCCTTAAAGACTCATTCTCACAAAGTTTTCTTAATTTCTGAGATGTGGAGCATGTAATTGGGCTGAACTCCTAGAAATTGTTATGGTTACTCAAAGCTATGCTGAAGAGAGTTGCATAAGGTTTTTTAAGCACCCTTCACAGCAAGAGAATGGTAAAAATTGTAATAATGAAGGAAGACAGAGATTCTTTTTAAAATAAAAATATTGAAAAAAATACCTGATAGCTGGGAGTCATTAAAAAAGCCAAATCCTGTACAACAGGGGTCAGCATCACACCAACGCTCACACTCAAAAAACCTGAGAAAGTAAAAATCTCATTAGCTCTATTATCAGTCATAATCTGTCTCTGCCATTGAGAAAGGAAGAGGGGATACTGCATACAGGAGGGAAACTGAGATCTTGTAGAGATGCCTTTCACGCTAAAACCATCTCATGTTTTTCATACTGAATAAACACTTCCATATGTTTTCCATTTGTAGATGAAATCTTTTTATGTCAGTACACTATTTACCAGACATCATCTAATAATTTAGATTAGTATTTTGATATCTGTCCTAGAAATATCAGCTTATATTTTATTGTCAAGAAATTTAACTGGACAACCAGCAATTTAATAGCAGTATAAGTCATAATTCATAAGGTATATATATAAAATATAATTAATTATATAAATTATTATTTATTACTTAATTATAAGTTGAAATTTAATTCACATGCTTTTATTTCTTTGTTAAATATTTTCAAATAATGATTTTCTGGGATAAATACATCTAATGCCCTTCATCTGTGCAACAGGGCCTTAGTATTCCAGTCATGATTAAACCTCCACTAAAAACAAAGGAACAGTAATGTCCTACCCATCAGAAACAGTTTTTGTGCTCATGTCAGTCTTATTCCTCACTGAGATCCCAGTTATTTTCTGGAATGGTACACGTGTGTAGAAGCTCTTCACAGAACTTTTGAGAGTGACTGGAAGGCAAAAGAAAAACAAAACTAGAAAAATTAGGTTCCTTGTACAGTGATAACAGACTTGTTTTTCCAGCTGTCATAAAAAAAACCTATACCCAAAATTGCCTGACCTTCCCTTGCCCTGCTATTTCCCAGGACTCATTCATACATTAAGACTTTTTGTTGTGGAATCAAGAGAGGGTTGAAACACACATTATACATCTAAACGCCCAAACTTGCCTATTCTATGATACAATGTCTGTGGTTGCCGAGGTAGCACAGTTCGACACTTTTCTGGTATTTGATCAATGCTGCCATCACAAATCTGTGCCTCTGGGTAGAGGGTGCACACAAAATAGATGTCTGTGGCATTTTGAAGATCTGCCAGTCTACAAAACTCATCTTCTTGTGCACAGCCTAGGAAGAAAAGTTACAAAGAGTTACACATACACAAGTGCTTCTTCCCCTCTCTATTCTTCTTCATGTCTTCAGCTCACTTAAAGCTCCCCATTAGGAAACAAATAGAAGTGAGAATGTTGAATTGTTCTGTCATGGTGTAAAAGGAACAGGGACAGATTCTGTTTCTCATGACACTGAATAGCAGGGTAACCTAAGAGCATAGAAAAGGAGGTACACCACATCTAATTGGAAAGATACATTTCCTGGCTGTGACAAGCATTAGCCTCATTCTCTCTTTTCAGTAAATTTGACATGAAAGCTATATAATCACAAAAGAACTCTGCATCAGACATGTATCTCTTCCTTTAAAGAATAAAAAGGACAAAAATCTACAATGTCATAGGCTGTCTATGCACGAAATATTTCTGAAGTGTTCATAAATCACACAAAAATATAAATAACTTCTCTAGAATCAACTGTTTGAGCCATTTGCCTATAGCAATTTGCACTGAAATTTGCCCCAGGGTAATACCACAACTTCAGAAAAAAACCCCAAAGCTGTCAAATCCTTTTCTTAATTACCTTGGCAATGGCTTCTGTAAAAATATACATGAATGTTTAATTTTAAATGGGCATAGCTCAAACAGCCCCTTACAATGAAGTTTATGCACTGTACAGTACTTTGTTCTGCCTTCCTGGTAGTCAGAGCTAGAAACTCTCCTCCATTTATCAAAAAATACTTTACCCTTAACCCCAAATACATTAATTTTACCTTCTGCTTTTACCACTATGTCAACTATTTGGCAGGGTACATTTCAAGACCAGCAGAGTATTGCCTAAGCTGAATCTCCTACTTCTCTTGCCCATAACAGGGATACCCTGATAATGAATGATAAACACAATTTCTGTCACAGACTGTAAGGAAGGAACAGGTTGTCCTATTAGCAACTTCCATGAAAAGTTTGGGTTGATCCCAAAAACTTCTCTAGATCCCAAGTTTCTACTGATCATAATACTTGTCACAAAGTTTTAAGTAATTATTATTTCCTACACAATAACAGTCTCCAAGATGCCTTACGTGTGAGACACCATAGCACAGCTTCCTCTGCTGAGTACTTCTGTCTGAAGATTAAATATTGCTGGTAAGGGAGAGAGTAGTTCTGGTCATTTTGTATCTGGTTGTTGTCCATTAGGTAGAAAAGATCCTTTATGGAATCTGAGATTCAAGCAAACAGACAAACAATCTGCTCAAACACCAAAAAACCTTCCCTGTGATCTGGAATAAATTAAATTTCTTCATATATAAAATCCTGCCTTTCATAGTAAAACAGCTGCAACTGTTTTGTAGGGCTAGTGTACACCAAAGGCTGCTTTTAAGAACAGAATTGTCCACCCACAGTTATTGATGTTTGTGTAGGCAATGCCTTCTCACCAAGCTGCACTGACATAGCATTGTCAGATTATTTCTGCTGCCCAAAACCTACATGAAAATCATGGCTTCTAGTAATAAGAAGGGAGGTTCTCTCTCCTCTGTCATGCAAAGTATCATCCTAATGGTGAAGTATGATGACTTAGAGGATGCTTACAACACCTTAATCAATCTAATCAGGTCTAATCCACAATTAGTCCAACACTGTGAGAGATTGTTATTTAATCCTACATGCACTGCAACAGCCACACAAAAACAAAAATAGGAAAGTAAAGACATGTGGATGATTGCAGCTGAAACACTGAAGCACCTATTGACATGCTGGGAGTGCACAATAGTTTTGAATTTTCTATCAGAAAATAGAAAATATATATTACCATGTTCTTTAACGTTGATCATCAAGTGATAAAAGCTCTGTAGACATTTTCCCAGATGTATCCATAACTTTCTTAAAAAGGTGACTTGTAAGTCTTGATACATCTGAAGGCTGAACTTCAGCCTTCGCTTTCTCTTGAAATAGCTTTTATTGTGACTAAGACTAAAGGGTAGAGGAAAAGACTGCATTCCTTGAGTAACCTCAGGTTTTAATCGTATCATCAGCCACAAGGAGGTAAGTAGAGATCCCTGAGGGCTGCAATCATGCCTTGGCATGTAAACACAAGAGAATTTCACCCTCCTTAGTGAGTACAGTTGTCGTTCATTTTTAAGTCTAGACTTTAAAATACTACTAATTGAATAGGAACACCAGTAGGTAAATGGGAATTTTAGTTTACCTTCCTTTCAAATGACACAAGTGAAAAGGACAATTCACTTTGTTAGGATTTTACATATATTAAATCACATGCTCAGGTATTCATCAAGACTCCTCCAAGATTATGCTGCTGAAGGCCCAAATGAACACTAGTAACTTAATACAAATTGTTCTGGGTATATGCATGACAGAGAAAGGAAAAGCAGACCCTGGAATAACAAAGGAGCTAGAGAACTTGAAAGATCCCTCACTTTCATCACGCATGGAGGAAACACTTGTGATTGCAGTTTCATCCCACGTTGCTCTAAGCATTATATTTACAGGTATATTTGTCCATGGCAGTAAATGTGCCCAGATGCCCAGGCTAAGAATTTGATTCCTGGGTTTACATGAAATATGTTTGCAGTCAAATAGTATTTCTTGAGCCTTTGTATTCAGTAAGTCTGAAAGAGCAACATTTCACAGAACGTTTTGAGACATTAATTTACAACCTGGCCTGGGAAAGTAAAACCTGCAAAGACAGGAGGCTTGCATTTTTGAGATCTTTTTCAAAATCTACCCAACAGAAATCTTTTGGACTTCACAATATTTATATTGCAATATATATTTTCTGCTTAAATTCTGCATCCTCTGCTGACTTCTCTATCTGCCTTTACTATAATACCTGACAATGTTAGCCCGTCCTCTGCCTTCAAAGCAGTAGCATCACACTCTGAGGTCCTAGTCCGGGTGATCATATCAGAGCCTGGAACACAACAGGAATTGAAGAGCATAGTAAATCCCTTTAACTTTCTTCCACAAGACAGGATCATCCATAGTTCCCTATATTTAGCAAATATTTTTAAAAGTACACCATATCGGAAAACTCTTTACGTAGTTCCACCAACTAATGATTCAAAAATGAGCAAAACCATCAACATATATCTCTGGGAAAAAAACCAACTGAACTCAGCTGTTTGCCATATCCAGAATGACTATGGATTCAGCATCAGTGCTCTGGAGGCTGTGTGTATTTATAAAGCAGTATCACAAATTGTTTGTGCAGGTCCTGCTATGTAAGCTGCAGCATTCAGAAAGTAAATTTGAAAAAGCAAAATATACATAGTTATCCTGTGATTAAAAGTAACCCATCTGTTACACATAGTGTGACAAACTACTTAGTGCCTTCTTTACCTCAGTTTTAATAGTAAGGAAAGTTGTTCCCTGTGTGCACATCCCCATGAGGTAGAGGAGCAGAACATAGCTCCTGTGATCCAAGAGGACGTGATTAGAGACTTGCTTGCCTAGCTAGACACCCACAACTCTATGGGGCCAGACGGGATTCACCCAAGAGTAATGAGGGAGCAGGCAGATGTGCTGGCCAAACCCCTTCACAACAACTCCCAGTGGTCCTGGCTCACTGGGGAAGTTCCACTGGATCGGAGCCTGGCTGATGTTGTGCCCATCTACAAGAAGGGTCACAGGGAGGATCCAGGGAACTACAGCCTGTCAGTCTGACCTCAGTGCCAGGGAAAATCATGGAACAGGTGATCTTGAGTGCTATCATGAAGCACATGCAAGAGAACTGGGTGATCAGGCCCAGTCAACACAGGTTCATAAAAGGCAGGTCTTGCCAAACTAACCCGATCATTTTCTATGACAAAGTGACTCGGCTGCTGGTTGAGGGAAAGGCTGTGGATGTATCTTCCTGGACCTCATTAAAGCCTTTGACACAGTTTCTCACAGCATTCTGCTACGGAAACTGTCAGCCCCTGGCCTGGACAGGCGCACACTCTCCTGGGTGGAAAACTGGTTGGAATGGCTGGGCCCAGAGAGTGGTAGGAAATGGTGTGAAATCCAGCTGGAGGCCAGTTCCAAGTGGGGTTCCCCACGGCTCAGTCCTGGGTCCAGTCCTGTTTAATGTCTTTATCAATGACCTGGATGAAGGCATCGAGTGCTCCCTTAGCAAGTTTGCAGGTAACACTAAGCTGGGTGGAAGTGTCGATCTGCTGGAGGGTCAGGATGCTCTGCAAAGGGATCTGAACAGGCTGGACTGCTGGGCAGAGTCCAATGGCATGAGGTTTAACAAGGCTAAATGTCGGGTCCTGCACTTGGGGCACAACAACCCTAAGCAGAGGTACAGACTAGGAGAAGTCTGTCTAGAAAGCTGCCAGGAGGAGAAGGACCTGGGGGTGTTGGTTGACAGTCGACTGAACATGAGCCAGCAGTGTGCCCAGGTGGCCAAGAAGGCCAATGGCATCTTGGCTTGTATCAGAAATGGCTTGACCAGCAGGTCCAGGGAGGTTATTCTCCCTCTGTACTCAGCACTGGTGAGACCGCACCTTGAGTACTGTGTTCAGTTCTGGGCCCCTCACCACAAGAAGGATGTTGAGGCTCTGGAGCGAGTCCAGAGAAGGGCAACAAAGCTGGTGAAGGGGCTGGAGAACAGGCCTTATGAGGAGCGGCTGAGAGAGCTGGGGTTGTTTAGCCTGGAGAAGAGGAGGCTGAGGGGAGACCTCATTGCTCTCTATAACTGCCTGACAGGAGGTTGTAGAGAGGAGAGTGCTGGCCTCTTCTCTCAAGTGACAGGGGACAGGATAAGAGGGAATGGCCTCAAGCTCTGCCAGAGGAGGTTTAGGCTGGACATTAGGAAAAAATTATTCACCAAAAGGGTCATTGGGCACTGGAACAGTCTGCCCAGGGAGGTGGTTGATTCACCTTCCCTGGAGGTGTTTAAGGCACGGGTGGACCAGGTGCTAAGGAGCATGGTTTAGTGTTTAATAGGAATGGTTGGACTCGATGATCCGGTGGGTCTCTTCCAACCTGGTTATTCTATGATTCTAAGAATTTTCATGGAAAGGGTCATTGGGCACTGGAACCGGCTGATCAAGGAGGTGGTTGAGTCACCATCCCTGGAGATATTTAAAAGACAGGTTAATGAGGTGCTGAGAGGCATGGTTTAATGGTTGATTGGAATGGTTGGACTCAATGATCCAGTGAGTCTTTTCCAACCTAGTGATTCTGTGAAGTTATTAGAGTACCTGGACACTTACGGGACAAAGGCAAGTGTCTCCAAAATATCATTTTCTACAGGTACTAAAAAGTTACAAAGCATATTCCCTGACATAAGAATTTACCCAAAATATCATGAAACTGACAGTAGTAGAATTACTTCAGATCACATCCTCCCCAACCAGAAAAGTTTTTTGACTAGAGAGTCTCAATTTAGATGATAAAAAAAAGGGAGAATGACACTTCCATTATAGATCTGTAGAACACTGCCTACAGTTCATAATAAGGTTTTATAACAAATACTTTGAGGCAACTCACCCCTCCACAGATAAATTTGCTGAAAGGTAGTAAAATTTCTTTCTGCATCTTCTCCCAACTTAGACGCTAATAAAGAAAAAGGGTTGTTAGGATAGCTGCTCAAATTAAATAGGTAATAATGAAATTCTCAGAAACTGCATTAAAAGCACATCACTAGATTAAGCATGAGCTTATTTAAAATCCAGATCCCTAAGGAAGAAAGACCTGGATGTCCTGGTGCTAGTCTGCATCCAGGATATCAAGGCTTTATTCTATTTTCCATTACTGTTTTTACTGTGTAGCTCTGGGCATCTATCCTTTTGCATTTGCTCCAGAGTTTACTTTTCGTTGAGATTATTAGCTTCAACCTGCCTAAATTTGAATTGGATGTATTACATGGTAACATACTAAAACAAACACATTACTTCCATTAATGTTCACATACCAAAATGTGAGAGATCCATCTAACAGTGCACCCAGTCAGGGAGTTCTTATTCTCTTGTGATTGTGCACATATGGATTTACTTCAGAGAAAGTAAAAATTGGAGCATCTCTGCTGTGAGGACAGGCTGAGAGGGTTGGGTTGTTTGACCCGGGGAAAAGAAGGCTCCAGGGAGATGTTATAGCAGCCTTCCAGTACTTGAAGAGGGCCCACAAGAAAGCTGGCGAGAGACTTTTTACAAGGTCATGTAGTGATAGAGTGAGAAGGAATGGCTTTAAATTGGAAGGGAGGAGATTTAGATTAGACATTGGGATGAAATTCTTCACAATGAGGGTGGTGAGCAGGTTGGCCAGTGAAGCTCTGGATTCCTCATCTCTGGAAGTGTTCAAGGCCAAGCTGAATGGGGTCTTGAGCAACCTGGTATAGTGGGAGGCATCCCTGCCTATGTCAGGGGGATTAGAACTGGATGAACTTTAGGGTCTCTTTCAACCCAAACCATTCTATGATTCTATGAAAAAGCACTGAGCTAGCAGAGCAGGCTAGTGAAAAAGGTAGAGTCTATAAATTAAGAAAAAGTAGTGTAAATTGAAACAGTTGATTGACATACTTCCACTGAATACTTGTCCTCCCAGGGTGAAAGAAAACATCATCTCTTTTTCGTCATAGCTCACACCTTTACATATCCCATCTATGACAGATACTGGTGTTGAACTCCAGGCATTTGTGTTGCAGATTAGCACATCTGGGTAGCTCATCAGACTACACAAAATGGCACCTAGGTTCAGGCAAGAAGAGAGTTGCATCAGTCCAATAATGCTTTGCACCTACAAAGAACATTTCACCCAAGCATCCCATTAATTTCTCAAAATGCCAGTTGAACTTGTGTCACTCAGATAGATACCCTTTAGTATTGTTATCAAGAAAAAAAAAAAAAAGGGAGTGAGTGGGGTGGGGGGAGAGCCATACATTTAAATTGGAATATTAAGTTTAGCTATTTATACCTAAACCAAACATTTGCAGCTTCTTTTTGAGAAATTTATAGCACATGTTGCTACCAACTAATAAAATATCATTATTATCTGATAATACCCTATGGTTCTCAGCTCTTTGTACCACCAAGGAAACATTTTCAATCATTTGGCAGTCTTGCAGTCTCAGGCTCTGAACCAAGAAAGCACTTATATTTTTACTGGGATAGTTTCCTGGATTGGTGCCCGATTTCAGTCAGGCTTGAGTCTCTCCCAGCATCACATTGTGAGTTGAGGGGATCAGCACACTTAAGGCCAGGTGATCTGGCATCAGTCTATCACCATAACATCTAGACAATACTCAGCTCTTGCTTTGTACTTGCTGTCATAGATCAGGTATTTCTATGTTTTTTTTTCTAATTTTTGTTTCTTTAATGAATGGGTATACAAAATGCTGCATGAACTACTTTTTTTTTCTTTTTCTTAATAAAAGGTGAATCCAAGTAATGCATTTACCTGTATGATTGATCCACATAGGTCATTGCGACTAGACAGAGAACTCTACAACATTCACGTTCTCCACACCCCCTAAGTTCACAAGTATGGAGAGCCCCAAAATTTTATAGTTATATAGTTATATAGAAATGGACTTACAATAATCATTGAGAATATTTTGATGCAAAAAATATGAAATTCAAAAATGGAAAATAATATTCTGGAAAGGTTTGCTTGACAACTTCCATAAGGAAAGTTTTCTCAAATCCAGGATCAGTTCCACTACAATCTAGAGAAGTGCTTGCCACATAACAGCCAGCAGCACATAACTAGAAATGTAAGAGACTGTCTTTAAAAAACTGAAGCATTTCAATTAGAACTTCACTTTTCATATAAAGAATGTACTTCTAGTGGGAAAGCTGATCCCATGTAACTTCAAAAAGAAACTACAAAAAGCAGACACATGGTTTAAATTTGCTGACAGGAATGTGGGGTCTGCTTAGACCCCATCTCTGCCAGTTTCTGTCCATCCCACTTGCTGTCCTAGCTAGACACTCTGACATCGGAGATGACAGCATTCCTGCATGCAAAACCGTAAGAAATTTCCCTGTTTAGCACCCTCTTTTCCTACTCCTAAAAGGAGTTGATTTACATTTGCGCTACAAGCACTGTGGAGGCACCACCTTAAATCCCTCATCACCTGAAAGGCACTGGCTTCTGGAAACCAAGCTGCATTTCATAAGGAGAGGGGCTGTTTTAGAATGGTTTATCCTATTGGATGCAGATGTCTAAAGCAGGTCAAGAGAAATGCCTTTTCAAAATGTCCATTTCTTACCATGAGCAGCTTGCTACCTAAGGTCTTAATCTCTACTGCTCCAGGCAAAGTAAGCATTACTCAAATTCTGCCTGCATTGAAAATATGTCATGTCAGTGACGTAGAGGTGGGTTGCTGACATCCCAGTATGATGTAAAGTCTGTGTACTGTGTCCAAAAATGAGTTCTACTCAGTTAACATTGGCTTTCTACTACGTAATTTTGTATTTTGCAGTTAGACAATACCTCCATTAAGCTCAGTCTGACTCAAAATGAAGCCATCACAGCAAGAATCCCTGCTGCATGTCTGCCGGCAGAAGAGCTGAGCATCGGTCAGAGATGTGCTAGCTGCTGAGAGCACCCCAGAGCGATATACACCAGAAAGCACATTCTGAAAATTGGTCCTTTCAAAGGTCTTGAATCCAGATAAGTTAAATTCTTGTTCTGGGTAAACAGAAAGGAAAGAAAATGTTCAAAAGAGCTCAGGAGGACACAGGATGCTTTAGATTTCCTGCTGGCTGAAGCTGGTTGAATGTTTTATGATAAAAATTCAGCCTTAAAAATAATTTTCTGGACTTAAGACTCAGATGCAAGATAAGATCAAGTGGTTTGGTGAGATTATGCCCGTGTAGTTGGTCAGAATGTATCGCCAAGGTAGGAAAAACTGTCCACTGTGCCAGCAAAGGGCTCCTAAATCAATACACAGTAAGGTTGGTGATATTCCACATTCTAGCAGTGGAATAACTCCTATGTATAAATGGGACAAACTTATCTTGTTAATTAAAATAAAATGTGTAATTTGGTCAGCATAATTACCTCTGGATTTAAGACTTCTACTGACAAGACACATGCAAGAGGACCTGATTCATAAAGTCCTGGATCCAACCAGTAGACATCTACAGTAGAGAGGGTATCAACAAGATTACATTGATTGCAACAAGCTCAGGGAACTTGTCTTTTTTCAGGTGAGACTTAGCCCTTTATTTCTATTGTTATTAATAAATGTTGACTCAGAGGCTTGGATAGAAGTAAAAAGAAAGTAGCAACAGTGGAGAGTTTTGACCCAAACCCTGAAGTGTTTTGCATTTGGTCATCTCGTTACAAATATGGCATGAGGCTTAAAGTTGGACACATATTGGATGGGACGTGCAGTATTACCAATCACACAATAAAAAGCCCCTCATATCTTGCACGTTGATTAGTTCAGCTGAATTGTTCTGGGATTCACTAGATAGCAGGTTATTTCTTCGTTGATATATTAGTAGAATGCTTTACAGTCAAAATTAATGTAAATCGTTAATTTATGTACAAGCAGATCATTGATAAAGCCTTACATAGTCAAATAAACTGTTTAATAAAGAGAAGCCATAGTGCAACAGAACAGAATAGAACAGATTAAAATAGATTGAACAAAACTTGAGCTTTTGTGGGACTGACAGCCATCACAACTGCTTACAAAAAATGTATCCCTAATTTCTACGGAACAAGACATGATAGGAAGATTTGCTCAGATTTCTGTTCTGCTGCTAAACGTTAAGCTCTGAAAAGCATTGTGTCACCTTGAACATAGATGCCACTCCCCCAATAAATCATGATCCTATCATAAAAGTAATTACAAAGCTGAGCACAGCAGTCTAACATTAGACAAGTGATTTGCATCTGATACCTTTCTTCAAATAGACCATCACTGCATCTCCTGGATTCTTGATGTGAAGCAGGCAGCTGATACGACCTATGCCAGTGGCAGTGGGGTTCCCCAAAACACCTTGCACCTAAGAATGAGAACAGGCATGCACAATAGCTGCAATCTAATTTCATTCCTCTCCTAAAATGCATTTTCCCTATTAGGAAACTTGGAGGAATTAGCAAACAGTTTATAATCATCGCAGCTCCATGTGACCCAATGTAGACATTTTTTATTCTCTCAAACTGAGATCTTGACTCTTCAATGTCACATTGTCGTGTTTAAAAGCAGTGAATAGGAAGCTGTTACACTGCTAAGGAACACATGATTTATACCCTCAATCAATGGAAGCGATTGAGATATTATGACTGTTTCAGGTGACCTGATTACTGACCTGGGTACTTCTAGCTGGGACTATCCAGTTAAATCCCACTCTCAAGTTAATCTGTTTTCCAGATTGTGGGATCTCAGCATGTATGACATTTCAGCCAAATACTGAGGCATTCAGAAAGTCAGTTCTAGGAACATCTGGGTGTAGCCTCTATGCCAACACACGGAAATTTATTTTTGCCATAGTGAAGAGCAATATCCAAGGGATCAGGAAACAGCCTGCCTTTCTTCTGTGATGTCTTCTACTTATATTGAATCTACAGTATTATGATAAACACGTATTTTTAAATATGATCATTTTTACCAATCCAGAAGAAGTGCAGTTGAAGTTGACTTCAGAAGCACTGTACAGTTCACACAGAACTTCAGAAGCAGCAGGAGTTACAGTGGCAAAACTGCACGCTTGTTCCCCCTCACAGTCTGAAAAACAGAAAAAAGATCTTAGGTTTCTTAGCATTTCATGTGCAAAATCTTCACTGTAATTTCCCTGTTTTTTACCATTTACCTAGTTTTTCATACCTTTATCAGCCTACAGACACGTGAATCTTGTTAGCCAGATGGACTTTAGTACTCAAGTATTTTAGTAGAATATTAGGTTTTTAAATTAACTTGTGGTAGTGCAAAAAGTTGTTTTAACATTCATCATCTGATGATACAAACAGCTCAGTTAGGTCTAACCACTCACCCAAATATGTAATGTCTGCTGGATAATTTTGCTTGAGACAAAATTTTGCCTCCTGTCCCAGGAACAGGGCTGTGATTGGTCTGCAAAGGCAGAAGGATTTTCAGCCACTCCTACTCATAAATCTGGAGAGGCAGTGGCTGCTTGCTCTGGCCAGATGATAGCTGCAGCAGTGGCTACCATGACTGAAGAATTTCATGTTTCTCTCCTTCCTATCACTCAAATATTTGTCACAACCTCTTTGCCATGGGGTTACTTTATCAGGCAGATGTGATGCACTGGCAAAGTGGCCCAATGTTTCCAAATGCTTTAGTATAAAATCAACCAGAACAGACCAAAACATCATCAGAAATGTAAGTTAAGCTGTCTGACTTTGTCAGGAAGCAGAGAGGTAAGGGTTAAGCCTTACATTTCAGTGAGCACCTCAACAGTAAGGGTTTGTAGTAGTGCTGCCATTTGACTGTGGATGCTACTCATAATAATACAGGCTACACACACTGAATCGTATCATTTGACAAAGGGGCATCTTTTCCTCCCAGAGTTCATTCCTGCAGTCCTCTCAGCTCAGTGCTTTGGAAGATCTCCAGTTTCAGGGGAAGGGGCAAGGAATCTTGCACTGTAAAGGTAGGGGATCATCTGGTGCAGGAAAATTATTATAGTAAGTCATAGAAGGCTTCATGGATTCATCTCTAAGCATAAGATGACTGTTCCAGCTAGACAAGAGTATGTGACACGAAGTCACTGACTTTGTCAGACTTCGGTGATGTCTGTGCTACAAAAGAGGCCACCAGAGTTATTGTTGCCAGAGTGTTTTTATTTTGAATGTAAGCATTTCTGCCTCTCTCCACAGATCTAAGCATTAGTAGACAAAAAGCAAGGCATTGATTCAAAGCACCCTGAAAGAAGCAAAGTTATTCCCCTTGTTTTTCGATGGCTTTGAATCAATATAAATCAGCAAACATGGTGTATATAATGCAATATATAATATATAGTATATTCAGTATATACACCGTAAAGATTGGCAGAGGAATATCTCTGCACTCCTTATGATATCCTTCTAAAGTTAACAAGGATAATTATTCCTCTTTTATGCGTCAATCCAGTAATCTGGGAAGCAGCAAAGCTTGGTTTTCACATGTCCTGAACACCTAATCCTTCTCCTGTCTGTACATCTGAAGAGTTTAATGCATGTTTCCCAGTCTTAATTTCAGCTCTCAACCATATTGCTAACTATACCAACTGGCTTTAAAACCAGATGACTTGTTTAACATGGAACATAGTCAAGAGATTTCTTTCTGAAAGAAAGCCCAGACTCTTCCCCAAAAAAGAAGACATCAAAAGTTGTAAATATATGGCAGCAAGTTGTCGCTGAACTGCAAAATACATAGTTCACCTAAAAACTTAACCATAAGCTCAGCATGTGAAAAGATTATTATTTTCAATAATTATTAGTGTTGTCTTAACAAATTTTATGAGAGTCTTCTCACCTGAAATGCACTGAAAAGTTGTACTTTGCAGGTCTCCCCCAAATGACTGAGACTGAAGAATCTGAGCCTGTTCTGATCCATAAAGCAGTCTAGAAGCAGGAATGCTCTCAAATTTTCTGAGCACTAAAAAGAAAATTCAAAACAACCAGGTACTTTATCAGCTCCCACACTGCAAAGAGACAAGGAGACTTCAAGTAGATACAAATCCATGAATTCTGTAGGGAAAAATATTTGTTAAATAAAGTATGTACCATAACTCCACAGATAACAGGAGATGACTGGACGGAGGTCGTAATATCTGTTCTAAAAAAGAAAAAGTGACAGCTTCTCTTAAAAATGGTTATCTTGGAGCCTGCTGAGACTTTATAGTCAAGCAAGACTTCTAGCAGTAGACTAGCCATCTCCTATTACTTGTTCATGGACTTAAACCACTATTGAGACAACAGGGAAGCCAACTTTCTGCAAAACAGCCATGGAAACAAAAGACAGCTTCAACAGAATTTGGCTAAAAAGGAAATCTAGGAAATCTATTGTTTACAAGAACAAAACAACACTGAACTCCTCCAACTTTGGGCTCAGGGATCTATCCAAGGTATGTTCTGCAATATTCCTGTTTGACTCTTTCATTCAACCTTTAACTCCAGACTGTCATTTCACTTACCAGACCCTTTCACTCACTCACTGAATCAGACACACCGCATCTGAGTGTAGGGAAGTGTGACAAGCAGCACTGTTCACAAACTGCACAAAGCTTGTAGGATCTGGAGATGCAAAACGCAAAGGTCACTAAATGGGATGAGGAATCCAATGTAAAGTCCAGAAGGTTTGACCCTGGCTGTGCCTTGAACAAGATTTTAGTTTAGTGAAAGGACATATCATGGCAATGCCACTACTCTCCTTTGCTCAGGGTGCTAATATCTGTACTACAAATTTTTTTTTTGGTGCAGTGAGACCGCCAGTAGGTATACTAATATCTCTCGGTGAACATAGTGTATTAAGGAGAAGAGGAAGAACAAGGTGACTTAGCATCATCCCTATATTGATCAGACTTGTCCTCTAAATGCCCAAATGAATACAAAACTCTGGCTCATCGCAGCCAGTAACTGATTTAGATATAAAAATACTAAGAAACAGTAGCCTCAGTCTGATCTTGTCCCACAGGAGATGGCAGCGTGTGGAAAAGCTGGATGATCAACCCTTCTCTCTATTGCTCACATAGGCACAGAGATCCATCAGGAGGATCCCAGGCCTCTCTCCCTTAAATGTCTGGATAAACCACAAAATAAAAGTCAGGGATAAGTTCTTAAAACAATCATTTGTACTCTTAGAGCAAAACAGCCAGGACTAAATCAGAAGCAAATGTCCACTGTTGTCAGGGCTGAGTCAGCAGCTGCTTTTGATAAAAACATCATTTCTCCTCAGAAAAAAACAGAAGGCCTAGCCAAACACTTAACACAAAAAATCCTTGCACTGTGACTTAGCTGGGGAAAGGGATGAATAATGGTGTAAACAGAAGCAGAAGCTTTTTTTTTCCTAGAAATACAGGACACCAAAATATAGGTATTAACTTCTTGAACTGAATTCCTTCTACATCTTCAACTTGCAGTAATCATAGAATCACCAGGTTGGAAAAGACCTCCTGGATCATCAAGTCCAACAGTTCCTATCTGCCACTAAACCATGTCCCTGAGCAACTCACCTACCTGTCTTTTAAATCTCTCCAGGGATGGTGACTCAACCACACCCCTGGGCAGCCATTCCAGTGCCCAGTGTCCCTTTCTGTGAAAATTTTTTTCCTGATACCTAGTCTCAATCTCACCTGGCAAAGCTTGAGGCCATTCCCCCTTGTTCTGTCCCCTGTCACTTGGCAGAAGAGGCCAGCTCCCTCCTCTCTACAATCTCCTTTCAGGTAGTTGTAGAAAGCAATAAGGTTTCCCCTCAGCCCCCTCTTCTCAAGGCTAAATAACCCCAGTTCCCTTAGCTGCTCCTCATAAGACTTCTTCTCTGGTCCCTTCACCTGCTTCATTGATCTTCTCTGGACACAGTCCAGAGCCTCAACATCCTTCTTAGAATCATAGAATAACCAGGTTGGAAGAGACCCACTGGATCATCGAGTCCAACCATTCCTATCAAACACTAAACCATGCCCCTTAGCACCTCGTCCACCCGTAACTTAAACACCTCCAGGGAAGGTGAATCAACCACCTCCCTGGGTAGCCTGTTCCAGTGCCCAATGACCCTTTCAGTAAATAATTCTTTCCTAATGTCCCGCCTAAACCTCCCCTGGCGGAGCTTGAGGCCATTCCTTCTCGTCCTGTCCCCTGTCACTTGAGAGAAGAGGCCAGCACCCTCCTCTCCACAACCTCCTTTCAGGTAGTTAGGACTGAACATAGTATTTGAGGTGCAGTCTCACCAGTGCCTGGTTAAAAACAGAATTCTCATATTTTGATAAAACTGAAAAGCAGCCATGTTTTTATGTTGTTTGCAGTTGTTTGTTGCTCTCATTTACAATTGTAAACTAAAAATAAAAACTACTTTCTAAATGGTTTTTCTGTTCTTCTGATTTGTTTTTTCCTAATTCTGGCTTTATACCACTGCTCCATTTTCTCTGCAGTAACACTAGAGAAAAGTAGAGAAGAGACAGAAAGCGTGATGAAACTTTAAACAGAAAATGCCACAAAGCTAATAGAAAAGCTGCCTTTTTTAATTCTTGAATTTAGCTATTTTAATATAAAGAACAGTACAAAAATTGTGTTTACAAAGCTACCTTAATGACAAAAAAAGTACAGTGAAAAATATTCTACCAGCTTAAATTTTCAAGACCTTGTTAGTCACAGTGCCTTCTTCTCTAGAGTAATACAACTTCTCAACTGTTTCAGGGCTTAGTCCACAGCAGAAGTTCTCCTTCATCTCATGTTACTATAGAGTAAAGCTCTAGAGCCCTCTCTGTTATTGCAATAAATGTTCAGCATAGCTTAAAATATAACAATAGAGAGAATAAGAACTAGCATGGGTTGTTACAGCTTCTTACTGTGCATTCATAGAAGGAAATTCTTCCTCCCACTGCAGCTCCAAACAACAAAGAACAGTTGGGTTATTTATTGACCCTGTCAAACGCCGGTCTTCTGTCAAAGCAAGGTCAGTCTCCAGACCCTGCTGTTTGCTTGCATGCTGAATTCAGTTAAGGAAATCAGGGAGGCAGGGAAAAGTTAAAAAAAGGTTTCACATCACATAATGCTTGTTCTTTTAAATCTTGAATTGTCAACAATTATAACTATTTATTTGTAGTAAAATCTTCTAGCATGACACACAAAAATTTGCATAGATATCTACAACTGCTTTGTCCTGGACAGAGTCAGAAATGTTTCTTTAGGTTGGCTCTAGACAAATAAGTAACAGGAGAATTAAGATGCTGTGAGTCCTCTGCTCAGAGAAACATCCTGATTACCCTGTGACTGAGAGCAGCAGAAGCTGTATTCATAACTACAATCCTTGTATTCATAACTACAATCAGTCTCGAAGTATGTTTAGAGGAAAAAATATTTTAACTGGGGATAGTTTTATATCCTCTTCTCAGCCGAGGCCTTTAGTTTCATATTCCTTCCACTGATCACACTTGTCAGAAGACATTGTCCAATTCAGAGCACAATATAATATCACTTTCTAGACAGAATATTCCATTAATTTTGATGCCAGTTATATGATGAGTAACAAAAATTCTGCAAAAGTATTTTTGGGCAAGGCAAAATCTTTGGGTTTGAGCAGTGTAATAAGACCTTACTGCAAGCCATTTGGGGACTGTTTGACGGATGACTTTGTTCCAAATTATTCATCATTAAGAACTGGCATTTGAGAACTGTTTTCAAGCAGCAGTATGTTCCTCCAGATTACAAGAATATGTTCACCGAGTCACACATCATACAATGGGAGCCCAGAGGGTGACATTATGCCACCACATTGAGGTCATTGCGAAACACAGTCTATTTCACATGAACACACTGATGAGTGATAAGTTAAGAAGAAAATTCCTCGTTCTGCTTTTTTTCCTATTAGCCATCTCATTATTCTTTTGGGTTTCCAAGCAGAGAGCAGGAGACTAACATACACTGAAAGGTGTCAGCCATCTGAGACTGCAACAAACCCGCTTCTCTCTCTTCACAGACAGGAAATAACTTTCCCAATGTAGTCAAGAAACACAAAACTGAAAAACATTGTGGCTTATGGCAGAGGACACAGTTATAGGAAAATGAATCCCCATGAGCTTGTCAGCCAGTTGTGGAGCGATGAGTCTTGTCATAAGGAGGTTTCACTTACTTGGGGTCAAGATATACCCAAAACATTCTTCTGACACTTACCTAGGCACTGGTAGTCTGTAAGGAGATCATCTGTTTCAGTCCAGTCAAGTGCCACTCCAAAGCTATTGACACAGAAGGATTTCTTAGTGTCAGGGTATTGCTGGGATGGTCTATATTGACCATCTTCATCACACTGCAGACCTTGCTCATTGCTTTGACAGTACGTGATACCTGTTACAAGTAAATGAGAAAAGGAAAAAAAAGTACTTTGATAATGCTAGCAACGGTGAAAAAAAGTGTTTCCTAATGTTCCAAAGGAACCTCCTGTGTTTCAATTTCTCCTATTGCCTCTGGCCCTGTCAGTGCAGCAAGGCAACATTTCAATGCTTAAGAACAAAAGCACTTTAGTTACACACAAGATTTCACAGAAAAGTAATCTATAATTTTCATAGTGTTACATGCTCTGAAGTATTCCTTTGTTGTTACTGCAATTCATATTGCAAACATTTCTAGGATCCTCTGAACCAGATCAGATCTCAGTTATGCTAAGCACTGTATAGTAAAAAGTATAGAGAACTGTCTTTTCATTGCCTGCTGCATTGGATCTATAAAATGTTATGAACCAATACACAACAGTCATCACATCAATTTATTAATTGTTGCACACCCGACTTTTTTTTTTATCCTCCCTTTCAGTAGAAAGAAAAGGTACTCACACTCCACTCTTAAAGAATGAAGAACTCAGCTTGCAGTGATCATAGAATCACCAGGTTGGAAAAGGCCTCTTGGATCATTGAGTCCAACCATTCCTATCAACCACTAAACCATATCTCTGAGCAACTCGTCTACCTATCTTTTAAATTTCTCCAGGGATGGTGACTCAACCACCTCCCTAGGCAGCCTGCTCCAGTGCCCAATGACCCTTGCCATGAAAATTTTTTTTCTGATGTTCAGCCTGAACCTCCCCTGGCAGAGCTTTAGGCCATTCTCTTTCGTCCTGTCAGCTGACACTTGAAAGAAGAAGCCAGCACCATCCTCTCTACAACCTCCTTTCAGGTAGTTGCAGAGAGCAATAAGATCTCCTCTCAGCCTCCCCTTCTCTAGGCTAAACAATCCCGGTTCCCTTAGCTGCTCCTCATAAGACTTGTTCTTCAGCCCCTTCAAGGGCTCTGTCACTCTTCTCTGGACTTGCTCCAGAGCCTCAATATCCAGAAGAAAGTTTCATGATTTTTCCCCAGCAGAGGTGAGGCTGACAGGTTGATAGTTTCCAGGATCTAACTTTCTATTGTGTTTAAAAATGGATGCAGTATGTCCCTTTTTCCAGTCAACCAGGGCTTCACCTGACTGCCATGACTTTTCAGGTATCATGGAGAGTGGCTTGGCAATTACAATAGCCAACTCCCTTAGGATGCATCTCATCAGGTCCCATAGATCTATGTATGTTCAAATTTCTCAGGTGGTCTCATACCTGATCTCCAGTTACAGTGGGAGGGACTTTGCTCCCACTTCCTCACACTGAAGACAGAGGCAAAAATGTTGTTTAAATTCCTCAGTCAACTATTTGTGTGTTGCAACTGATTTGCTTGTCAGGGAGGGGTGGGGGGGGTGAGGGCACAATTTCTTGTAGCTTTTCTGGCTGACATAATTGTAGAAGCCCTTGTATTATTCTTTGCACCTCTTTCAAAGTTCAGCTCCAGTTGCACCTTGGTCTTCCTGATCCTACTCCCACACAACCAGGCAGCGTTCCTATATTCTTCCCAGGATACCTGTCTTTGCTTCCATTGCCTGAGCACTTCTTTCTTTCCCTTTGACCAGCCAGCCTCAACTCAGCCATGCTGCCTTCTTGCCTTCCTCCTCTGATTTTTCAGACCTAGGGATCAAGAATTCTTGTGCTTTATGGAAAGCATCCTGAAAGATCTGCCAGGTCTGTTTTGATCCCATGTCCCTGTGGGCAGTTCACCAGAGGGTCTTATTGACTAGCTCCTGGAATATCTGGAAATTTGTTTTCTGAAAATTCAGGGTCCTAACTTTACCCATATCCCTCAGGACTGCAAACTCCACCAATCATTTAAACTGAATGTACCAACTTTAGTGAGCATCTCAATAGCTGTTTTGTGAGAAGTATCTGTGTTTGCAGGTGAAAGTTTTGCACAACAATGAGATTACTCTAAAATGCATGAAAGTGCCAATAAATGAAGGAAGATCTTTCCCACTGATACTGAATACCCAGATGTCATTTCTGAGGATAATAAACACATCTGAAGGAACCACAACATCCTGGATGACACTGACCACTTGTTTATCATGCATTTTTGGTCAAAATACCAGACATTTCATCCTGTCTCTGCAAAATGTCTTTGAATGTATGCAGAAGGGATTGTATCCATCCAAAAAAACCCAGAGGGAGGATTTTTTATTTTTAAACCTACTGATGAAAAGAAAAAATCCACTAGTTATTTGAAGTCAGAATACAAAGGATAAGGGGAAAAAAATGAGTTCAACTTACAGTGATCAGCACTGAATGCCCCATCAGAGCTGGTGGTTTTGTCCATGGGACACTTGGTACAGGAGGAACGTCCTGTCTCATGCTGATAGTAGCCAAGAGGACAGGGAATGCATTCATCTTTCTGGAAATAACTGCCCGGAGGACAAACAACTGCAAAGACAACAACCACCTTATGACTCTTTTTGAATCCAATCAATTCAGGCTTTTGCACACATGTGAGTGTGTGTGTGTGCTTATCTGTATGTGTATATATTTACATGTAGATTTTACATAGGCTTCAAACGCTTAATATATATGTTTCTAGGTGGGATAACACAGGCAAACACTGCTTAAATGTCCATTAAACTCACCAATGTCTGGAACATAGACAGTGATCTTTTTCTCTCACTCCACCCTAAACTTGTTCGTGAATTAGTGCACATCAGGTTCACTGGAGAGGCCAAGTCCAGGCCTAATTTTCATATGTCAAATCCATTTGTAATAAGATAACTTTGTGGATAGGTTGTGAAAGAAAACAAAGGAATACAAGCTACAAACAGGGTAACTTTTGACACTACAGACAGAAACAGGAAGGCTCCTAGGAGTAGTAACTCCAATAATATCATACAGAAACCCACCGTATGGTAACACTTTCATTCAGTTTTCCTGGTAATGAAATTTTTGCTAAGCACTTCCAACCTAAAGAGTAATGATTGGATTAAAAGTCATTAGCTGTGCACATGACAACCCAAATATAAAACAAAAATATATTCTTAGTCGGTACATATATAATTTTTAGAACAATTAGGAGTAATATTTCCAGCTGACCTGTTGTATGTTACCAAAAAAACTCTTAGTCTGCTGGGAGGTAATGAAACACTATATTCCCTTCTAGATAATTCAAATGAACATTAAAGTAGAAGAGTCACAGGGAAATTTGCAGGAAAATACCTCTACTTGTTATTTCACAGCTGCTTTTCAGATGTAGATTTCCTTCAAAACAGAATCAAATGTATGTTTTGGGACTTTGACAAGGTGCAAAACTTCATTTCTGTTTTTGCCTTACATCTTGACAGCAGTTTAAGCTTGTATGAGAGAGCAATAGTAATGCAAAATTTGCCATCCCCACTACAACCCATATGATGAACTGCTATTCTGTCCAGCACATTGGAATGTAAACTTATTTAACTTATGGGAGCACCTCAATTATAATAGAATAAAAAGACAGCTAGCATAAAAATGATCATACCTTCCTTCATCTTTTCTAAGTGCTCCAATGGGAAAAACTAGGATGAGGCAATTGTGAGACAGATATTATCCTCTCAATATCAAAGCAATTGCTCTAGGTGTAACACATATTTAAAATCAATTATACAAAGAAAAAATCCTGGATCAGACAGAATGCTCCTTTCTCACACATATTATTTAATACACAAGAGTGTCTGATACATTTTAAAGACAATTTTCCAACACATGCAAAAACGATCATCCTCATTGCAAATGAACAAAGGTAGAAATTAAAACCAAACGAGTAATCTATAACTAAATTAAACAAAATTCAAAGTACAAGGGATGCTAATTAAGCAATTAAAGTTTAAAAAGCAACAAATGAATCTTTTCAAAGCATCCTCTTTATTTTGCCATTACAGTCATCATGTGAAAGTAACATCTGTGTCTCCAAACACATTTGAACCATTTTTGCCTTTTGTCTCACACATTAGATTAACAAAAGGGCACAAAGAACAGCCAAACATTGGTGCAGAGACACGTTTCCTAAAGTCTATAACTCTTGAAGCTATGTATTATTTCAGCTACAATTTACACTCAACACAATCGGGGAGGTAAAGTTTGATTCTAGCAGTAGGATAAACAATCATATTTTACTTCTTTCAAGCTTTAACATTCATATGTTTTAATAATAAAAGTAAGAAACTGGAGCACAGCCTTGAGCCGAAGTCTCAGAACTAAGCATTAGCACTGGCCTCAAAATTTGTTTCCTAGTCTAAGGATACAATAAATAAAACCAAATAATCAAATAAAATTTAAACTTAAACACCAAAACTGAATCCCTTGCTCGTGCACATCCGATTAGTAACCTAGCCTCTCTTCTAACCAGACTCAGGCTTCTGTGTAGCAAGGGAACAACATGTTGAGTAATGTTTTCCAGGCTAAAGAACAACTCACTGGGGAAACATAAAGCAACTCCACACAGGGGTACCGCTCCTCACGGTAGCTTTCTTTTACTTTATACTAGCTCTCAATAGACTAAGCATGTTTAAAGACTGTCACAACTGATCATTAACCAATGCTTGCACTTCTCTCTTCTCCCTCCAGGGACAGTGGGAATGTTTGAGATTTGAGATATCGGATTCTTAATCCGACTTATTATAAATGGAGACTTGAGCTGCCCGCTCAGCTATAAATGTAGTACTCCATTTGATTCAGACTTTGCTCTGCTCAAAGCAACTCTGATAGGATTGCCAAATATTCTAAATAATACAAAGAACCAGCAAAAATACACATAATAAATCAAAGAAAACTCACAAAAAGGCTTCAGGCTTTCTCCTGAAATAAATATGGGGAGAGGGGTTGTTCATGAACCTGCCTCCTGAACAGTTTCCAACTCTCTCTTTTGATTCACACCTTAGCAAAGAAAATGTCTTCTGTCCTTTTAAGATTTAGCTCAAATAAAACTATTGCCTCAGATCGTTAAGGAATTATATTCACAAATAGTTGTGGGGTAAAATAACTCAGTGTAAGATGGAGACAAAAAAACCCCACGATAAATGTTAACAATTTTCCAGGCAAAAAAGCAAGAAATACAGCTATAATAGATGCAAACCTAAAGAAACAGATGACAATAAGGGAAATACATGAGACATGAAGGGGTAGTTTCATGCAAGCTGGATGTTCCTAAATAGAACACATTAGGGTTTTTAAGAACAGCATAAAGCTGCTGCTACTAAGAGCTGCCTACACTTCCTAGAGCAAGGGGAAGTGTCAGTTACGGAGGAACAAAACCAAAAAAGTCAATTAGATCAGGACCTGAAAAGACAATTTTTATTTCAACAACATGATGGAATAGGAAATGGAAGCAAATAAATAAAGAATCCCTGTCACCTTCATACAGCATTGATTTTTGTAATCACAGGTGATAACTTACTACTAGCACCTCCTATTAGTAGATAAACAGATTCAGAAGGATAAATGACCAGAATATATTAACACAAAGTAAAACTAAGTAGATATATAGATATGTCTTTCTCAGAGGAACCAGAAACTGAATTCCTAAATCATCTGTTTAGAATAAAATACACTCCTACAACATAAACCAGTGACCAGCAGTGTGTATGCTATGACATCTCAGTACAAAATCTCTGCCAAAACGTGGAGCAGAAACTGTGTCCTTTCAGCATCTCTGTAATTCCATTTTACTGAGTGTTTTTTTCTAGGGTTACCTCTTCAAAAATGTATGAACTAACTTAGAAAGCAACTTCATTCATTGTTTCCTAGAGTCCTTTATCCCTGACAGGAAATACTTGGCAGAAAGATCCAATTCTTTGTAAGCTCTTCAGCTTTAAGTGATGGACTCTACTTAATAAATAAAGATACCAGTAATCAGTACAACAGTATATCTTGTTAAGTAACCACAAGTTGTTACACATTCTGGATTCTAATCAGGTTCTGCATGGTGTATAATCAAATATGTAAATAAATCTGAAACATTTAAGACTATGGAGATGAACTGAAACTGCAGTCAATTTACTTCAAAAAGGTCCAAGGTGGAAAACGCAGCACTTCAGAACTGATTCATCACTTGAATGCTTTGAAGTTACTTTGAAGCTTTTGTCCATGCATTAGGAAGCTCTCCTAATTCACAGAATCACAGAATAACCAGGTTGGAAGAGACCCACTGGATCGTCGAGTCCAACCATTCCAACCAATCCCTAAATCATGCCCCTAAGTACTTCATCCACCCTAACCTTAAACAACTCCAGGGACGGTGACTCAACCACCTCCCTTGGCAGACCGTTCCAATGCCTAACCACCCTCTCCGTTGCCTAACCACCCTCTCTGTGAAGAATTTTTTCCTAATCTCAAGCCTAAATCTCCCCTGGTGGAGCTTGAGGCCATTCCCTCTTGTCCTGTCCCCTGTCACCTGGGAGAAGAGGTCAGCACCCTCCTCTCCACAACCTCCCTTCAGGTAGTTGTAGAGAGTAATAAGGTCTCCCCTCAGACTCCTCTTCTCCAGGTTGAACAACCCCAGCTCTCCCAGTCGCTCCTCATAAGATTTGTTCTCCAGGCTCTTCACCAGCTTCATTGCTCTTCTCTGGACTCTCTCCAGAGCCTCAACATCCTTCTTGTGGTGAGGGGCCCAGAACTGAACACAGTACTCGAGGTGCGGTCTCACCAGTGCCGAGTACAGAGGGAGAATAACCTCCCTGGACCTGCTGGTCACGCCGTTTCTAATACAGGCCAAGATGCCATTGGCCTTCTTGGCCACCTGGGCACACTGCTGGCTCATGTTCAGTTGCTGTCAACCAACACCCCCAGGTCCTTCTCCTCCTGGCAGCTTTCCAGTCAGGCTTCTCCTAGTCTGTACCTCTGCTTAGGGTTGTTGTGCCCCAAGTGCAGGACCCGGCATTTGGCCGTGTTAAACCTCATGCCGTTGGTCTCAGCCCAGCTGTCCAGCCTGTTCAGATCCCTTTGCAGAGCCTCCCTACCCTCTGGCAGATTGACACTTCCACCCACCTTGGTGTCATCTGCAAACTTGCTAAGGGAGCACTCGATGCCTTCATCCAGGTCGTTGATAAAGACATTAATTAAAGGGAACAATCACAGCAAGAAGGGAGCTAAGTTGTTTTCACATATTTTGATTTGCTCTTAGGGCATCTAACTTAGGCATCATAGTGTTGATGTTTTCCCATCTGAAAATATTCCCTATTTTAGAAAAAAATATCCAATACCTGCTACTGTTGATCTTATACCTAAAGGTGGTCCATCCCCACTCTGTTCCAAAAATAAGAAATGAGCTAGACATAGCGGATACATCTCAAATTGACATAAGAAAGACAGACTTACTGAGGGTAACTTGGCCAACAAGAATGATGAGAGTTGAACTGTGGGAGGGCTGGAACTGAGAAACAAGAGCAGGCCTGCTAAGGCAAAGGCTCTTTAGTAGCATGACCTGCTAGGCAGGAGTGCTAGGCACAGCCACGAGAACCCACCGACGAGGTAAGATTTGCAACCCTAACCAAGATGTTGGCAGAGAGGCAACCTGTTCCAGGCAAGCAAACGAAACAGAAGGAAAGAAGATGAGAAGAGAGCAGGAATGCAATCAGGTCTGAGTGTTGGTCAGCACTGAGAAAGTTTTCATCTGAGTTGGCTCAATTTGGTCCAGGAACTCACAATCTCAGGACTTTTGCCATGTTTGCATCTAGGTTTCTGTTCTGGGTAGTGTATCATCATCATCTGAAGATCTGGCTCCATTATCTTTGTGCAAACTTATTAAGGATCACATGCATTACAGAAAGACCTTCTAATACTAGATTCTTTTTTTGCTAAAAATTAATAAAAAAATGTTTGCAAAGTCTGTGTCAGTGTCATAAAGCCTACTTCCAAATCACTGGTTCAACACAAGGATGGAACAGTAACCAAAGCACTAATTCCCACCTCTCCACAAATTTGTCGTTTGCTTTGATGCTTCATGCCTTTCATATAATAACCATAAACACAAGCTCAGTTATGATGCTCTGACTTCAGCTTTATATAGAAAGGTAAATTTAAACTGAGACTCACCACATCCTTGCGAATTTTGGACTGCTGTCCCAGGAGATGAAATTCTTCGAAACCCATTTGTACATCCTAGCTGCACACTTGGAGAGAGATCAAAGTCTTCATCCCGGGGAAAATCAATGAAAGAATCTCCTAAGAATTGCTTGGAGTCCAAATGCAGCAGAAAATCACCATCCTTAATCACTTTTATAAATGCTCCAATGAGTTTTTCTCCAACAATTGCATTTTCTAAAGGAGGGAAAAATAAAACAAAATAGCTTGTAAGAGACTTCCAATATGGGAAGAGATAACACATAAACAGGTGAAATTTAAATTAAACATAGTTAGACACAGAAATACAAAGATGGTAAACAGCAGACAATAATGAATCTGTATGTTGTCTACACATACCCAGTATATGTCGAGTGCTAATGAAACAGCAAAAAAAAAATCAACAAAAGCAACATATTCAAAAATTAAAGGATCAGAAAACAAAATTTCCAAGTTACTGAAGTTCAGCGGTGAAATCGAGGATCATTTGACATCCAGATTTAATTTAATTCTATATTTTCAATGGATGTCACTTTCTTTTTCAGCACTTTGTTGGTTTGTTTTTGAAGGCCAACATCTGTAACAAAGTAATAGTCACCTTCTGTCACACTACTGATATTTAACATGTCCCCCTGTGCAATAGACATGTTCTTCACAAATGCCAAAGCTGGTGCTGATAGCTGGAAACACCGAGTACCTTACATTCTCTCTATGTTCTTAGTTGCCGAGACAGCTTCACTCTCTGACTTGTGCCAGGACAATTTTCTACACTAGATCAAGAGAGAATTCCTCAGTTATGCAGGACCAGAAGTACTGCAAGAACAGCATTGCCAGCAGATTTTTTTTGCTATCATATTCTGTTTATCCCTGCAGTCTTTATGGCACTGTTGGTGAGATTTACCGCCTCATATTTGCAAGACATGGCCCCCAGTAGCTAAGGTGAATAGTCCAGTAACTCAGCAAACAGGAAGTTTTACACACTATGTACTTTGAGTTTTGTGAGTGTACCAACAACCTTAGATGTTGAATTTTCACAGGGAGCATGTTATATATTATATACATAAAGAGAGTGTGAGGAATGTTACAGCTCATATGCTTTACAAAGATTATTTTGTGACTGGTGCATCCAAGGCATATAGCTGAGAATACTGTTGCCCTCGGACTTGGTGAGTTTCCTAACTTTGTGCTGTAGCACAGAAGTGGCTTTTCAGTTGCATGAGTAGAGAATTTCACAGCCAGGTATGAGGCTTCAGCAATGCAGCATTGCCATCCTGCCTGTGTTGAGTGGACCACAGAGGTACCATCGTTTTTCTAAAAGATCATCCTAGACCTTTAACATTGACCATAGCTGCTCTTTCTTCCTAAATGCTGGTCCATAGATGATTGTTGTCCTGTAGATGTTTCATCCCTTGCAGAGGAAGGACACCAGGATTTTGTATTTCTGGGCTAACGTGAACAAACATTGTATTAAAGCAGCAGCTGTGACCTTGTGTTCTAAGTGCTCTGTTTCCTCCAGACTTTAGGGACCTGGACTTGCAGGAGACAACACATTTTTTCACATACAGAACTACCCTGAAAGTAATTACATCTTGTGTTATGCAGTGGGAAGAAGTTTGATTTAGGTTTGTTTTTGTTGAACAAAGCACTAATTTCAATGTGAGAGGGATCATACGATTATTTATCTATATTGGCCAAATGAGAAAGTGAGAGATGAGGAAGAAAAAAAAGTAAATTTGTTTGTGGTTTGGTTTTGTTTTTTTTTCCTCTTCAAGGAAAATACAGACAACAACGCATAGCTTGAGAAATAGTGCTTGCATAGGGCAGAGGTTTGTTTCCTCCAATCTCATGAATGGGAAGTGTTTACTGTATGTTCATCCACCTAGAGCTCATTTTTATAATCATTAGTATTTTGGCCTGTTGAACAGAAGAGAGAGAAGTCGCTGCAAGTGTTCCTCACTGTTTTAGCGCTGAGGTCTAAGCTACAAGCTAGATGGCATAAGATCCTTCAAGAAGGCATTCACACAGCCTCAGAATTTAATACATGAAAATATCTGCAAGAAAAAAGTAATAAAGCATTCATGAGTGATTTAGGTTTGAGGCTTTTCATTGGGAACATATGTACACTGTACTTCTGTTTAGTGATTTTTTTTTTCTCAGCTACTTCAAGAGCAAGTCTTCTTACTTACCCATAAATAAGCTAGAAAAGGACAAAGCTATTTTAGTAATGTAGATTTTCAAACCAGAGAGCAAATTTCCTCCCTCTGTGTAAATACATCAGAAAACACCTCAAACAGAAAGACCTAATTCTGTCTTAGAAGGTAATGGAAGTTGGTGATGTCAAGAGGATTCAGAGAGCAGGTTCCCAGTTGTCTGATCTCCCCAGACTAGACTCATACCACCTCTTCTGAAATCATACAGTCATTGCCTGGAAAGCAATTTTAGGACTACAGGGAAATTATAGTGTGGAGAGGGACAAAAATATAATGCCTTCAAAGCAAAACACTTCCAAAAGTAAAGTTTAATATAAAACCAAACATTCTTTGATACACCTTCTGCAAAATTCTTGGATATTCATATTTCCCTAATAATCTGGAGCAACTCAATGGCTATAAATATAAACAGACTGAAAACCAAGAACCACACAAACTCTGCAGCCACTGTCAGTGTCCTGAAAGCTTTTGAACTCTGTTCTGTTCAGACAGAAAATGCTGTAGGGCACATATCTCCAAGTGCTAAAGTTAGAGGGAAGGATGCATACAGACATAGTTATTTATATTTACTGCTTGGATCACAACTGGAAATCAGTAGAACTAGAGAGATGCTGGCACAGAGGGTATTTGAACTTGAGATATGTATTTTATTCTTTATTTTAAAGGGAAAGACTGACTGCTTTGAAAGAAGTTCCTTACACCATCCCTAACTCACTTGGAGATCACAGCGAAGATCCACCAGTCTGTGGTCTGTGCATAATTGCTGTGAGACTTCTGAGGTAAAAGCCATTATTTAGTATCAAAGCAATGGAATAAATAGAATAGGGGGGAAAACAAACAAAAAAAAAAAAAAAAGAAAACCAAAAATGACATTGGAAGAAATTAGTCGTATTTTTGGCAACATCTTAATTGTGTTTCTCTGAGTACAACCCAATACGGAACACAATCTTTTCCATCCTGAGGATCTGTCCAATGGAAATTAACATCTGGGACAGTTCAGCTCATGCTTGATAAAGGGATTTTCAATCTCATTTAAAGAAGCTGAGAGAGGCAGTCCTATCTGAAATAAACATTCAATTGTAGCTCCTTTCCACTGTGCAGTCACAGCCTGAAAAGAGCTCAAATCAACACTAAGAGCTCAAAGCAACACTAAGAGCTCAAAGCCAGAACTCCAGTATCATAAAAACAGACTGTTTCAGGGAGGATTTATAATACCTTTTAGTGCCTTCTAAAAGCAGCCATAGGGGAGCAAAACCATTAAAACCAGAGTAGGCTTAATTCACAAGAAATATCAGAGGGAAAAAGCCTTACCAATATCATGCAAGTCAGGCAGAGAAGCTGCCGGGATGTTTTGTAGCTGAGTCCTCCATGTGACATTCACCCCTAGGCGGTCAACGTTCAGGCATTCGACATAGACACTGGAATCATCACAGACAGAAACCGAGCCAGTATGTCCAAATGCATTTACCTCAAATTCAAAATTAAATGAAACCACAGTTAGTCAACCTTCCAGTTCTTGCCTTTCCCTCTTGATTTGCACTGTGCTATGCTTAAAGGGAACATTTTCAAAAGGCCCTGTAAAAACATATGTAGAAGTAGGAAAAGTTAATTTTACCAGGTCATTTACTCAATGTTAAGGATAGTCAAAGTTCTTTTCCATCAAAATATATCTGTGATAAATATTGGGCTGATGTAATACAACTTCTATGGCTACAGCTCATTGCTGATATGGGGTTTGTGAGACTAAATATCCTATTTTCAAAGTGGTACATATGAGATTGCTGCCATTCCTGACAGCTTTCATAGCATTTTCTGCTCTTCCATCTCTCTCAAATAGTATAAGTTCTACTTTAAGTCTCATCTTTATTATTTAAAAATAAACAAACAAAAATCTCCCAGATACCCACTGCAGCAAAGAACAAAGAATTGAAATTACTTGGAGGTTACAGAAACCACGAGCCTTCAACTCATCTAAGATAAAGATCTGGAATGCCTCAAGTAATCCAGAGTAGTCTGCACTACAAGTCTTCTCAGCAGGCAGTAGCAGTTGAAAGTGTGCTTGAGCTTGTACTGTCTGATATAATTGGAGCTCTAAAAAAAAAAATAAAAAAAAATTTACTAGTGCTTAATAAAGAAACTGAGTTTCAAAGTTACTTTCAGAAAAGATAAAGTTGACTTGGCATTTAGATCTTGCATCAACTGATCTCCCCATTTCAAGGTGAAAGCAGTAGACTTGGAGGAAGTAATGAGCAGCAAGAGGAATGCTTAATAAATATCTGTATTGTGCATTAGGGAAAAAAGCCAGGTGACATAATTACAAAATAATAATGAGATATTTTACACAAGGATAAGGAATGATCTGGATCGTTAACAATGTTTTATAAGCCTTATCAGACAGGAATTTCCAGAGAACTAGATGAAAGTTGACATTAGGCCAACACTTAGAAAAGAAATAGGAAGATGGGAAGTACTGACATGTCAACCTCTGCTTCGCTCAGAATCATGAAAGGTCTTCTATTTAAAAAAGGAATTAAATGGTTAATGAAATTATTACTAATTCAAATGGGCTTTGAACAACCTGGGAATGAAGTTTTAGGAGAAAAAAATGATTGCATAATAATGATGTTGGTGTGGACATCTACAAGGGCCTTCCGAGTTTTTATAGCAAACTAAAGAGACACAAATCACACAAATGGATGAGAAACTCATGAGGTCATCACTTTCAAAATGAAAATCTATTTGGCCAGTTTTTAGCCAGGAAAAAAAAAAAATCTTGTCTCCACTGGAATGACACTGATCCTAGGCTTCACAGAGGGTTTGTTAGCTTTGATTCAGCGCAGCAGTGATACTGTCATGCCAGCTCCAAATTAAAGCTGTCTCTTATTCCACCAGCCTGGAGAAGAGTCAGAGCTCTCTTTTATTTGCCTCTTCTACAAATCCACTGCACATCATGTAGAAGTGTCAAGTTCTGGAGCACAATTTTCCCAGTCCCTCTCCCCTGAAAACAAGTGTGGGAAAGACTGGAGAGCATCCAAGGAGAATGGCTGGAGGGACCAGAGGACACAAAGCCTGCTTCTTCCAGCAAGGTACAAAGCCCTCTATCTGTTTATTTTATCAGAGAGTAGTTAACAGCTGACTTAACCACATTCTTTAAGTGTACCTATAAGGAACAGGAAACAAGATTTTTAATAGTGTGGGTAGTTATCCATTGGAACAAATGACTTAGAGTTTTGATGTATTCCCCATTATTGTGAAGTTTATTCATTCACCTCTTGATGTGTTGGGAATTTCCTCTTTCTCCTTAAAACCATGCTTTATTTCAAACACAAGTTAGTTTGGGAAGTCCTTTGCTTCCATTAGATGTCAGTTTATACCAGACTGCCACACTCCCCTTTGTCCTTAGAAACAGTTATTCAACAGCCACCAGCCAAATGAGAGTTACTTCATAACATGCTAGAAAAAGCTAGCAAACATGGTTAAAGACAGACAAAAATCTCTGTCTAAGCTTTAAAGTTTAAAATAATTTACATTAGGAATAGAAGACCTGGGGTACAACTGGAAATGAGTCGATACAGAGGTTTCCAGAACAATTTAGCTCATTCTGCAGATGAAGAGTAGCTGCAAACTTGGCATCAAGATCTGCATTTCTCAAAGGTCAGCAGTGCTACAAATTGCCATTTTGATCAGAAGGTATCTCTATCTGAAAGGCCAAAATTAATAGCCAATTACATAAGCTCTGAATAGACAACTGATTCTTTCAGGATTTAGTGTTATGACATTTTTTCTTGAAAGAAAAATGGTTTGAAAAATACCAGAAGTCAGCCAACAAAGACAACAATAATCCCAAAGAACAGACTGTTGCAGAAAGATGCAGAAGTAACAGTAACTTGATTATGCAAATAGTTAAGTTCTGCCAAATTCAAACATCTGGCACTCATCTGTTCTTCCAGGACTAAGTGGTTCCATCAGAATTGCTTCATGGTGCCAGCACCTTTTAACTTGCAAAGAAAAATCTGCATATAGATTGAATAACTATATTAATACAAAAAAGCGGGCATAGGAGCCAGCCAAGAACCAGAGATGAAGATGGCAGAATACAGAGCTAATCTTCTGCGCCTTAATTTAGCAAGTCATATAACTGCTGCATCCTGTTATTGTCATTCAGCAGTTTTGTCATGAAAGCGCATTTCTGTACATCTATTTATATTGCTCTGTGTTCTTCCCAGCCCACGGCAGCTCAGACATACTCTGACAGGCCTGATAGAGCGGAGCAGCTGAGACCCATCGACGCTGTTGCACATCGCACTGAAATGACATGTTGGAATAGGCACTGCGGAAGCCCTGACGACACACCAGCCGGCACTGCTGAATACTTGACACTTGCTCAGAAACATCTTCACAAAATACAGCTCCTCTGAGAACAGATGAGGCTCCAAAAGGCAGAGCGCACTGCGGACCTTTAGGTACATGAGAAAGGAGACATATTAGCAGCATAATGGGAAGCACTTCTATTAAGGAGTCCATATAACTCTTGTATCAACAGAGAAAACCTAGACAAAATTCTGTGCATTTCTCACTCATCTTAGCTTGGATCTGCTTTGAAATCAGCACAATGTTATATACAAAAGCTGATGAAAAGACACATATAGACTTTGATGGGTAAATGCATCGAGTCCAGAAAGCTATGTCCATGGTTTCTAAGAACAGATAACTTTAAAACAGTTATGAATAAATTTAAGCAGAAAATAAGAAGGAAATTTCTAACCATCTGCAGAATAAATCTTTGCAAAAGACATCCAGTGGAAATAGCAGGGCTAAAAAAAAATAAAATCTCAATTATCTTTAGTGGAAGTTCAAAATATTTAAGATCAGGAGCTTGTGACTGCGGTGTCTTCAACAGCACCAGGATGTTTACCATGATGCTGTAGGTCCTTAGCTGTAGTATACAGCTACAGCTGGAGTACAAAGTTTATCAATTCACTCTACATCTATACAGTTATTTCAACACTGCTGCCTACTGTAACAGACTATTATAGCAAGATAACTACAGTAATAATTAATTTCTACTAACCTGTATAACCCAACTGCTTCACTCAGTATTAGCCCAATCCCAACCTAGTTACTGAATATATCTAATAATGATTAAACACTTGTCAGTTCTAGACCTATAAACTATAAGAAGAAAAAAAAAAACTTCCTCACTTAGAAATAAATATGAATAAAAATATGTTCTCACATCATACAATTCACTTGCTTGGTGTATATATAGAGAGCATTTACCAAAGACAAATGCTTGCTTGGTGTATATATAGAGAGCATTTACCACCTGCCTAGGAGGGGACTGGAGGAAGTCTAATTGCTGGTGTTCCAGGTCTGAGCAGTCTCTCTCACATCCCTTCCAATGGAGATATGGAGATCTATTCTTTAGCTTGGCAGTGACTCCATTTAAAGCTTACAACTTTGCAGGATGAATCTGGGATCCATCAGGCACAGTACATATTTGTTTTCTACCTTTGAACATTACGAAGCCAGAATAAAAGGCTTTATATCAGCTATCAGCCTCTCTGAATTGCCAAATGCATTTTTCCAAGTCTCCTTTATAGTTACTTTTCTGCAATAATTCTGTAAATGGGGCCACTACATTCTTCGTCTTCACTCATACAGTCTGCATCCAGTTTCGTTGTCAGTAAAGCTGGAAACCTGGCATCCTTGCTTAACAAACACTTAAGGACCGGAAAATATCACTATCAAAGAGATAGTAATACTTATCCTGACAATGCAAACTACATCCACTATTATATGTGAATTCATAGAATCACCAAGCTGGAAAAGACCCACAGGATCATTGAGTCCAACCATTCCTATCTGCCACTAAACCATGATCCTCAGCACCTCATCCACCTGTCATTTAAACACCTCCAGGGATGGTGACTCAACCACACCCCTGGGCAGCCTGTTCCAGTGTCCAATGACCTTTTCCGTGAAAAATATTTTTCCTGTTATCTAGTCTGAACCTCCCCTGGCAGAGAGCTTGAGGCCATTCCCTCTTGTCCTGTCACTTGGGAGAAGAGGCCAGCTCCCTCCTCTCTACAACCTCCTTTCAGGTAGTTGTAAAGAGCAATAACCTCTCCCCTCAACCTTCTCTTCTCTAGGCTAAACAACCAGAATTCCCTCAGCTGCTCCTCATAAGACTTGTTCTCCAGCCCCTCCATCAGCTTCATTGCTCTTCTCTGGACATGTTCCAGAGTCTTGACACCCCTCCTGTACTGAGGGGACCAGAATTGAACACATTCTTTGAGGTGAGGTCTCACCAGTACCAAGTGCATTAATATCTCTTCATACAAAGTACGTAAAAAAACAGTGTTTCCCCTTTATTACTCTAACACATTCTTATGTCCAACAAGTCAAATCCAGTCTCAGCTGTATCTGCTGCAATCTTTTAATTTCTGTTCCAACCAGCCCCCAAAACATAAGTGCTGGAAGGTTTCCTGGTGTGTGGCAGAGGCTTCAGTTCACAAACAGTAACTAGTTCATTTACTCCTTTACAGATGTCTCCTCATTTGTTATTTTTATCAAGCCTGTGCTATTTTCCTGCTCTTCTGTCTCAATTTCTTAGTCCTGTAGGAGTCAATCAGCAGTGACACTTCTTTCATAGGTATTTAAAGTTTTCCATAAGGAAATTGCTGTCTCCAAGACCTTCTCTGGAAGGCTCTCTCTCCTCCATCTCTACTCAGAGCTGTGGGAAATGGCATGAGGATGGGATACATGTGTGAACACTGCTAGGATGCTTGGCATCAACACTCAAGTGCATGTCAACTAGAAAAAGTTGGATTTCACCTCTGATGGAAATGATTAAGCTAATGAAAACCTCATTGCATGCACTGGGCACTGTGAAGTTATTACTTGTTGTTTACAGCTGTCTGGTCTGATGTTGGAGGAGAAGTTTATCATATTTCCCCCATACAACAGCTTTTTTTGCTGACAGATAGGATCTCCAAGACAGTGAGGTAGTACTCTTTTCCCTTTTCCTGAGCAATAAATAGTAGTTCCTGGGACTAAAGGGGAATGAATAGATAGACTGAGGGGAAAAATAAATTTTGCTTCTTTATTCTTACACAATAACTAAGATTAATAACACAAAAAAGTTCCACTGTAATTTCAAAATCCAGGAAAATCATTAAAAAATATTTGAATGGTATTTCTATGCAGAAAATACCAAATAGCTTTTAGTAAAGCCAGGTTTCCATCATATTTTCAAAGCAGTTCTCTCTGTTTAGTTTGTCATTTTTCAGGGTTTTTTTTTAAAGAAAAGTCATTAATCATTCAGTCGCTACTTCCTCTAGGAAAAGTACAGCATTACAGGATCCCAAGAAACAACAGATGTGTACACAAAATGTAAAATCATCTTAAGGGCATATCTTGGGGGTACACCTAGGTCCTCCTTAGAGCATACTCCATAAATTACTTTGGAGTTTAGGGAGAAATCTAGAAAATGATCTGTCATGGAGAGGAGGAGACATCAAGGACATAATATTTGCAACTAGTTATGACTTTACTCTGCCCTACTAGAAACACTTCCACTCTTCCCTGTTCACCGTCAGAGTCTATGGAAAAGTCAATCCATACTGCTGAGTGCTGGCTGTCATGTTGAGCTCCTCCAGCTGTTCCAAATGAAATAAATATCACACAGCCCCGTGTCCCACAGTGATACTAGCCCATGACCTGAAAGCAGAATGACAGCAGCACCACATACATTAGCTCTGCTTCTCTTCTTCCTTTCTACAAACCTGTACTGGACCGCTGCGCTCTCATGGCTATGTCACCCTAGCTCTGGAGCTCATCTCTTCAGAGCTCAGTTGGACATCCCCACACAACAGCACACTGCGAGGTGCAGATACAACCCTGGGGTCTCCTTGTGGGTTCTCATATAATCCCATCCACATAGCTCTCTTCTGGTACACGATAGTTCAAAGAAAACATGTTTTCCAAGTGGACTGAGGAGTTCCAATTGATTAAAATGCCTTAAATCTGCCAACAGCCTCCATTTAAAACAAAGAAACAAACAAACAAAGAACTATGGAAACAGTAGCACTCTGCAGGCACTGGTTGAAGTTTTTTGCGTCTCCAGTTTCCATTAACTGTTACTCTTTGGAGTATTGCCTTATAGAAAGTTTAATTTGTTTTGTTTAACTTCAATGGTGGGAAGACAAAGTCCACAGCAAATTAAGTTTATCCAAAAGACTTGCATCTGGACATTTCACTGGAAAGCGTGAGTGAATTCTTGCGCTTTGCAACTCTGTCCATGCAGGAAATATTCTGTGAATATGTAGTGCGTTGGCACATTTTTTCACAACTCTGGTCACAAGCCAAGAGTAGGAATGGCAGAAACATAAATTTTTCAAATTTTATTTTAGTTAGTTGAATGGGGTTTACTCCTAGAGCCAGCTCAGACTGGAACAGGTCCAAGTTTGCAGCAAGCTATTCAGATTGACTTTTCATTTCAGTTTTATAGTTCAACTGTTTTGATTTAACCAATTTTATGAATAAGACAAAGATTCATTTCCTCTCCTTTCTCCCTAGCAAAGTACTTGAAGAAAAACTAGACACCATGCCCAGGTAGATCTGCAATCTGCTATAAAATAAGTATATCGCTTGAGTAAAAGGTCTGAACAAAGAAGATTAAATATGACTAAAAACTAGAACAAGTTAGGATCTGAGTCAAGATCCAGACCTGGATTTACTTCAGAACCAATGCAATTCAAGTGGGAACTCACTTGCACATGCAGGTCTTCCACCACTCATTCGTGTCCCTGGCACCTCTTCTCCATTGTCAAAGAC